>CM071604.1:22322124-22734624 GCA_036365135.1 Miichthys miiuy
ATGAATCTTAATGACATGATATTTGGCTATTTTTTTTTGAAAGCCACCACAAGTTCATACAAGTTCTACAATTTGATTATTTGCCATGAAATTTGGTACAGACTTTCATTTCCCCTCAGTGTGAATTGTAATCATTACGATGATCACTTAACTTTCATCATCATACTTTAGTTTATGACCAAACACCCACAAAATGAATAAAATCATCCTCCGCTGTACTTTGTGTGTAGATTTAATGAGCAAATATCAATTTACTGACATGCTATAGTCACTACAAATGGTGAGCTGTAAGAATGTAGTCAAATGTATGTAGTCAAATTTGTCATTTTTCAGGAGGGCGGGGTAAGAACTGCACAAAACAACACGCAATCAAATCAGAAACGTGAGTTTTAGACCATGAGACCATTTCAGCTATGTAGACATCCTAATACCATAAAGATGATTGATGTATTTCACTTTATAATGACCGCATGTGAGCTTAAGAACATCAGAGACCACGCTTCCCCTCATATTCAAATGGACTAAAATGATTTGGACTGACGAGCAAGCTTTATCATTGTTGAAGTTTGGCACTTTTGCTATTGAGTTCAGAAAGTGGTAACAGTACGTCCTTTCGAATAGTCAAGTGCGGAGGTCTGAGCTTAGTGGAAGTTCCAGGAGCCAAAGAAGAGATAATTAAACTAATGGATGGAGCTGCATAAATGGAATATGAGGCTATGACAGTTCAGAAAGAGGTGATGGCTTAGAGAGAGATAAGGTGCTTTGCTGAAAAGAAGCCTAACAATAGGAATAGATGGAAATGGTGATGGGACAGATTACAGATGGCTTCTGTTATATTTTTACAGCATGTGTGTGCATGTGTGTGTTGATGCACAGTCTTAAGTATGCAGGGGACTGATTGGTTCAATTTCGAGAACCAGATTATGCACTGTTTCCTCAGAGTACAAAAAAAACGAACATAAATACATATTGTGCAGATGTCCTCACACATTAGTGTCTTATCTACTTCAGCCTCAGCTCTTCATCTCCATCGGGAGGGCCCTCTGATTTGAATAACTACTGAAATACTTGCTAATTATTCCTTAATATAATATTGACTGTGATTTGAGTACAATAGCTATTTCTGATATTAAAACGTCCATCACATGACTAGCTGCAGGACATTTCTGATTGCTGCGTCTGCGCTTCCGACAGCTGATATGAAACAGTTGCCCTTGGACAAAGCAGAGTAATGTAGCATCACTAATCAGTGTTTCACTTTGCAGCTCTACAGAGGAGGTCTGTGTTCCACTCGACAGAGTGCTCACCTCTCTCTCCTGTTTACAATTAGCAAGAGATTTCCTTACAATGATGCAGTATTGGATTGGTGTCAATGCGCACTGACACAGAGAGGGCAGAACTCCAGAGAAAACATTTACTGCTTTTTATACTGCGTGGAAAAACAACTTTTAGATGTGCAAGCACAAAGTGCAGCTCATAGGAAGGAGTTTTCATGTACTATAGCCTTTTTTAGTTATGCAAAACCCTCTTTCCTCCAACTGCGTCATTAGCCAGATAAATCTGAGGTTTGTAATCCTAAACTAAATGAAGTAAATTAGAGGAAGTGTGTTATTAAAAATCTTCTACATCAAATATAGGACTTTCAGAGACCAAACTCGTTTGAGCTGGATCTAAGTAAAAATCTCTGTAGAGGAAATGATTTGGTAGAACAAGTGAAGTTTGCCTAAGAAGCTGTGTTGAAACAACCGTTATAGAGAAGGTACAAATCCTCAACATGGGAAGAGGAAACAATAACTCCTGCTTTTTTTTCTTTCTTTTTTTTCTTCGCCGTTTTGTATTTTGTTAACCACATGAATGGCCTCGATTGTTCCTTACTTTTGTTGCCCTTTTCAAACTGAATTAAATTACTTCAGGAATAGGCAAGTGTGTTCGAGCCAAAGTTTTTATGAAATGCATTTTACTTTAATTGGATTAATGCTTTGATAATTGTATTAAAATTAGTGAAGATGTGTTAAAACAATTGTTGATACAGTAAGCTATAGCCCAGGGGTACAATTTCATGATTAAAAGAATTAAATAAAGGGTTCATACTGACATAAACTTAGGAACAATGAGACTGTTTTGAGTTGCATACTGTTGCATACCCAAGATACTGCATACCAGCACATTATAGCATCATAACAATGCAATCATGCACACTTTAATTGCATAACTAGATGTTTAAATATACCCCAGAGCGAAAAAATTTAATTGCCGCTTCCAGTGTATCTCTCCAGAAGGAGGCAGATTATTTTTGGCCCAAATGTAATTACTGGTCAGTATTTAACTACTACAGCTTGATACTTTGATTACTTAAATTAATCTTTAAGCTTTGCATACTGTGGAGACGATGAGCTTATTTTTGTGTGGAGATCATCATTTGACACAGTGAATGCACAAAAATAATGAACAAATTTGTCTACTTAAAACACAACAATTGTTATAGCACTCAAATTGTCCAGCACGCTCAACTCAAACACCGATCAGACTAAATCCACATCTAAGACCCCTGATGCACCAGGTTGGCTTTACAGAATTAGTGCCAACGAAGGCAAACCTCTAGATAAAGTGTTATTTAACTACATTGGCTGTTTTTACAGCACAACTGAACTGAATTTAAAGTTCAAACTAAATAATAAAGTGATTCAACTCATAAATTAAATAATATCATCTCTCCACATTGCATCCTTTTATTATTCAACAAAAGGCCAAAACAGAATATGAAAGGTTGACCGTAATAATTCTGCACTACTTACTGAGGGGCGTATACTTGAGGTGACAAAACATGCAGAGCACTTAAAACATAAAACATTCTTGTATCAACATTATCACGCAGAAACATTAAATGAACTGCTGACAACAGACCTTGGATTTTATTCAAGAAAATAAGCTGAGAACGGAGATGGAGTTGAGTTAGAATTTGTAAAGGTTAATTTAGCCTTCCACGTACAAAGGACAGTTAATCATTTTATCAATTAATAAAATATATATTTTTAGAATGAATTATACTGATAAGTGTGGATATCACATAGCAGTGTATTTAGCTTCATAAGCCATTAAAAGTGGAAAATAAGCATGTTAACAGAGGCTTGGTAACTGTCATGCATTGAGATTCTAACTGCTCAGGTCACATCTCTTTCTCTTTGCTTTGAAAAGTTGATATCGTTGAGTACAGAAAGATATTACAACCTACAGCTGTTTGATCTGACAGCGGCCTGTCCACCTGCTGCCTTTTCTCCAATCGCTTGCCTTGCCTGTCGCAGAACAGCAGCTGTGCTGTGAGGCAGAACAAACAGGGACATGTTGAAAGTGATGGCCGCAAACTGCACCCATCTCTTCTGTCCCCAGAATGCTCGAAGCTGGTTTTGTAACACCCATTGTATTCAAGAATAGAGGTGTACAACTCAGACAGGCCTGTTAAATGTGAAATGATGCGATGTCGCTGTATACTGATGATTTTGTCTTGAAGTAGCACACTAACTACTTGGGTGATGCAAGTTAATAGAATAAATGATTATCCAGAGATCCCATTTGTAGGCATGCTGGCCCTTTGCCATATTGAAGAGGAAACTGTTAAGAGTTTTTGAATTGTAGGGGAAGCTCTTCCTCATGGGACAGAATGTATTTCTGTCCCTCTTTTTTCTTTACACAAGGTCCTGGAGATTATTTTTACAGACTAGGGGATGTTGTACTTATGCAGTGGCCAACACCCAAGAACAGGAAGCCACAGTTTCTATGAAAGTCCACGAGATGGAAGCAGATAGCGCCAAGGGAAAACAATATTTTGGCTGGAGCTCATTCTGGTGGCCAATTAGACCCCAGTGCCTGTATGATTTACCACTTCCTCTACCTGCTTTTATGTGTTTGGGGCTGCTGTGTGGAACACAATGACCCCTGATTAAAGATTGAGCTTAGGCTCTGAGACAGCAGTGGCGCCATTCTTATCAGATGCCTACTTCTCAGAACTCAGCAAGACCACCTGAAATCATTGGTTGTATGGTTTGTCACACTGACATACTCAGAGTCAGTGCGAACATTTAGACTTTAGTTTATATATTGTCATCTTTGTAAAAAGTTCAATATGATTCCAATAATTCTGGTGCTGCTTTTACTTCCCAAAGATCTCATTTAGGCGCCTAATCAACTGCTCAGTATTTGATCTCTTTGCAATGCTTGATGCATAAATGCGTTTTAAAATATGAAAGTGTTATTTCTTGCCAGTACTGATTTGTAAAGGAAGTCAACGCATTACATTTTAACTCAAATTACACCCATGATCAACTTTGAAACAGAGTATATCTAAGGGTTTGAAGTCAGTAGCTAAGCATTCTGGGGTCCTTTGTCTTTTAAAGCATGTACTGAGACACATTGTATATGCAGAGAGACGGATGGATTGTTTGTCTTTTCCTCCACCCTCTTCTGTGGACACAGCCTGGAAGTGAAGCCCGGATCTTGAATGGCTGGGTGGAGTGAGGGGTATGAGGTCACACTGTTAATTGCATAATGAAACATGTCTGGGTTGAGATAACACATCAAAGAAACCGTTATATAACCAAAAATAGGAAATGACTTAAATTTGATTAAAATCTACAGTGCAGACAGACAATATCAAGACAGGGGATATTCTTTTCTAGGTAAGATTCATCAACTTCTTTTAGCGACTTATAAAGAAAATGTACCTCGTTTTTCATGATTTCGTTTAAGTGGGTCCATGTTGGACAGTGTAGGTAGACTTATGTGTAAATAATCCACCAATTTAAGGAGAGTGGAGTAAAACAGTGGTCTTAAATGAACAGAGTCACATCTAGTTTTTTATGGGCAAACAGTAGAGTGCTCTTGACTGGCCAAGTCATTTGACCACAGTCCAAATGAGCATGTATTGCACTTGCTGATGGCCTAACTAAAGGCAAAAAAACACTGAAGCTAGTAAGAAGTGAAAGTAGCTGTAGAGGGAGGATGTCATGTCTCTGCTGATGTCTCTGGGCACTTTTGAATGCAGAAGGATTTGCAGCCAAGATAGGAAAATACTGTGCCTTGATATAAGTTTATTTTTACGTGTCTAATTGCTATCTGTCTCCATGAATTCAGGCGATTCTGTTCAAACGCAGCCCATTACATTTCAAATCCATTGGGTAGAGTACAAAATATATTCACTAAGTAAATTTAAGTTGTTAGGACTTTTCTTTGGATGAGAATCTCCCTTTGAGCTGCTTCTTAGTCACAGGAACTATGCTAATAATGATGGAGATGCTGCTTGGTTGAATTATGAAACGCCGGCTTCATGGTCCTCCTTTCAAGTAGTGGGAATTATTTACTATACTAGCAAATTGTCCATTTGGGCCTTCTTCTGTTTGGTTGTTTCCTTTCGGGTGGGAAATTCACCGACCCTGAAAGAAATTAAAATCAACATTAACGCTCTTGTTTGACAGACAGGGAAAGTCTCCAATTTGTTTAACTTGAGTCACACATGCCATATCTTCACGCTGCAAACTGGCAACCTAAAAGCTACTCACTTCAAGGTAAAGGGAAAAAAAGAGATGTCAGTTTCTGGTGGTGGTTGTGTGCCCGCTGGTGCCTGTCAGTTTGTCTAACATATCACAGAAAGATAATGGTGCTCTACAAGGAGGCAGAACTCAAAGAATCTATCCAGCTGGGTTGTATCTTGACTTTACCCTTTGTCATCATTTGTCCTGTAGTGACGATTGTTGTCTTGAAGACATGTACAGCATTTAAAAGGCTTTGGCATTAGCACTTTCTTTTACATCGGTGTTTTTTGTTAATTACCCTAGGTAATGGTAGTGTACAGTATGTCTGGGGTAATAAGGGTCAAACCCTTGTTTTTATATCTTGTTTCACTCAAGGCAATGACTGTATGTCTGGGCTTTTACTGAGCCTCTTCCCAGCATAACTCCATATTATAGTTCATCACATAAGGATGTCATTATTAACTTCTATGGAAATGAGACATTTAACCTCCACTTCTCTCTTTAGAACATTTGGCTTCAGTCCAGCTAATTGGTCATTAGATTGCTATGAAATGCTTAAGGGAAACTGCTAGAACTACAAAAGATTACTTTCTTGATGCTGGTTTGCCTCATCAGCTCTGTCGAGATGACCGCTGAGTCTGATCCTTTTTGTTTCAATCATGGGAGCTTGTCTGAAAAGCTGGCTGTTTTTTTTTGGACAGTTCTTGGGGAAGCTTTTGATAAAAGTTCAGTGAAATCTGAAGCACTTTGTGTCTAATGTAGTGGCAGAAATAGTGTTTGTGCTTGAAGATTGTTACTGTACAAGGAATTAATTTGGCCTACAACCTCCATGGCAGGCAGACAGCAGCACAGAACAGCTTTTGGATGAGTCTGCTAGAAGAATAGTGGTGGCTTGGGTTACAGTCGTAGGACATGATAGATGAATGCAGATCTTCCAGAGTAATAAAGTAGATTAATATCTCGGTGAAGTACCACTTCAGACCACCCTGGGAAGCAGTCTGGGGCCCAGAAATCTGCCTCATAAGTTCAGAATCATTTAACAAAACTTGTGTCTTATCATATCAGTCATCACCGAAATCTAGAGTAACTGGCGCCGTGTTATATAAAAACCAATTTGAACTTATGTAACATGGGTCAGTAAGTGACCTGCAGCATCAGCAGAAGGGAGTGCAACTTCAAAATGACTCTGGCAGAGTTTCATTTCGATGGTTGAGATAGCACAGGATTATTGATGATCCACTGGATCTGATGATTCATTGGATCTTGTCTGCTTTTTCTGTCACTTTGGCTTTGGCATTACACTCAGGGTGGAAGTAGTTATCTTATCTGAACCTCCTGCCAGCTATCTCCCAGAACAGCTAGACCTTTAATCACCTGTCACAGTTGGTGACTGCAGTAACTCCAAGGAAGCGGATACTGTAGTTGCTCTGGATAGAATGATGGAAAGTTGTAATTATGGGGGTTGTATTCATCATATTTATCAAATGTTTTAGTGTTGTGAAAGGTCTACAGAGGAGGGGAGTTGTGGAGTTTGACACAGATAAAAGGAAGTCAAGAACTGGCATATACATGAATGAATGTAACCTATAGTAGTCCAGTAGTCAATTTTAATAAAACTGTATTATGATCATGATCATTTTTCAGCAAAATAGGTGAAGGAAATGTGCTTAGTTAAATAACTTTTCACGTGTTTTGTGGATGAGAACAGAGCACACAGATATGTGGGACCAGAGCAGCTATGCTACAACACTCTGTTCTGTCCCACAGCTTCTTCCATTCTCCCCCGACTGATTCAAGATTCATGTGCTGTGTGCTGAATACAATTACTCCATGGCCATACAGTAGTAACATATTTTGATTCTGTTATAACGTACCGTGATGCTGATCTTTAAGTGTTTTCATCATAATACTAATTTTTGTACTCTTGTTTGTCAAAACTCGTGAATTTGAATATGCACACACCAAATGTCATCGTATTTTTCATGTATTAATATGTTCACGAGACATTTTAATGAATTGCATTACTCAGATTGAAATCTATGACTGTAAATGTTCAAGTACTTTTATTGGCATGTACACAACAATTACAGTGAAGCAGTCATTTGCAATAAAATTCTTGGATCTCAGGCTCCCTTCAGTTGTGCTCTACAGATATATTGCCTATAAAAAAAAAAAGTGTACAAAGAAAAATGATTTAAGTGGAACAAAATCTAATTAGAATCCAAGACATAAAATATCGCAGCAGCTAAAATATAAATAGAATATTATTTTAAAGAGTAAAATATAATTTAAAATAATGGAAACTAGAGACCGACCGCAATGCCTTTCAACATGATGACATTCTGACCCATGGGTACTCAGTTGTCATTACTACATTATGACGTGTAGTCCACATCCATCTCCCGACTCTTTCTTCATTTTGATCTCAAATTCAGACCCGTACGGTCTCATGACTGTGACACTATCACAATGTCTGTCCACGGATAGATATACGGGCACCTGCTAGTATTGGAAAAACATCACAGTGATATTTCCCGCTGCGGTATGTGTCTCCAGGACCACATATTGCCATGATGACACACACACACACACACTCACAAGGTGAAAACAATATCAGCCAACACTGTCGCAGCATGTAACCAATGCTGTCACGGCTAGTAAATATAACATTATGGTTTGATAAGTAATGATAAATAAAATGTATAATGTGCAGGTTGTGCAATAATTAAATATGTATTTCCATGAGAGCAGATTGTACCTTGTACATACCTGAACCTTGTATCCTCCCTGAAAAACAGTCTAGACTGTCTACTGTCTATTTATACTACTATTTATTTCTCGTCAGACTTGTCATGACTAATGCTGCCTAGTCTCTTTTACTCCCGATCTCAATTAATTCTTCAATCAATAATGACAATAATCATTAGTTGCAATCTGCAGATTATTTTCTTGATTAATTGTTGGATCTGTAAAACATCAGCGAACAGTGAAACATAGCTAATACAGTATCCTATAGCACAAAGTGACATCTTGTTTTCTCTGACAGTACAAAAAAAATATTTACTACAGTGTGAGGGAAAAGCAGAGAATTCTCATATCTGAAAACTTGAAACCATGAATTTATTGAATTTATTTTTGCTTTAAAAATGACTTAAGCAGTTCGTTGATTATTAAAATTGCTGACTAATGCAGCTCTATTGCAAAGCTAACCTAAACCTACCTCAGATATTCAGATTTTATTGATCATATTTCGAAGGCCATAGCAAATAGCAAATTTGCTACATTACATTTGCTACATACATTTGCAAAAATGATACCTTGTTTCTAGTTATCCTATCTTGAAGAAACATGGATGTCTGACTTTCTACTCTCAGCTTTCCAAATATTGTCATTTTTATTAACTTGCTCAGCCTTAATTCTCATTGTTGTCCCAGAGAAGGAATACAAAGAGATTATTTTTGGCGCTCTTACTTAGTCTACCTTTTTGTTCATGACAGAACTGACG
Source organism: Miichthys miiuy (assembly GCA_036365135.1). Classification (NCBI taxonomy): domain Eukaryota; kingdom Metazoa; phylum Chordata; class Actinopteri; family Sciaenidae; genus Miichthys; species Miichthys miiuy. Next base: position 22,331,155 of record CM071604.1, read on the forward strand.
AGGTCAAATAAATGCACCTTTTTAATTTGAAGTGTACCTGAAGACTCAGTCATTCATCATCCTGTATGTCCCCAACAGTGACCCCAGATGCCTTGTTCCATTCTTGCAAACTGTGCTGATATATTGAGTACCTGTTCCTTCAGATCTCAAGTTAGATTTTGGACAATGTTGAGAAAAAACCTTTTAAGAGCACTGAAGCGGACTGCAATTATTTTTGCGTTTTATAATTCCTTGGTAAAAAAAAAAAAATTCACTGTTCTTCATTGCATATTCTCTCACTTGTCTTTGAAGCCTACTGACGCCCACTGAGGGCATTATGGTTTTTACCTTCATGGTTCACTGATAATTGAGGCGTCTTATGCAGACTGGCCAATAAAGGAATCTGACAAGAAACTCCTTTTGAAAGTACAGTTCCCTATGAATATAAAATCATGCACACACAGAGATAGAAGGCTAATTGTTGCAATTGATGATTCACTTTCATAAACATTCTTTCATTTGCGTGAAAGCTTCCACTGTTTATCTCAGTAAGACTTCTGTGGGTGTGGTGAAACTTCACAGTGACATTTTTTTTTTTAATAATAATAGATATAATAGAAATATATTCTACTTGTTTAACTGTACAGTAATGACAGCAAAAATGACCCTGTCCTTGGTGGTGGTTTAGTCACACATTTCACTCTGGTGTAACATTTTGTAGTTTTGGCAGCGTGACCTCATTTAGAGTCAGGAACATTCAGATACCAAAATTGGCTGCCCCAATTTTGCCAGAATGATTTTCCTCACTTTGATTGTACTTACATGCATGTACTTACATGCAGTTAGACTGAGTCCCACTCTAGGTCTTAGTGAATCCAAGAAATTCTATCCACCGTGGCTGCTTGTTAAACCCGCTGCAGTTGGGAGACAGTATCTTTATTGTTAAATGCTCATAATTGGCATCGTTAAGTAGAGTCTGCTCTCTTTTTCTCACAGTTCGTTCAGCTATGCACTGAACTCTCTCCCTTGCCTTCGTCACATCCCAGCCATTAGGTCACAGAGCTGCAAGGAAGCATGTAAAGAGATCTGTACGGCAGAGACAGTGGAACGAAGCGATGCTGGAGGAAGGGACAAAGACTGTTGGTTTGTTTTGCACAAAAAATATTGCAGTTTACAGTGGATAGGAGAGGGATACGCTTGTTATGACAGAGAAGTACATGGATTTGTATGATGCTGGAGCTCATTTTGAGTATAGGAGCCAGGAAAGCTCTCCACTTATACAGTAAAGGCTCCATCCATGTGGAAGATCCATATTAGATGAATATATACTGCTGTAAATAGGTAGAATATGTATCTAAACTATCCTTATCAGGTATTTCTGGCTTATTTGAAGAGAAACGGGACAAAGAAATATGCTAGTGGCATGACTTTATGAATGGATATTTTGGTCTGTCTGTTGGCTTTACAGGAAACACACAGGTCGGCTTAATGGAACTGCTTAATAAGTCTATGATTTTAGAGATGCCAGAAACCATCCTAAATATTACTGGCTAATATAAGAGAAAATATCTGTCATTAGTTGGTCATCAGTTGACAGACTTGGTGGATATTTCTGGCCCGTCCCCACCTTGCACAAGACCCAAACTCATCAGCTGTCTAACCTGTACATTTGATACTCCCCAGTGCTGCAATGCCTGTGTCTCCACCATCTGGGGTGTTATCAGCATATTGAAACTGACACCAGGAATGTTGTTTCAAAATGTTATCCGATGCTCCTGCATTCACTGAAGGAGTTTTGCAGGAGGCTTGATCTCACTTACCACTGCTCCATCTAGACAACAGTTGTGACCCTCCTCTCTGCTCCTGACACCGTCCCTCATTTCTGCTGGCCATGTTTTGTTGTCACTGCCACTCATACATATGGACTGATCAGCGTAGATTTTTTTTTTTGCAAGTGCCAGTGTGCCAATTCTGGGAGGTCTGCCAGGCGGCATACAGCATGGATGCTTTCTCTCCGAGGGACAAAACGGAAATGACAAGGCAATCGCCATTCTGTCAGCATTACCATGGTAGCACAGGCACGGCTGTTTATCCCAAGGTTAATGGGATGACGCCTGGAACTGAAAGTGCCAGATTGAGAGAAACATGTGCCTGTTTTACTTAAAACAAGTAGATGGCAGAGAGTGGTGTCAGAGCACACAGAAGTGAGCCCAGAACAGGGCTTGGATTAACAAACAGTACACACATTATAAACATCGCTGGGCTGCATTCAAGTATAGATCCAAAATAACAAAATGGAGACATTATTGAATCTCTCAAAATTCTGACGTAGATGTGACGTTTTGTCATCAGATCCGTGCAGAATGTTATTGAAACTGAGACAGGTACAATCCGTATGTTTTGTACTGATATGTTTAACTCCTATGGCTGTATGCTTGTTATACTGCTGCCACAGTAAGCAGTTATTGTTTACACATACTGCCAATGACACATTGTGTGAATCCTTCAAGGACACACACACACACACACACACACAAATGAGCCATGTTTCATCCATCTCTTGCAATCAGAAGTCGCTACTTCCTACTGTAAACAGCTGACCAGATTAATCAGTCCATACTGTTTATTTTAGACGTTTCTGTCCACGAGGGTGCTATCATCATTTCCAGAGCGAGCCTGGTATACAAATACACTACTGATAGTCATTGTGAAGCGAGTTAAATATATTTCAATGTATCTTTCACAGGGATTAGAAAGAGCAAAAACACATACAACAAATAACATCCACCGTAGGAACACAACAAGCTAAAGACTCTAAAATAAAATAATCACACCTCACTTTCACAGTTTCAATAAATATAGAACATTACAAGCTCCACAGAGGTAGGCTTTGTTGCAGGTCTATTGTATTGTTTTGAATTACACCTTAGAAGTGTCGAAGATGATGCGAGACGGATCATTTGCTCAGCTTATCTTCAGGTCAAAAAAGATATAAAAGAAAGAAATAATAAAAAAATAAAAAAACATCTATCTTCCTTCTACTGTGACTAACATTCAGCTGTGATTCGTGTTTTATTTTATGGTAACGCTGCTAATTTATGTACCATTCAATCTCATCTCGAGCAGCTGTGTACAGTCCAGCTGGGTATCAAGTGCTTTTCACAGGTAGCTACTGTACTAGCCCTATAATCAGACTGAATTTCCATTTCCACAAATCAGAGACGTATGTGGTATTTCAGGGATCCTCACCCAGGGTAGGTTACTGTTACAGAGGACCGGACTTTACCCAGCGATGGTAACCGATAAATTCTGCTACATATTGTTACATTCATGGAAGGTGAGCTGAAACATCAGCGTAACTCACTCATCTTTGTCCATCATAAGGATATAAAACTATCAGTATACTGCATGAATTGCCTTATAGCAGCTATAAAGATTTTCATTAGAACAAATGTGTCGTGCAGCCAAGTGTGCGTGTGTGTGTATGCGAGTGTGCTGTTCTGTCAGAGCCATATGCTGAATACAGTTGCAAATGTGGCGTGTAATGTTTTAGATAAATCAATCGACAACATTTTAAAACATGTACTTATTTTTAATTTGTTCACCTCAGCCTGATAGAGTGGCAAGGCTGCACGGGGGAAAGTCTTAACCACTAGGATTATAGTCATTCTGATGGATGGCAATGAGACAGATTAATCGACTGCTGTGCAACCCTCACTTATCTGATTGTAGCGCTGCTCCTCCCTTTCTCTTCTTGAAAGGCAGAATTATATCTCTTGCAGTACAGTAAATGGGATGTAATGTGTGTTTTAATGGAAAATTAGCAAAAGATGACACTTCTCTCTAGTTTCACTTCAACCTGTGACACGTTTTACTAGGTTCAGTACACTTTGCTTCTTGCATGTTTCGGATTTGTTAAGCTATTGATTTTGTTTTTGTGTTTTGTTTTGTTTTTAAGCTACCTTTCATATTCCGAGTCAACATCTATTCTCCTTCCGGCTGACCTAAGGAGTTTATAGTTGTTGTGAAATATGTCAGTCATGTTTTGTGAGGCCCTGTATATCTCAACAATATCTGAAAATGGTTTTTGTAGTTTGCCACAATTCACTCTAGAGGAGAAAGAAGAAAAGCAAGGAAATGAGGGCTGAAATTGCCCACTGGAGAACCAAGATTTATTTTTTTTTTTTTATTGTTGGTAGCCCACATAGCACACTTTGTCGGTCAGGGGAATGGTAAATGTTCAAAGCAACCGGAGGCATTGTACTTAAGACAGCTCTGCCAACGAGAATATATATTTTCTTCAAACACAACTGGGATGGGAGTAAGTTGTATCCAATCGTACAAGTGCCTCAAGTGTGTACTACTTTATCAACAGTATTTATCCAAACTGTGTAAATATACAGCTAACCCTACACAGTTCCATCGTTCGTCTTAGAAAACATTCAGAGACGTACTCTAAAAAATTCATACAACTGTGTGAGCAAACGAATGAACATAATATTGTCTTGATTAATAGCCTGACCGATTTTTGAGGCTGACGCTGATATTTGGTAGTTTAAAAAATCAGATAACTATATGTTGGCTGATGATAATGTTTCTTAATATAAATGCATTGTATTATATTTTTGTAATATATATATTAAAGAGTTTTTTCAGAGCAACAAAAGCAAAAGATGTCAGTTTTGTTGGGATTTTTACACAACATGACTACGAATTGTGAGTTAAATATTGAATATTTCATCAACTCAACTCATGAGGCTAAAATAAAAAAAATCAAGCTTTGCTCGATGTGGAACTTTTTTCCATGTGTAGCAAAATTACAGGGTGTGTTTTGCTTTAGTATTTGATTAAAAAGGTTTAAACTCTATGAAGCAATAGTATTGTTTGATAAAGTTATTAGAGTTTGTCATGTTATGGCTAAGTTGTCAGCAAACATAAATTAAATATAATAGATCAATGTGTGTATTATTATTTATTTTTTTTATGCACAGAGCACTTTTCATTTAAATATGTTAAATAGTCACTTCATTTATATATAAGCAGCTTGCCTTATAGTAATAGTAGTGTATTCATAATGGGCTCTGTTCCAGGGTATGAAATATTGGTGTTGTTCTGGTGCAGACATATTGCTAAGTCTAAAGCCATGACTGACAAATTTAATCCTGCTTGCTAATGCAGTAGCATTAATTAGAAATGCAGCTCAAATCCATGTGCCTTCCAGACCTCACCAGTCTATAATCTTGCAGGTGGTGTTTAGAAGACAATTGATTTTAATTTAAGTCACTGGACAAATCTGAGGTATTTCCAAGGGCTTAACAGTGTGTAGTGCACCTCTTTTTCCTAACCTGGTGACACATTCATTGGAGGTGAATGAAATGATTCTTGTTTTTGTGCCTGACACACCTCGTGCATGTTTACAGCTGAGGGACTAAAGCACAGTGTCTTCAGCAGCAAGGTGTTTATTCAGAGCAAGACATAAAGCCAGTCTTGATATGGGGTGTTTCAGTAAAGAGGAGTTCTCATATCATTTTCATGAGCCAGTAGCAAAGTTGCCCTATATCTGTTGGGAATGGGATCATGAATATTGTGTTAACCCAGAAAAGTTAAAATCCATGCATGCTTCCTTGTTCCCCTGATCCCACAGCTTTTGTTGTTGCATTGGCCCATTGTACCCGAGAAGAGATCAAGGGGACCCCTGTCGGTTGTGGATTATTCCTTTGTAGAAGCGACACTGTAGGGGATAGAGGATTAAAAGAGCAGAGAGTGGATGGGGATTGTATAGGAAGTTCGTTTACAGCGTATGCTGCACATGAATTGTTAAAGTGGAGTATTTTCTCTTGGAATAGCCCATTTGGTGTAATGTTTCTTTTGTTTTTTGTTTTTTTAAACACATCCAAGGCAAAGACCCACATTAACTCTGAACACATACTAGGCTCAGTTTCACTAAGCGTAGCACTGTAGGAATAAGCCTCATTTGGATATTTATATCATATATGGACAATTAACGTTGGGATTGCCTCTAGCCAGATGATGAATTTTCATTGTGTTTACATGTTTTCCCAGCTGTTGGAGGGGTTTAGAGGGCACAGCAGCTAAATGAATACTAAAGAATCATTGTCCTCTTTTTCTCAATTTCCAATAAAGGGCATATTGAAACCTGGCTGTTGCTGTAGCAGTAATATTGTCAGTGTTTATAATTGTGTGTGTGTGTGTGTGTGTGTGTGTTATAGCCACAACTCTGAGACAAAGGAGATTTCTGGGCACCAGTCTGCATTTTTCATAAGCTCTTGTTTCTTCTCTATCTGCAGGAAGCCATGGACCTCGAGGCTGGGTAGCCTCATACCCAGAATGTGCTGCGAAGAACCAATCACCTGTGGACATTTCCGATGAACAAGCTTTGGTTTCAGAGGAGTACCAGGCGCTGGTGCTTGAGAAGTTCAGTACTGAGTCCTCCAACCAGACCACCATGAAAAACACAGGAAAGACAGGTGTGCATCACCAAAACTCACTGATACAATGATGGCAAAATACAAAGTTTAAATCTCTGAGTCGAGCTGGGCAGAGATTTATCCATATAGTTTAACTTAAGATGGCTACCCCTTTTACACATTTGATTTCTGGTTGTGTGGTTCTCAACCTGGGAGCCAGGACAGCCAAGGGGGTTGCCAAATGATTGTGGAGAATAAAATAAAATAATTCCTTAAAATACATTCAACATAGGGGACAAAAACTCACAAACACAAGATAGTGAAGGCTGTTTACTAAGCTTAATTGCCTCCAGTGATATAAGAATGTATTTCTATTATTATTCTTTTAGGCCTAAAGCACACATGTGGACTTTTGGCTGTGAAGGTGTTGTTACTTAAATAAATTAGAAAACCTAACCTAATTATTCTGGGCCAGGGAGGGTGCCACAACTCTAAAAGGTTGAGAACCACTGTGTCAGATCATCGCAGGCACTGGCAGTGTTGCTAATTATCCAGCAGGAAAGCCTGATGGCAATATTGGATAGTTCCCTGGATTAGCTGAAAAAGACGTTTCATGTGGAGATTTTATTTTGAATGGTGCAAAAACAAAACAGTAGTGACTTTATAGATGAAACAATGATTGAAACAGGGATAAAGTAAAGGGAAAAACACAAAACGAGACAGGAACAGGATGAGGTACAGGACATGAAACATCTATAAAACAAAACAAACAAGGATGAAATAGCCATGAAATGGTGGTGGTGATTTTATCTAGAAACTGGTTTAAATTGGATTTCCAGAAAATGTACCACTCCACAAGACATACTTAACATGTAATATAAAAATCTATATTCAGTGATGAAAGATGTTATCCTTACCACTAACTCCTAGTATCGGCCTTCATGTGTTTTCTACGGGATATTTCGAAGCTCTTAGTTGATTAACTGCTACTTCAAACCATTGCCATTTTTTTATTTATTTAATTTTTTTTTCAATCAGCTAATCTGTAGACCATTTGTGTGAAAACCCTGACCTTAATTGAGCTCCTCTGCTCTCAGAGAGTAGTTTCATCTTTTGCGTTTGATCATGATGAGAGTTGTTAGCCTCCGTGACAACCAAGGCCACTGGGACAGCCGTGCGGTGCTCCGGGCTGCTTATTTACAAAGATGGAAATAACATGGCTGGCTGTACTTTTGGGCACAGGGAGAGAATTTTGGATAGCTAAGCAGTGTGAAAGGCAGGATAATTGAACAATATTACCACAAAATAATATCATGCAAACAACATTTAGAAGAGGACAACTAAACATTTAGCAAGTCACCTCTCAGTGTTGTGGAACTGATTAGTTTGCTCTAAACTGTAACTATAGGTTTCTATTAGTGCTACCCTTTTAGAATGACCATGACATGATAGACTGAACTCACAGAAATCTAAAATGTTTTGATTGAATAGTAAATTTAAGTATTACCTAAACAAGATGAATGAAACGTGTTTTTAAAATACTTGACTTCAAATGACATTTGAGACGTTAAATATGCCACAAATTCACAAGTTCTGCTGCATTAATTGGTTTTCTGATTATTAGCAGTAATATTTCCTCCACTTCTGTATTTTCAGGGTTGCATTTACCTGCTTTATCACTCACGTCAGATGTGGATGAATGCGTTCATGAACCACATTGCTTCTAACAAAGATCCGTCCTTGGATGTTTGTTGGAAAACTGAGACCAAGATGTGAATGGAATGTGTTGTTCTTTGTCCTTGCGAGTCATGTTTTGTTTCCCACATCATGACTTGTTGTATCTTTTGATATGTTGCGTTCACCACGTACACAATCCTTTTTAATGTGTCCTCCTTGGCAGTCTTGTGTTGTTGAATCCTACTTCACTTCCACTTGAAGATGAAGTCAGACATTGCCAAGCTCATTGTTGTCATTGCGTGGTTGTCACAGTGTTGAGGTCCTCTGGAACCAAGCAGAACCAAGTGTACAGTATTTCTTCTCATAAGCTGCAATGAGTCACATTATATAGTATATATATATATATATATATATATATATATATATATATATATATATATATATATATAGTATATATATATATAGTATATATATATATATATATAGTATATAGTGAAGAGTGATGTAGGAGGGAGCAGGCTTCCAGTGTCAAATCTTTAATCGCAAAGAAAAAACCTTTTAAGTGGCAGGCTAGGCTTGAAATGGCAAGAGTTTGCTTATTTACACACAGCAGTTAAACATCATTTATTTGGAGTCTGTCCATTATTCGCTCTCTTTCCTGAGGGAAATATCAAGCTGTTTACCTGCTAAATCTTTTACGATATTCGCCAGCTAGTCACTAACTCTGCCTGTGTGCTCTCTGCCACTGAGCAGGTAGTGCACAGTAGGGATGCAATGATTATAGACTTTGATGCTACGATTTTGAGTCTGAGGAAAAATCCTGGTTTCACGCTTATAATCCATTCATTTATTTCACAGTACTGCAGAGGCAGGTGTATAAAATCACAAGAGCACTTTTGTTTGTTTCCTGCACTTCTAGTAAAAATAAAAAAAGGAAATTGAGAACATCTCTTACAGTATGTAAGTGTTATGCCCTTGAGGGGATGACGTGCCATTTTGATGAGCTTTAAATGAATTAATGGTGCAGTGTTCATTTTCCTGCCTTCTTGACATTTATTGGTTTACATTGCACTGAAAGCCCAACTTTTGACTCACCACGACTTGTGAAAGAAACAGTGTAGCCTTTACAGTCACAAAATTGCACCATTTTAAACTATGGTTAATAGTGAAACCAGTTCATCACTGCATCCCGGGTGATGAACTCATGTTCACTGTGATTTCTGCCATGGGGGAGCAATGTGCTGTCACTACCAGGGTAGGCCAGCAAATAGGGAAATCGACTTTTCTGGCCAGGTAATAAGCACCGCCGACAAGCAGTCTCTTGCATTCTCATTGGTTCTGTCAACAAAACCTCAGCGATCAGGCAGAGAACCACACAGCGAGTGGAACTTTCTCAACATCGAAACTGTAAAGTGGCTTTTTCGCCGAAAACACTTGCATGCTACAGCTAGAGTTCATGTGTACGAGACATCTGAACAGTGAGCTGAAACTTACTATAAACTCTGTAAAGTTGAGGGAAGCTGCAAATCAGGTGCCAATTCTCTGTGGACTGATCACTATGGAGTGAGTCGCATTGTTTTCTCATCATCGTCTGATACATTCCTGTTACGATATTGTTTAAGACAAGAAATTTTTTGACACGATGGATGCCAATTTTATGCATTTTCCTTAATAATCATGGCTGTATTAAACAACGTGTATTGCTGTCTCCCACAGTGCCTTTTTTTCACCGGGGGTTACTAAAGTCGAAAGTGTTCAAATCCTGCACGAAGGGGCTTTAACATCCTTCATACTATTTAAAAGTCAGTGCTGTAATTAAGAACAGAGTGAACAGATCTTAAAAGTTCATTGAGACTTGTTTCACAACATTCCCTTGTGCCTTGATCCAGTTTGTGATCGAGCTGATTGGCTGCCATTCAACCAGCGTTCTTCAACAAAACATTTCTCAGTAAAATTTCAAACGACTCCCTACCAAATTCATGAGGAATGGGAAGACCCCTGGGACATTTTCATTGATCAAGGATTTACTTTCACACACACTATCCTTCTCTCACTGGCTGTGATTCAAGGTCTTTTTGGCTTAGCTTCTAATTCCTGCTCTACTGTTGGAGGGTTCAAACACACCCAGGGCCGCTTTTCTAATAAAACTCCCAGGGCCAGCCAGCATCCCCTTTCCTTAACGTTCCTTGTGTTGCAGACAGGATTATGCTCCTTCAACAACAGCAGTGAAGTTTATTACCATACGATATAGTCGACATAACGAGTCGCACACGTGTGTCATGCAACGGCTAATTCTGTCCTAAGCAGACTCATTTTATCTTTGACTCGATGCTTTCAGTTTTGGAAATCTTCTGCATCTAAGACCTTTTCCCTTATACTATGGGCCATCAGCTTAAGCAGCACTGGCACATTAATACTGCTGGCAGATTCTTTCTTGCCTCATGACAGACGATCATCTCTCATCACAGAAGGTTTCTCCTGCTTCAAATCTTCTGATCTCCTCCCTCGTTTTCTCTTGATCTCGTTTTCATACCTGCCAGTAATCATCACATGGGGATCTGTTTTGCTTACCTTGATTTCGTTTCCTCTCGGCATAGCTTGTCCAACATCTCATCTGTGTACTCACAGTGTTTGCTTGTCCACATTCTCATCCTCTTGGTTTGCTGATTAAAAGTGGGCTGTCCATATCCACAGAGGTTTACTAAATCCCCCTGTAACGGCAGGGATCAGCCGACAGAGCACTGGCTCTAATCTGGCTAATGATGTCAAACATAGACGTGGTAAATACATTAACATGTAGCCTCAGCCAGGACAGCAGAAGGATGATAATCTGCCTTGTCATGGTGGTGTTTTAGATGCCATGGAAAAACTTGAAGAATTCAACCGTACATGACACTGCTGAGTACATTTTCAAATGTTGGCTTCGATGAAAGCAGACGTGCTGAACCTTTAAGGTGAATCCAAGTAGCTGCTGTCACGTTAGAAATCTCATAACAGCAGTAATGTCTGTGTTTTGACTCTAAATTGTGGAAAGTTTTATGACCCTTAAAAAAAAAACCCTCTCAGATGGCACTGCAGGATTTCAAACGTGTGTGGTGATCAAGCTAGGAGGAATAATATTTTTCTCCACTGGAATTAGACATTTTAGAGATACTGGACCCCTTTTCTGGCAGATGGCATTGACATGCAAAACTGTGGTGTGTCTTCCCCTCTGTGATAATGTCGTTTGATATGGTCAACTCTCTTTAAGCGGAAGTCATAATTTTTGAGGGTATTGAGGTTCATTTGTGGCTGCTGAGTTTAATTTTGCTGAAATATCTTTCACAGTTTTGGAGTTTTTTTTTTTTTGTTTGTTTTTTTAGCCCGCTTCCCTTCCTGAGGCTTCTCATAGACACGTAAGAGAATATTGGATGAAAAGATATGGATTGAATACCACTGGGAACCTAACTACATCCTACTGAATAATCCAAACCAGCAAGCCTACATTGAAAATGACCATTCCACAGAACAACACAATCATTTTATAATTCACAATATCATTTAGGTTTCACAGTTTGTTTTAGTTTTTTTATTTTTGACTGAAACTGTGACTATCAATATTAAGAGAAAATCAAACTCATTTCCACAGCAAATTCGCAGCAATAGAGACCTCTGGCTATTTAAGCAAGTGGTTGTTATCTCTAACATTAAAATCTACCAAATAGCACAAAATAATGGTGTATTTACGTGGTAGTTTATCTGGGGATCTCGAGGGGTTGAAAATTGGATGTGATTGATATTCACACTTATTTAAAATTAATCAGTAACTGTAGCGAAATCAATCATGTCGTAAAATTTTGCAAGTTCATTTGCACATTCTTGTGTGTATTGATGGAACATCCATTATCATAAATAACAGTAGTACCGCATAACAAATCTAATTGTACAGTCTAAGTCTTCTGGACCACCGTGCATTTGAAAAAATCGTGAACAATGTAGAATCTTGTAACAATCATACGTGAGGGGAAAGTTTGAAAATAGTTTTCGCATGCTGTAGAATAACAGCGACATTACAGCCTTGTGAGAAGCTTGCAGGTTGAAGAAGACCACAAAGCTTGTGAATGCCATCATGTTGTCCTAGAGAACCATTCAATAAGTTAAAGGAACAATGTTTTTAAAGAATGGAAGGTCAAGGAAGAGGATGCTGTGCGCTCTGTCTATCTGTCTGTTGAAAGGTATGTCTGTGTACATCCATTGTGAAAGTGCCCATCTCTGACTTTGTACGGGGCGATGAAATGATTCCCTGCATAATGGGTCTTAATGAAACAAACTGCGTCAGGCTGTGGGTTGCCAGGTACCAAAATGTTCCTCTTGCTGCTCTTAGTCCAGATCGTTTGAGACCATTTCACAGCTTCTTAGCCCTTTCAAATAGCCTCTAATGAAAGCACATTTGCGAGTCCTAATTAAAACATCTATTTGTGATCATTTCATATTAAATGTCTTCGTTCAATGAAACATGTTTAACATCCAGTTGCATCAATACAAGCTGATGTAGAAAAGGAAGCGTGTATCAGAGATTAAAACAAGTCAGAGCTACCCTTTCATGGAGTTTTGATTGCCTCATTTGGGTTTCACAAGAGCCTGTCCAAGGTTGTAGTTCATATTGACAATGTCACAGGGAGAAACAATGGCTGATAAATTAATCAGTGAAGCAAGTAGACCAGCCAGTTTGTGTTTGATATTTTGAGATAATAAAATGCATCCACTCAGCATCAGAAGCTCAAAGAACAAACACCACAAAATTAAAACATGTTATTTTGAGATGATGAGATAATTGAGTTATCATTACAAAAAAAAAAAACCCAGAGAATTTAGATAATGAAAATTAATTTGTGAACTTGAGATAATGGATACAAATTAAGATGAGCAGTCACTACTGCGCTGCTGTAAAATCAATTCTGTGACTAATAATCTCCTTTTAGCTGCCTTTGTATGACCATGCTGCATTTAATTTTACTTTTTTGTTTGATTCCATCTTTTTTTTTTCTCTAGTTGCTGTTCTCCTGAAGGATGACTACTTCGTAAGAGGTGCTGGATTGCCAGGGCGTTTTAAGGCTGAGAAGATGGAGTTTCACTGGGGCCACAGTAATGGATCAGCAGGCTCAGAACACAGCATAAATGGCAGAAGGTTCCCTGTAGAGGTAAAGCATCCTGTCACTACAGTACACTTTGATAAATGAAATAAAATAGGGACATTTAGGGTTAACACTGAATGTTCGAGCCTTTCTGGGACCAAAAAACTGTTTGTCAATGCCTTGAGCAGCAGCATGAAAATTTAAAATGCACTTCTGTTTGTTGATGAGGCTTATTTTTTTTGTGGCATGGATTCAATAGTTATGGAAACATGCAGGGATCACAGGCTCAGTAGTGACACAGAGTTGGTGCAGTGTTGAGACATATCGATGGTAAAATCCAGTTTTACCTCCTTTCCAAGAAGCACCACTGATGGCCGAGGATTGTTCAGACATTTGGAGAAAACTAAATTCCCAGTGGTCTTAGAAAAAGACTGTTTTGTGCTGCATTATGGTGCAGGATCCAGCATGTCCTGGGCTTAAGCCATACTATTCTAGGCACTAATGGTGAGGATATCTCAACCTCTGCTGCCTCAGTCCTCACTTTTTGAAGAACAGTGCAGGGATTAAAATATCTAACACATGACAATATAAAATACAATATATACAAAATCGATTTATTCACAGTCAAGGATATCACATCACTGAAAGCTGAATGAAAAGGCGTAGGAGAAAAGTTTTGTTACAGATTACTTTTCTTGCTTTTAAAATGATTTTTCACAAGGTCACAATAGATTTCTTAATTCCATTAATACCAAAACAACGAGCAGACAAAAGAAACAAAGGGAGAAGAGGCTGCAAGTAATAAATGAAAGCAGAAAAGAAAATCACCAACTCTTGTAGCACAGATATAAAGGGTATTAAGCCTGAAACCTTTTGGTATTATTTATTCTGGCTCCTGGATTAAAGCAGAAATCCCACTCTTTTTCTATGGTGTAGAGAATGGGTTATTAATGCCTTTCAATGTTTTTATCATTTACAATGCCATTTCTATCCATTATCTAAAATGGATTTGCAAATGTGTCATACTCTCACATTTTATGCGGTTATATAAAATATTTTCTCACCCACTCTATTGTCAAATGGTTAATAATTAGTGTAAATATAAGTTGTGTAAAAAAAAAATGAAATTACCGTAATCTCCAAGAACGCAGCTAGAGTCCTCCTGTGTTTGTTTCTTGGCCATGTTCTTTGGAGCCCTCTCTGCAGGCACGGCTTTTGAAGCTGTATGGCTGAGTAATTAGATTTATTTTTGCCACATCATTTTGTGTTCAGCGTAGTGTTAAAGGGCACCGGATTATATACAACCATTATAAAGCTGTTGTGCATATGGCTGCTTTGATGGTGTGCTTCTAAATAAGACGATGGAATTCACTTTAATGACCAATTTGAGCAGCTGTTAGAAAAAAAACGCTGAGCATGAGCAAGTAATTATGCCCTCCAGATGCATCATTTATAGATGTGAAATATAGATTTGAAGCTTAGCATGTCTTTTGTGTAGCTCAAGGTTTTTGCATTGACCTCTCTGTCAAATAAAACGGATTCCAAAGCTAATGTGCTTGAAATTTAATACAATGACGCTCTTTTTTAAAACATAAGGAACATAGTTGATACGTGGAAAGATTGTGAAATAGCATAAATGTAATTACAAATGGATTCTGATCTTTAGTTTCTTTTATTACTGCAAGTGAGAGTGTATATAATTTATAATATATAAATTATATAAAATATCGTTTTAAAGGTAAAAGAAAGGAACAGGGACCAAGCCCTTAACATTGACAGTGACAGTTTAAAAGAACACATTTGGAAAGGTAAAAAAGAAAAGCAAAGGATGAGTCTTGGGTTGGGTCATGGGTCATCAGACAAAAAAAAGTTACTTGTGCTTATGTGTAGAATCCTAATGCATGGCAGTGATCATGACTGGATGCAGAGGAGGTCTGATCCTCTTCTGGTACCATTTATTCTATTAACACACATGTTAAGAACATGTAGCCCAAATCTAATTGACTTGACATACACTGTAATGGGGACTGAGTTTTTTAAGTGTCACAGTGGAGAAATATTCAAAGGAATTACCACAGTGGAAAACTAATGGCAACATAAAAGTCATATTCTCATGGGATGACCTTGACTACAGGAAGTACAAAAAAGAATATTCCATCCACACATCCGCAAAAGATATTTCCTGTTAACTCTATGCTGTATGCACATGGTGCACCATGTACGTAGAAACAGCACAGAGTGGGAGGTCTGTTTTTATATTATTATCATTATGAATATTACTCTCTTTATCAATAAGTCACCCTACATATATCAAACATGATGTATTATTTCACAGCCGGGAACCAGAAGGTGAAAGAGTGAAATCAAATGATGAATAGTTGAAGGGGAATGTGTTTATGCAGGATCTAGCCTTTGGCCATTTAACCGCTTCATCCTGTGAGATGTGGCATTTTCATATTTCATGCTTATGCCTTGACAGAATTTGATGTATTTGAGATTCTATTAGATCCGACACCACATGCGCAGCAGAAGTCTACCCTTTTATAAATGTTTGTGTTTGATAAACCCAGTGATCTTTCATAGCAGAGGTTGGCTTTTGTTTTGTTGCGTATATGTTTTGTTCTCTGAGAGTTGAATCAACATGACCTTGGAGGTTGAGCTCCAGGACTTATTTGTCTCTGCTAAACAGAGACTGTTTTCCAATCTGCTGTCTAATTATCTCTCCACTCCAAATGAATCACATTCCACTCTGAGTCTCTGGTAACACTGTATAAAGCATTTAGTGCTACAGTGGAAGAAGGAAAAAAAAAAAAATCAAAAGTGTTTATCCGACCTGCCCAGAAGCTTGAAAACACACAAATGTAGTTCACACATCGGCACAAAGGGTGGAAAGACAAATTTAATGAGCTGTATTATGAAGCTGCTCTGCCTTTTGTAACGTGGTCATGCAACAAAAAAAAAGAAGAAGAAAGAACCTATGAGCTGCTTGGCCTGTGGCTCCAGAGCTTGACATTAATCTAACCACGGCCTTTTTCGTGGGAGTGAAGTGAGGAAATCGATAGATGGACCACCTGTTTGCTCAAACAATACAATGAAAAATGAAACAGTGGATTTTTTTTTTCTGCCTCAGGGTACTATAGGGAGATCTTTTCTAATAATATATTAGGGTGTCACCAAGGTTAGATTAATTATACATGTATTACAAATCACACCTAGAAAAGCACACATTACTCCGGATGTGTTGGTGTCAGGATGGGTGCACATTACAATACAGAACGAGAGCTCCGGTAGCTCCGAAAGCACATCTGCAACAGAACATTGATTAAGAATATGCATTAGGAGTCTCAGATAAGTCACAACTAATGGGGATAGTTATGGTGCCCCTGAGAGTTTTGGCAACACATATGAAGCTGCGCTGCAAATGCATGAAACTCACCGTGAAGAAAACACACCTACAGAAAACATTACCAAATACATAAATGTGATGTGTGAACTGATGAAAAACACCTGAACGAACAGAATTGGCAAATGTTTTCTTTACCTGTTTTTGCCTGTTTGCATCATCATCATCATCATCATCATCATCATCATCAAGTGTCTGAGCCATAGCAACAGTGACGCACCATCAACACAGTGAATATGTTTTTATAAGGAGTCATGTGACAGGAGACCAACAATGCCTGTGGATGTTGGCTGCACTGGGATCGGTAATAATGTGTATTTGTCAGATATTTGTTTAAGTCCACTTAGCTGTATTAGTACTAGGTCAGCATGATAATGGGCATTACAGTACCTCATAAATAAATAGATTATATCTATGTTTATGTAATCCACTCGTTGTTTTGTGCTGTCCTTTTTTTTTTATTATCTATGAAGTTCACTGTTCTCTGTCAGTAGTCTGCAATGTGAAGTTTCATATATTTGTTCAGCAACACCTTCTGTACAAATTTTGTGACACTTTATTCTTCTTGAAAATGAGTGCTCTAGCACTTTGTAGGTGCCAGAGTGAAAGGATAGCATAAATGGTTAAGTGTGGTTGGAGTGAGAGATTCATACGTACAAAAATACAGACAAAAGACACAATTACCTGTTAACAACAAAACGCTGCAGTAGCACAGTTGTTTTAAAGAATAAAGTAGGAGAAAAGAATAAATTCATGCTGCTGTGATAAATCTAAGATCTCTCCGTGCACAAACTTGTTTATTTTCTTCTCTTGCCTCAATATGTCCCTGTCTTGGGAAATCATGCCAAACATGACTTTCTTTCTCACCTGTTTGTGCTTAAATGGATCTTGGGAATGCAGAGCATTGGCTTTGGTGTTTGCACTCATTTTGTACTGGTAACAAAAAATTCAGGACTATAGAATGAATTTATACTAAAAAATAAAAAAAAAAGGGCTTAGGAATTGTGGACGGCATGGGCTGTCTGTTCTCCAGAGAAAACTAGAGTTAAATTATGAAGCTCAAATAATGTTTTGTTGTCTTTCCTGTTACCTCGGCTCTCTCGCAAGCTGTTGTTGGTTGCTGGTGCTCGCCATTTTCAGATTTGTCTTAACATATTTCTCTCTCCAACAGCAGCACATTTTGTACTGATAAAAACAAACTTGTATGAATGTGTCTGAATGTCTTGAGAGAGCTTAAATGTCTGTCCTGCTTAAAATCAACAACTTTCAATGATATCCGTGGATGTGAATAAAGTCTACACCAACAAGGGGTTTTGTGTCAGAGCTTACAAACATACACTGAAACCAAGCGTGCAATCAATTGATTCAAATCGCTTTTGGCAACATTTTTTTTTATTGGCTGATATGAAAGTGTTTGATAATTGAATATCACATTTTCCAGTGTGCTGTTAACAAGAGCAGGTCACATGAGCTAATGTCAGTGAGTAAATGAAGCCTAAGGGGGCCAGCTTAATTGGGTGATGTAGTTAATAACATCTGAAGGGTGATGAATGGCCAGAGCTCTTTCTTGCTGAGTTCCCAGACAACAAATTAGTTCAATTAAAGGCTGCAGTTAAAGGAACTCTGAAGGAAACTGATCACTTAAATTCATCTAAATTATCTGGGTTGAGTCATTTTGTACCTGGTTCAGGCTTACGGTATGCATTAATGGATTTATCCTTATTTATAGTGCATTTAATTTTACGTTTTGCATCAATTGCAGCTGGGGGGTTCTCGTAATTTTCCTTGGAAAAAGAAAAAAGGCAGGCATACCCTTTAATTAAATCAACATCTAGGACCTTTTTCTTATTGCCAATTAACTGGGTTCAGTGACATGAAAGGGCTTTTCATTTTAAAGAGACTGGAGACACTGAGATGATGGACAGCTACAACTGCTACTTTTAGAATCATTTGATGATTTTGATGAAAGATTAAAAGCCTACCATTCTGTCAGATCTCACCACGGGAAAAGAGCACAATCCTCCAGTTCTTCCTCTCTGCTTGTGACTGTCTCTGTGAGGGCAGTCGCCCTGAGGAATGGGATGCTGTATTTCTCTAGCATCCTCCAGGAGTGGCAGAACACAAAAAGGAATGACACAGATTATGGGAGATTTATGAGAGTGATAAATACACCCTCTTTTATGTCCCTCAAAACAGCTTTTCATCAGCTCCTCAGCAGTGTGTCCAAGTGATTGATGAGATGACTGTTGGTTCTACTTGTCCACTCCTCATGCTGTTTATGCTCTGTTTCCCAACCCAGATGCAGATCTACCTTTACAATTCAGATGACTTTGACAGCCTCAGTGCTGCCATCAAGGAAAGACGCATCATTTCTGCCATGGCGGTCTTCTTTGAGGTAAAGTATGACCAGGGCTGAAGGTCAGGACAAATGTAATCTGAAGAAAACCATGAGTACACATGCTAGCATCAGTCCACCACTTTTGTCTGTCCTGAAATAACTCAACAACTATTGGATGCATTATCATGACAATTGGTGCACACACTCATATTCCCCCTCAGCATAAATTGTAATCACTTTGATGATCCCCTGACATTTCATGTAGGCGTAACAGGTGAAACATTTCTATCTGTCCAATACTTGGTTTCTAAACCAAACAGTCTAAACTAAGATGAATATGTTAAACATTATACCTGCTTTAATCTCAGTATGCTAGCATTGTTACTGTGAGCCTTATAGGTGCGGATGGTAGGCATTGTCATTAGCATGGCTGTTGTTAAAACATACTATTCTCACCGTTATAGATCCATCCTTCATCATTTTCTCAGGTTGCAGTAGTCGTGAATTGAAGGAAACATCTTTGTAATGACTTGTTATTATTCCCCAGCTAGAAAATATCTTTCTTTACAGGCTTGTAAATTGATGTCACATTCATGTACATGAACAGTGCTTAGCACTGAAATGGTTACTAAACCAAGGAAACGAGTGGATAAAAAGAAACTAATTAAAAAAATAGCAGAAAAGAAATGGATATAAAAGGACATTGTAAATCATTGAGGCTTATGACTTAAGGGGAAGAGTTGAAATTCTTAGTCCAATTATGAAAAGATGTAAATACTTTTTGAGGTCAGTAAATGATAGATATTTATCAGAGGTGATCTTTGCCACTTTGTGTTGTTGAGAATTTCTTTTCACCTAGAAGCTGGTTATTTTTTTCTGTTCGGTGGCACATTGCAGATTGCTTACTGAGATACTACAAATTGTCCCCTGAAGGTCTGCGCACAAAAGCTCTTAATGGACAAGAATGGTCCTAATTTCTGTTAACTGTAAAAACACCTCAGAGATTTATGAACTGTGAAATGCACACATCAGCAGCACTGACAACTGCAGGGCCCCTCTCCGTGTTATGCTCTTAATTTCTATTAGCAGTATGTTGACGATTGATGGCAGGTGATCAATGCGTGCTAACATTCAGCTTAATAGTATATAGGGAAGGGTCAGCTCTCAGGAAGAGGGAGGCTGGAATGGGGACACAGGTGTTTGTAATGTAGGACTACTCTCAGACAGTGATAAAAGCATGTGTGTACGAGGACCTAAATGCCTCCGCTGGGTCCTGACAGCCCTATTGCTTACTGCAATTAGCACCACCATACACAATCCGCTGAATAGCAGTTTACAGTGTGAGGGTTTTTTAAGCGGGCACACACACATTGGCTCAGATTTACCATTTCTAATCAATGAGGAGAGTTCTTTCTATGCTCCCCAAAGGCCTATTAATGGCCTCTAAGGTGTGCATATTATCCACATTCAGCATTCAGTTCCACACAATTATTCTCCACTGACTGACCTGAATTAATGTTGAGCAAGGGAAGATTGGGCCCTGCATCCCAACTCTGTTTTGTCCAGTCTTGTCTCTTAAGTAGGACATTGGGAATATTGTACAATGTGAGGCTGAGCAATATTTGCCAGTCTTCAGTCATGGCAAAAAATTACCAGTAGGCCTAATAGATAAGGAGGGAATCAACACTGGTGTTAGTCCTCTGGAGGCAGTATAGCTAACAGCTAAATTGCCTCATAGAGTTACCGGATACCACCAATTACAAAAGGATACAAAGCTCATAAAGTTATAGGATGTTCAGTGTTTATTTATGGTGTTCTGTTAGTACATGGTTATCAAATCTAAAAAAAAAAAAAGGATCAAACTAAATCTCAAGTTGATTTTGTGTAAAATGAAAGATAAATCTAATATTGCAGCTCAAAATATATTCATAGTTATGCTTAAAGAAGAACTAATTACTGCTGATCAAAGTGTTTTTTTTTGTCGACTTTTGTCTAATTGCAATACCATTTAGTCAACAGCCTTGAAATAAAGACTGCTTTAACTCTGTAGTCAACTTAGAAAATCTCAACACAAATTGAACACATAGGTTAAGTGAACAAGGGCAGCAGATGGTATTAGATGCTTCTAGTTTTTACTGTTGAGATGTTGCCCTGATTGTGTCCACCCCCTGTATGCTCATATTGATTTGTCTTTAGTATTTACGGCAGATTACTATTCCGGTTTTGTAGTCCTTGTTGTAATCCTTTTCTTCGGACCTTTCCTGCAGCTTGGGCAAAAAGACAATCCAGCTGTAGATCCAATCATCCAGGGATTGAAAGGAGTAGTACATCATGGTAAGTAATGGGGGGAGCAACTCCCTTACAAACACTGTCTACAGAACACTCTTATATTATATGATGTGTTCTTTGTTCCAAATCTCCTCTACATGAAACAGTACTGTGGGATTTAAATTCATGTGGGATATCCAAAGAGCAATTATCCCTTACAAAAAGGCTTTTCTGTTGTTCATGTTTTGGTTGATCCTAGAGGTAAATTCCTTATAACGGTGCAGACATTGTGCTCCTCCTAACCTCCCTAGAACAGACATGGATGCTGTCGCTTTCAGCTGCTTAAGTATCGGGCTTCATTTAAAAAAAAAAAAAAAAAAAAATTGGAGTTTAAACACAAAGACATGAGCAGAGTTTAACTTCAAAAGGAGGCAAATTTTTCAAGATTTCGCCTCTCCCTTGCTGTCCCTTGTGGCTTAAATCACAGAGAAAGACATATTAATTACATTCAAGCCTCAGTTAGAAAGCACAGTTTGATTCTGACTCAGACATATCACACATATGGGCTCATCCGGAGTGTGGCTTGCTGCAAAGCCTCTATTCACATTTAAACGGTTAATGGCTTGTGTTGTATGCCAGGACACAATTCATCATGGCATGATGTCTTAAATGAATGCTGCTGCGCTGGCTTTACTGCATGCATGACTTATGCAGACCATAAGCAGATGTCTAAGCATGACTGTGTAATCTCGCTGCATCTGGGGACTCAGCCGCTCTGTTTACACGGACACGTATGACTTGTTTTACAACCTGCCACTGACAGTCTTTATGCGAGCATAAGCACACGCTGACAAGGACATGTAAATGGATGCGGATGTATAGACACATTGTGTAATTGCTCTGTACCGATTGTGGTTTCACAAGACTACTGCTGGGCTTCATCGAGTCATTTCTAATTATAATTTCACTCTGTACTTTCTGGAGATGGATGTTGTTCAAGGTGCACTGGTGAGGGTGTTGCTTTGGGTTGAAAGTATAAAAAAAAAAAAAAAAACTTTTGTAACTTTCTGAATGAGCAGGAAAAGAAAAACATGAAGAAAAAAAAACATGTGCGTTGGCCTCAGAAAATGGATCACTTTGTTCAGTGAAATTTCCACAATTTCAACGAAGTAATTACAATAAAGAAAATAGACTTTAGTTTTTAGAGAATAGAGGTCTGTTTTCAGCTGGGAGGCCATTTCCGTGCTTTTCATTTCACAGATGTACACTCGTCTACATTCTTTTATTATATAACCTTGATAAAGGCATGCCTAGAATATTTTCCGAATCTCCATCAGTCTCCAAAAGAGGTTGAACTCTGTGCTGTGTAACTACACAGATGTTTGTGCTAACACCGCTGTATCTCCCATCTCCCAACTGAAAGAGAGGTCTGTGTGGGTGTGGTGGTTTTTGGACTCTCTTCCTGCTGGCTGCTAAATGCTTCTCGCCTCCTCCCCCCGTTTGGGTGGTTGGTTTTCCACTAGCTCGTTATCCCACAGTCATCCATCTATCAGCATCTCAGTGGCCCATGAGCGATAGGGCACGTACGCTGTCTGAAGACGCCGAGAAGAAAGGCTGTGAATACTGAATTTGACTCTGAGTACAGATGAGGCATGGGGGTGAGGCTTCCAGTGCCTCGGCACTATCAGCCCAAAACCTCTGTTTTGGTTTGTTTTTCTTGCGTGTGTTTTGTTTTTTAGATAAGGTCACGAACTGTGAGAGATTGGATTTGGCGTAAATTCGGCTATTTGGGGTTTTCACATTAGAATTCAAGGAAAAAACAAGGCCACTTGTATAGCCCATGCAACGTATTTGCAGGAGATAAAAGGATCTTTCTCTGGATCGCAAACTGATCCCTGCATGTTTTGTTTGTTTGTTTTTTTGACACATCCATCTGATCACGGATAGAGGATAGAACAGATTATTTGGATCTGTCTTAATCCCCGTGGCCCATGCCACAGTTGTTACGCGGAGCAGAGAAGGCTACCACCTAGCCATAGATCAGCTGTCAGAGCAGGCCATTTTATCTGACTCCTCTCCCTTTGGTCCTCTCTCAGCCCATCTGAGTACAGAGATCTGGCCAGAGTGATAACAAGCGCTGAGCCTTTTAACTGCAGTCACCATCATTCCACTAGTGGAGGTTTCAGGAAAGCGGTAAAAATGCCACAGGGACAGTGAAATGAAACCTTGCAAGTGTAAATGTACCTCAAGATATGCAGGGTTTTTAGCAAAATATACATATATATATATTTTTAGCGATATTTTTGTACCTGTACAAGAAGACTGCTGCTTTTTCTGTGTATTGACGAGTATTGATCCCCTCCTTTATCCAGAAAAAGAGACCAACCTCAGGTCATTCATCTTGAGGGATCTGCTGCCGTCATCAGCGGACAGTTATTACCGATACACCGGCTCTCTGACCACACCGCCCTGCAGTAAGGTAGTGGAGTGGATCATCTTCTCCAGGCCTGTGTATCTGTCCCACTCACAGGTGCGTTAAGTCACACACACACACACACACACATACATACACACATGCCCAGACAGCTATATTCTCCACACACAGATTGCATTTGCACGCAGTCAGTGGATCACATGCTGTCCCACAGTGTCGACGCACAAGCAATTTTTTCCCCCCATCAACCGCTCCTCTCTCTTCCTTTTTCCCTTGTTCCTCCCCAACTCCTCTGCATACGAAACCATAACTGCCTATATAGTGGATGATTAAGCAGGAAGGGGAAGCCAATTACTGGTATTTGAATGGCCGCATGAGATGGCTCTTATGCATTTATCATGATGTTTGTCTCAGACAGTGACTATAGGGTCTTAAATAGAATACCGCTTCATGAGGAGGCTGGTTATCGCGCTGCTGAAGTTGTTCAAGTGCAGAACTGTTTATTAATTTAAATGTCTGTTGATCTAAATTATTATAGTTAAAGGGTTGACGTGTTAAATGAAAAATGCAGCATTTAAAATCACTCACTTGTGTGCTGTACAACAGCACTACTCCAACTGTATACGGTGTTTGTGATTTTCAGAGATAATATATGCCAAATCATGCCCCATGCTTTTTGCTGATCCCATACACAGTCCTTTGCTGCATCTTTTATACATACAATTCTTGGGTTACCCAGCTGCATATCCTCTAGAGCGTTCTGTGCTGTAGAAATTTGCAGGGCTCAGTGGAATTTCTATCAACGTTCAGGAGTACAAATCTTTTGTTCAGAAATGACTTTTGCTGCAAGAATATTGACCACGGCCACAATGTTTGTGACGCCCACAGATAATCTTTTATGAACCTGTAATTCATTTCTCCAAGTACGCATAGGACACATTGATTCCACTGTATTTGTAATGTGTAGTCATTACAGCACGCGGCAGGAGATCATTCATGGCAATCAATGGCCACAAATTTGCCCCATTGAGAAGTTACAGCCCGGTAGGTGGCCAGGATGATGATTGTGGACCGTGCTTGCTGGTACCTGTGGTGTGAATGTTTCTTACAAACACTGCGCTCTTGTGAACAGTCAGCTGCTGGCGAGCGGCTATAAATGCAGTTCTGCATGATATATTATGTTCAGCACACACACACACACACGCACGCACACGTTAACAAATGCCCTAAAATTTGCCTCAGTAGCTATTCTCTCTTTCTTTCCATCTAGCTGGAGGCCTTTTATTCCATCTTCACAACAGAGCAACAGGATCACGTCAAGTCTGTGGAGTACTTGAGGAACAACTTCCGGCCCCTGCAGGACCTGAACAACAGGAAAGTCTTTAAGTCGGCTGTAAAAGATGCATGGCAGAAAGATTTGGTGGGAAGCCCTTATAGCACTGAGGCTTCAAGAGGTAAGCTGTTTTCTGCATTATATAACACTACTAGTTTAACACAGTGATATTATTAGTTATTATGAATTGCTGCCTATTACTTAGTAACTGTAAACTGAGGGCAAGGTAACTGATATTACAGTTGAGTGTAGATCATTGTTACTTCACACAAATTATGTCTAGGCTTACAATCTAGGTTAGATCAGTAATCCTCACATCCCATCCACATCAACCTGATTATTTTCTGCTAGTTTACAGCCTCAGTGTCCTAATTGGCTAAGCACAGACTAAGCCACTTAGTTACTTTTCTTGTGCTTGTCAAGCTTCGATTCTCGCAAGGTGTATTTGCAGTTTGCAGCGATAATGGTGGCAGATTTACCACTGGAAATTCTCTGTTAGTTTTTTTTTTTTTTTATTTTGCCCGCTGAAAAAAAGTTGGGCATATTCTGTTAATTAGTTAGTTAGTTAGGTAAATGTTAAAGTCATGGATTGGTTAAAAATGCTTTATCTACCTGACTTCAACTGTCTTGTCTTAAATTTAAAAAAAATATTAAATACACACTTGATTGCTACATACATCGTCTACAGCTGTTGCGGCAGATAAAGACTTATACATTTCTTACACTTCTATCCTCGTGTTTTTTTTTTGGCTTTGGAAACTGAAAAACACACATCGCCCTTCAAACTGTTTGAATGCAAAGTATCAGTCTTACTAGAGTGCCATGCAAATCGCGTTGACAAGCCCGCCATGGACAGTCACTGTTAGAGGTTTATGAAATGGTCATTTGGATTCCATACTACTGCTGAAACTGTCAAACTGTTACAAATATTGTCCAGTGATGCCCCCATACTAATGTAGAATAAATGAGTTAAAATA
The DNA here is from genome assembly GCA_036365135.1 of Miichthys miiuy. Lineage (NCBI taxonomy): Eukaryota > Metazoa > Chordata > Actinopteri > Sciaenidae > Miichthys > Miichthys miiuy. Next base: position 22,357,106 of record CM071604.1, read on the forward strand.
ACATGTTATTAAATTATCAGCATGGGATTAATATTATCACAGGACCTCAGAGTGCCCTAAAATATGGTATTAGTCCTTTTATTTTTGGCAGATATTATTTGTGTTCTTAGTCTCATGTGAATATGCATCATCCATGATGTGTGAATTAAAGTTCTGGCCGCATATTATCTTTCATTCTATATTTATTTCTCCCTATTTCCTTTCATGGTCAAAAACATGAGACTGCAGTGAAAATTATTCATGAAATCTGAGATCGGTCCAAATTCAGGAAGCTCATCTTGATGCTCTGCCTGGAGACCCACTCATGGGACCCATGTGAATCAGTGGGTCAGTGAATATAATCGGTAACCTTTCTTTTTAGTAGGGTAAAAATAACTGACAGAGCACAAGCTGAATAAAAGGCAGTTATTGAAATTGTTTGGATTTTGGATAAAGCTTATAGTGCATTTCATTGTCTCATTATTATAACTCATTTTTATATCAAAGAATGCATTAATACAAAGCGTAGGCCTTATGTAGGCCTTGACTTAGAGTATTTCTGCTTCCTCTTTCTCTTTTATGTGTGCATCTTGCACTGCCTGCTTTAACAGAACAGTACAGGAACTATGGAGACTAATGAGAAAGGCTGCTGCGCCTTAAAGTGGTGTTGTCGGTGTCTGGCAGGGAGAATTGATTGGGAATGCTTGTGATGAAGTTGGAGCACTCTAACAAGGCCGATCAGCAATCATCATTAATGTGTGGCATAGCTAAAATAGACCCATACAAATTAAGTTGTGAAATTGCTTTTGTGGCATGTCAGTAGGCAGAATGAATGTGGACCAGCGTCTCTCCATTTTTCCTCGCTTCCCCTCCCTCTTGCTTGTTTTCCCTTTGTTCCTCTCGCATTTCTATTTAAAATGTAAGAATCCATACTTAATGGGAGGCGCTGGGAGTGTCAGTCTTATCTCCAGGGGTGACATCTGTCAAGGTTGTCTGAGGGGGGTGGGGGGGAGTATTTTATCTATGCACAGTAGTAAATGATGGCTTTGCTTGTAAATATCGTGAGAGCCAGGGCCACACCTTAGCTGAATATTCCATTAGTGTGGCTTTTATGACCGTGGAATTTGTTTGTCTATTTTGGATGCATAGCTAACCTTTTCTGATGTAAAACACATGTTGGAGATTCATGGTTTGCCCAGTAATGATGCAAAGTATATAGGGCGGTATTTATTATATTGATTGTGTTTGCTCTAATACTCTATATCTGTGCATACAAACCATTTTCTCAAGTGGAGACTGATTTAGAGGTTCTTCTGTTTAGAATTTAGTTGTTATAGTTCCTTGTTTTGTTCACCTTATTGTACAAAACTAAAATCTATTTAATGTAATGCTATATAAAATCCTGATATTGCAAAACCTTTATCTAATGAATGCTTTTACCTTGAAAAATTATTTCAACAACTGTTATTTACTACTTGCCAGTCCATTGTCTCTCAGGTAGCCAATCATTCATCCAAGCAGCATTATTAACATTGTCTAAATTGTTAACCAGTGTGGGATTAAGTATCATCTAGCGGTGTAGCTGCTCATTGCAGTGGTCGTGTAAAAATGCAAAAGGCCTATTTAGAGCCAGTGTTTAGTTTCTCAGATTAACATGGTGGGGTCATGGCATTAAAGAGGACTTATGGCTTCTGTAGATATAAAAGTCTAATTTTAAGGTAACAAAAGGTTATTTTCAAGCCATTAGACACTAATGAAAACACAGTTATGAATATTATATTTAATTTCTGACAAACTATATAAACAGAGCTCTCTAAATCTTATACACTGGACCTTTTATGACTGCGGTGGTAGCTGTAAGGAGAGGCACACTTTATAGTCACCATAGTTGTGTTTTAGCCTTTAGATGGCTCGACACATAACTCGACTCTCCTGCCAATTGTTAATATCGGTCATCATATCATTTTTGTGTTTTCGATTAAATTGTTATCTTTGTAATAATTCCCATGTCTGCACATGGCCTCTTTAAACATATTGTACATCAAGAAGAAGTGGAACTGCTGTTTGTTGACAACAGTCCATTCATCCTCTTTATGGTGGGAGCTGCCAGGAGAAAGATTCATGTTCTGCTCTGAGTGGTATTGCAGACTGAGGTGAAAACCCACTATGAGGCTTATTTTGGGAAGTTATGGTGTATGTATTCACAGAGCAAACAATAGGCTTTTTTTTTTTAAAGAGTTCTTAGCATGTTAAGTAAATCTAACAGTGGTGAAACATTAGAAATTATTCACTATTTTATTCATAATGTGTCTCAGTGAAAGATGATTTTTCAGTTGAATCGGAGAAGAAGTAACAAAATCCAATTTTCATTCAGATATTGAGCAATTAGAGGAGCACTAATTAACTTGCTGCATATCTGCCATTATGTCTAATGGTTTTCATAAAATTACCTGCCCTGGATCGATAAAGTTTCTTATTAATACAGAGAAAATGCAATAGGAATCACAACACTGTTGTATTGCAAAGTGGAAAACATTTGTTGATAAGATATGTATGTTGCGCTGCACATCTCCTCCTGCTGTTGCTCTCTTGGTGTTGCTAGTGCAACAGTGTTGACGTTGAAAAGGATGGTGACTGCCATGCCAGTAATCATGTAGGCAGTAAATCCACGATGATGTCTTCAGCTGTTGCTAAATGACTTTTGTTGAGCTACTGAGGTTGACAATGGACATCTGACGGGTTATAATACATTTCACACCTGTCACACCTCATCAACACCTCAAGATATTCTTGCTATTGTTTTGTCTCCCTCGTGCACCTCTGAATGATTTCCTTCCACCTTGGCTCCCTATCACATATCAGGGTGCATAATTTGCACCATAGCATCATTGTGTAAATGGGGAAAACTGTGGTGACAATTTCAATTTGACAGAAACCCTGTGTGAACATAATCAGTTGACACTGGTTCCTGATTGCTGTTGCCCTGATGTGTTGAGAAGCATGTCCAGATTGTCCCTTACTCATTCTGACAGATCCCTGGGTAAATATCCATGCTGCAGCCTACACTGCCACCTTGAGGCTGACGCGCATGTTTTCCTTCATCCTCCCCATACATCCTGTTTGATTTCACACAGACAGGAACTTGCAAATTACGTATAGGCAGGAAGTAGTAGTATTATCTGTACCATATGTTTAACACTACACCCGGCTGTTTGACATTCTACCTCTCTTGCAGTGTTAGGCATGAAAAAGTGAAAAAAAAAAAAAAAGCATCCAGACTTGACAATCTGCACTGACAACTGAGGTTGTGCCTGACCCCAGTCAAGCCTCCAGGAGTGTTTTTTTTGTTATTGAGTTACTGTATTATCTTACACTTTTAGAGGACGCTCAAGTGGAAATTGCTTTGAGTCAAGTCAGCATTAGACAGCAATAACAGGCTTGTTAAAGGCAACCTGCATTCTGCCTCCACACATCGACAGTCACAAATACATGTGGTCAAGCAGTCCTCCCAACCACAGCTTTTCATTTTCCCCCAACTGCATTCATACGGTAAAAAGTGACACCTTTTTTTTCCCTCAGTAGTCATTTTTCTTTTCATGCCTCACCTTTATCTTACTCCCCTCTTATTTCTGGTTTTTCAGTGTGCAGTAGTGCCCCAGTGAACATGAAGATCCAGCCCCTGAATCAGACAGCGTTGATGGTGAGCTGGGAACGTCCCCTTACCGTCTACCACCCACCCATCACCAGTTACATGGTCTCCTACAGCTGGGTGAAACGTGATATTGCAGATGAAAAGACTTTCACCAAGACCGGGGACCAGAGTATGGTGAGTCTTATTATCACCTACCTACCTCTAACAACTATTCATACAAGGTCAAAGCAGCTTGCTTGCCTTCCCTTTTCCTAAATGTCTTTTTCTTGGATGTGGTTTAAAACAGCTGATTGGTTTGCAGAGCCTCAGATGTATCTGGCAGGATCAGAGGGTGGCTGGATCAGTGACATTGTGTAGACGAGGTGACAGGTTGTGATGAACTCTGCGTTTGGCTGATGGTTGATATGAGGGGCCCAGACACTGCTGTGTCACTCACCTGTCTAAAAATAGACACGTAGGACTGTCACACACACTGACAGGCCTAACTGATATATAAACGTAATGTCCTGACAATAACAAATGCACCTGTGGCCTTTTCTGTTTATCTATTTTAGTCTGTATATGCTCAGAAAAAAACAAAATAATCTAAATCAAATATGATTTTTTTTTTTTTATTACAAACTAACAAAATAATTCAGTCTGTTTTCAGGCAGTGGAGGCAACTCTTTAAACACAAACCGCCTTCTTTTAGCAACCAATGCAGACAACTGTGCAAGTGTAGTCCTTTAGATCCCAGTGAAGTTTCTGACACCAGTGATCATACAATTCTGCTTGTGCGCCTTAAGCATCAGGTTGCCACTTCAGTTCTTACTGTGTCTCTCCATCAGAGCATTCACTGTCTCTACAGAAATATATATCCCCGCCAACCCCCTGCAGGAGGTCATACCTAGAGGGCTGTTCTTTTGCACATTATAGAGTATATTCCTCTCCCTGGAAACATATCTTCCATTTTTGGGAATCCAACACCCAGCTGTGCATCTCTTTAAAGCCCACTGACCCCCAGCGGTCTTGACAGTCTGTATGGCTGTCTCTTTAGATATAAACAGTTAAGGGGCAAAACACCGACCCACTGGTTCATAGACCTGGGGTCAGCTCCCTGGTGTCAGTACTACCACCTACTTGGTGCCGCGTTCCAGTAAACACATTTGTCATTGTCATGGGTGGGGAGCTGTTCAATTTTCTATCCAGATTCGAAATATTTTCATGATCGTAGTTATGCGCGGGCATTTATTATGCAATGAAGTCTGTGAGCCAATCGTAAATAAAATCCATATCAGTTGTCCCACAATCTGCCTCAAAGTCAGCTGGAGCTGAGAGAAAATGACTCATGAACAACTTTGCTATGTTTAGTGTAAAAAGTAAACTCATAAACTGTCAAGAAAGGAAATAGTCTTACGCCTGTTCTTTATGAAAACAAAAAAATACAAGCATACACCTTCTGAATTCAAGTTTTGCCTCGTTAACTAATTCAAATGCATCAGAAACTAAATTAAAGTCACCAAGAGTCTTTCTACTGTTCCAACAATCCTGTCTTAATCAGTTTATATCGGCCAATCAAGCTCTGGTTTGGCCGATATAAATCTTCAAATTCCCAACTGAGATGTGAAAATATTCTGATGAAATTGCTGTTTTTGTAAAAGGAATGTGCCCTGGTGGCTTTAAAGAGAGTGTAGATAGTGGCGTCAGTTCCCCATCGGAGAGGACTGTCTGATGACAATGTAAAGCAGCGAAAATAATCTAAATATAGTGCACACTTAATCTGATATTCATCTAAAATACACCCCGCTGCTCCCCTGTCCACAGCAGTACATAGCTCTGCTTCCGTGCCAGTACTCATGAGGGAGTACTGAGATTTTTGTGGATGCTAAATGAGACACTCAACTGTGATATCATACATGCATTTTTACTACTGTAAAATGTGCCGACTCGAACAAAAATAAATGTATAATATTTGAGAGAAGATTTTACTCAGGTAATTTAAGTTTTGTGTGAAAAACCATATCAGGCGCAAAATGTTATCCCGTGCAGCTTAAAACCAGAGAAGATCTTTAACTTCCAAACTAAATACTAAAGCTTAAAGACTGGACTAATGCTGTCCTCAGCAGAACTTTACATTTATATCCTCTCCTTTTGAATAATTCTAATCTCATTTAGCGCCACCTCTCTGCATCTTATTCAGAAACCAGCCATGACACTTCTGTATAATGTTAAACACTGACACCATCTTGCCGCAATTTCAGTCTGCCTGAAAGAAAGTTTACCTGCTACATCCAGCCTCCCAGAGCTGAATTTTCTGACCTCTTACCTCTCTATCAGCCACACTGCTCCCTGAGGTCCTCTGGTGGAGCTGTCATATCTCTACAGCATAGTCTTCATTTTCTATCTTCTGTAGTCTTGACAGGGACACAGGAAGGTAGAGAATATTCTGTTATCCGCCATACTGTTGTATGATTTTCTTGAGAAGCTTAGGCATCAGATATGAAGCAGGCCATTTTTTTTTTTTTTTTTAAACTTGTATTTTTTTTGTAGCCTTGCAAGCTGAATGATGCAATTAAATGATTGGTGAGAATATTTTTTTTTGAGATTGTGTGAAGCTGTCTTAAACATTTATTATAAATTGACTGTTTTTCAAGGATTAATATAAATTATGTATTTTGTTGTTGTATTCATGTTTTCACCTCCATGCTCTGTTAAGAGCTTTGTAAGTTTGTAATCAGACATTCATTGCAAATGAAGAACAATGAATGTGTCCATGAGGTGCTCTATGTAGTTACACCCCATTAATACAGTCCTTCATTCGTTTACTGACAGTATTCTCTTCACTCCTCTCTCTCTATCTCTCTCTCTCTGCTGCCAGTATTTCTTATTTTCCTCACTTCATTTCCATTTCAATTTTCAGTTTCTATCTTTGGACACCTTTTTATCAGAATTATTTTTCAGCAATACTAGCTCTGCAATACCAAAGGCAATCAACCATCCGTTCCGAGAGCCATTTTAATATAAGTAAAGCCATCTGCAAACTGCACAATACAATTAAATTAGATAGGAATGGAGGTTTTAAATGGCATTGAACTTGCAGGTTTTCATTTTTACATTATATGTATCCACAGTATTTTTATCGACACATTCACACATCATGTACGGTATGTTTTTTGACTTGTCCTAAGTGTGTGTGTATGTATGCTTCTTTTCTCTTACAGAAAGCAGTCATCACTAATGTGTCCCCTGACGTCCTGTACCTGTTCAGAGTGCAGGCGGTGTGTCAGCATGACCTGCGCAGTGATTTCAGCCAAACACTGTTGTTTAGAGGTACCTGGTCAAACCCTGCAGCCGTTGACTCATTATGTATTTTTAAACTCTTTTGCCTGTCAGAAGCAATAGATTTGCAAATGCTCTCTTGCTTGTCTGTTTTTCAGCAAATACAACAAGAATATTTGAAGGCTCTCGCATTGTGAAGACTGGGATGGTGAGTTGACCAGAAGTTGGCAGTGCCAAACTTCTTTTTGTGTTTTAGTGACATTCATGCAGTTCTGTTGGTTAACCAATTTTTCTCTGTCTGTCTCTCTCAGCCCACAATTTCTCCAGCATCCTCAGCAGACATGGCTCCCATCAGCTCTGGTTCCTCCACTTGGACGTCCTCTGGCATCCACTTCTCCATAGTCTCCATGGCAACAGGGATGGGCCCCTCCTCTAGTGGCAGCCAGGCCACAGTGGCGTCAGTTGTGACGAGCACCTTACTGGCAGGCTTGGGCGTAGGCGGCGGGGTCATCTCTTCGTTGCCAAGTTCTGTTTGGCCCACACAGGCGCCCCAAGCCACACAGAACCCCACCCGTCCATCCGCCCCGCCTGCAAAGTCCAGCACTGAGCAGGCAGCGCCACAGGGCTCCGATACAGACACCCCATCTGAGGAGAAACAAGCTGCACATGAGGGCAAGGAGGAGGAAGAGGAGGGGGAGAGAGAAGAAGAGCAGGAGGAAGGAGAGGTTGACAAGAAGAAAAAGAACAAGACTGCACCTGATAATGAGGAAAAGCAAGCAAACAGCACCGTAGTCAAAGAACCTTTAATCCCCACCCCTGCATCCACAGCCAAAGAGAAAGGAGAAGAAAGGCCGACAGTCAAAGGCACCACAGTACCTGCAAGCACTGGTGATGACCAGTTGGTCCACGTAGAGAAGCCCACAGATGTAAATGCCATCTCCACTCAGGAGCCTCGTAATGACAGTGCAGAGATGCAGATACCCCAGAGCTCCACGTTGCCCCCGTTCATTGTTGATGGGAAAGGAATCTGGCCTTTCTCTGTCCACACTGGTGAGCAGACCTCTTTCTCCCACACAGATATGAGACAAGTTTCAGTTTTCACATCCTTCTCAAACAGAAAAAAAAATCCCATCTGAATTCTCGGCGAGGCTTGTTCTTGTGTTGTCAGCTATGATACAAGACAAGGCTCCTCTGCAATGCAGAATCCTGTCAACACTGCCAGCAGTTGTGGAGCCCAGTTTAGCATAACAAAGAACTTGATTTAAGACAGTAACTACACTGGTTACCATCTCAGTCAAAGGTAAAGCTCCAGGCTTTTGTGTCACTACAACACAGAGGCCTGAAGGCAGAAGTGAGCCGTCTGCCACAGGGGTTCTGCCTCAAGGAATTCCTTTGAGTTTGCTTTAAAAGACTGTTTTTGAAGCTTTTTTGTCAGTTTTTTTTTCGCCATCAGGTTTTATCATAATCAGTCTCAAGTGATTTGTGTTTTGTGGTAAGATTAATGTATTTGTTTTATCAGTGTAGGCCTAGTGGTTTATTATACCTTACAGGCTTCTCCAAAACTAAGCTAAATATTGAGGTCGGACTAGTGTTGGTTCTTGATTGGACTTTTTGGACCTAGTACAAACTGTTTATCATAACCATCAATACTTTTTCTCTTGAGGCCATTTTGTGAGCTTGAAAATATAAAAAAATGAATAAATATAATGGTTAAAGCGTAGAATTTGAATATTTCTGACTTTAATGACTCCCAGTGGAAGCGTTAAAAAAGATAATTTGGCAGATAGCGCTGCATGCAATACCAACACAACTTTTGCCACCGGAGTTTTGATTTGAAACATGCAATAGTTTCATAGAAATCCTACTCATTAGTACTTTAAAGTTGCAAATGAGTTTGTGTAAGTCACTAGAATATTCTTTTTTGTTAAGCATTCATGTGCACGTGTTACCTTCCAGACAGGACCGTCTTGTCCAATGTGACCCGAGCCCCTCACCCCGGTATGGGCAGGATGGTGTGGATCGTCCCCTTGGTGGTGGTGTCAGCTCTCACTCTGCTCTGCCTCATAATGCTGCTGATAGTGATGGTCTACTGGAGGTGAGTTCAACATACCTAACCTCATTCCAGGAGGGAAATTTTACTTCTAATGCCTCATCTTGATAAGGGTATCACTGGTACCTCCCTCAGGAGAATGAAAATTGTGCCGCCCCACACCCACCCAATCCTCAGTCAAACATTTTTTCACTGAGTTAAATGACATGCATGTCTGGATTTTCCAGTTAGTCTGCTCTACATTTAGGCCCATCTAGTATGGATGTGTCTGCTTGATGCATGTGTGTGCATTAGTCTCAAGCAGCCTGGCAGTAACGCTTGCTTGCACGCTGTACATCAAGCCCATCACCCACCAGGCTGAGGGTCAGGAGACCTGAAGGTCCTGCAGTGCCAGCAGGGGTCCCAGCTGTGTATTCATCTGCTGGGCTAATTTCCAGCCGCTCTATTGGAGCCCCAGTAATTACACAGGCCAGGCCACTGGCACATGTGGGATGGTTAATGAGTTACAAATCGCACTATGGGCCATTTCCTCAATTTAAATTTTGTTTATTTACAGTCTGATCTGAAATGTGTTAAATGCATTTTATAAATTCTCTTTCTCTGATATTTTTAAGTGTGATTTCGCTACAGCAAATGTTTACGGGCCAACATTTTACACTGGCATTCTGTGGTGTCAGATAATATAAGAGTGCTGTATAAATAACAGCCTGGTTATCAGCTCCATAGAGGTGTTAAAAACAAAAAAACAGACATTTGGAAACAAGATGACTGTAGCGGATTCAGTCGGTGGATGAATTACTGAGAGCTGAGGTATTTGAGTAGAAGCGAAGGGCTGCTTTGAGATTAGAAATGGCCATCACAGCTGTTGTTGTGACAACTCTGACAGTCTGCAGACAATGGCTGCTTCCCCAGGAAAGGACCATGATGGAAGATGAAATCAACCCATTCACACTCTCTTTACTCTTCGTGCTCTACGGTATCTCTTGGTGACAGTCCTGCTATTAAAGCCAAAGAGTTCCTCTGCTCACAAATGTCTTGGTCATTAACAACTTAATATCCCAATCCATATTGTGTTTATGTAAAAATGTGCGATCAATGGACTATCTTCTGAAGTTTAATACCCTTGTCTTATTGTGCATTTTTTGCTGTTAATCTTAAGTCATGAGTCAGTCTACAGTGGAATTAATTGCTGGTGCTACAGAACACATCTGGAAGCCTCTGCGGCTTGAGGTGTTTGTTTAAAACTCACAGATGTTCAACTTTGAAAGAAATCCCGTTATGTGTTTTTTGTGACTCAGTGCTGTTCAAATGGGATACTGCTCTGCAGTTATTAGTTTTTTTTAATTTTCTTTGTTTTACAACTGGCAGCCATTCAGAAAGCCTATTTTATCCCAGTTTCCATTTCCCCAAGAGCAAAGTATTCCTTTGAGACCATGGGAGAGAAATAAGGAGGAGGTGTCAACTATGCTGGTTAGTTAGCTGTACCACATCTGCACCCACGGGGAGCCATTAGATTGAGAGGCTGTGACGCAAGCCGGATGGGGAGGGGGGATCTCTCTCTCTCTCTCTCTCTCTCTCTCTCTCTCTCTCTCTCTCTCTCTCTCTCTCTCTATCTATCTTTTAAATGCAGTGAAGTCTTTTTTTTTAATTTTTGTTCCATTTCTCATAAAGAATGACAAGCATCTGCTCCCTCCTCTGCATCAAGTACAGGTAGGATTATTTGGGAAATGCTGGCACCGGGGTGAAACATGGGTCTTTTTATATTCATTCATTAGTCTACATTGTGTGTATGAGGAGGGAGTCGAGGCTTGAGAGGATGTGCAAGGCATTCGTGACCCTAAAGACTCCTCACTTACACACCATCTGTTTTTACGAACTTAAAAACTCATGAATTTAATTTTTTTTTATTTACACTAATTGCAGGGAAACATGGCTTGAATGTAGGATGTTTTTAGTGATGTTTTACAAAGCTGTAATATTCCCGGAATAATTTAGGCTATTCATGTCATCAGAGTACTGATTTGCAGTTTTTTCCAGTGTGTGAATCTTAAAATGTGTCAAATTTTTGAGGGATTTTCCAACGGGAGCTGCAAAAATGTTTTTACACCTCCAAAAAATGCTTTTAAATAACTGGAATTACCTTTTGAATAATGAATGTCAAAAGTTTTCACATGGACGTCTGCGTACTGAGCAGCAGCCGCTGGCAGCGATCACACACATTTTCTTCTAAAAACGCAGCTTTTAAGTTGATTTTGTTGTCCTCAAAGTGAAGTGGGACCTCTTGAAAGAGGCGTACGTTGCCCTGAAGAGAGAATTTGTGTTTGGCTTAGTTGTCTTCAGTTTGAATAAAGAGCTAAATTTGGCTCCGCGCTGTGTGTCGCTATGAGTTGTTTACCTGTTCCCTGTAGTCAGCTCAGACTGTTTCCAGGAGCTGCTCACTGCCAGCGATTCTCTCCCTCTCCTCTCTCTCTCTGTGCGATCAGCTGTGTCTTAACTACTCTGGGGTTTTCATTAGCAGTTTTTTTTGTCGTTGCCGTGTCATTCCTTTCAACTTTTTTAGATGCTGATGTTGACAGACCGGATCTGAGAACAATGGCATAACGACTCCCTAATAGACTTTACCGTGGCATCTCACTGTACTTCTCTCTGTGTCCCTTCAGGAGATTTTTCCAGACAGCTCACTTCTATGTGGAGGAGAGTAACTCTCCACGAGTGGTGGCCAATGAGAATATACCAGTCATACCTATACCAGGTAAGCTGTTTTTCCTTCTTTGTGTTAAAATATTTCTGTGATGTGCAGATATAGTTACGATTCACTATTTGTTGCAGTTTTCTAAATCAGTGATTCCCAACCAAGGAGTATTATTGTTTTGGTGTATGTGGAAATAAAATTGTAGCTCAAGAAACTGAAAAAAAACATTACATTTACAAATGGCATCATATTTAGTCTGCTATAACACCCGAACACATTTGGAAAACAAGTTAACAAACAAGCAAAGAAGTTTTAAAAGTTTAAAGTAAGGAATAAGCATTTATAATGGTAAGCTAAAAGTAATGAATAAAAGTAATGCATCAGCGGTTGAAATAAATGGTGTGCAGTGGAAGGAGTGCTTGGGTTTCTTTGTCAGGACTGTAGGGACACATGGGCGAAAAAAAATAATGTAGAAAAGTTTTTAGCCTGAAATTTAAACCCAGAAAATTACAAATATGACAAAGGAATCTTGACTGACTTGAAGTGGTGTATTTCCACTGCTACAGGACATATCCACAAGCCACCATTAACTGACCTCAAATGGTTTTTCCTCTATTACCCTAATGTTTGCATTTGCACAGTTTCTGTTGATTTACATATGAAATGACTCTGGGAGCACCTCCGTAGGAGTTGTGTAACTGGCTTTTTGTCGCCTTTAATATCCCAGGCAGCAGTGCGGTGGCAGCTAGTCGATATCAGACTTTACTTTCACAGTCGCTTAAAGCTCGGGGACATTTCAAGGCTGTGATATCATAGTTAAAGAGCGCAGCGGATGCTGGTATCGACTTCACATTCATTAGGTTTTTATTGCTTGTCTTGTCTCTTTTTCTTCCTCCTCTTTTTTTTTTCATTGTTTCTTTTTTATTTTACTCTCGTAGAAACTCTGGAAATTTCCTTACAGCACATATATTCTGAATGACTGACCATGTACTTGATTCAAGTTGAAAATGGGCGAGATAATGAAGTTCAGAGAACAGTGACTTTATAGTGGAACAGAATTACAGCACTGTTATATTGCACATAGTGCTGTGGGACATGTGAACATACCTCTATATAGTTTTATATTCAGTCATGAAGAACTCGGCCTATTCAGCCATACTTCATTTCAATTTATAACTCCTAAAGCCACATTTCACCTAGAGCTATTCTGATGAACTGATTAAACCGGTAAGTCTCTAACGAGTACAGAGTAGGAAAGACATTTTGATAAATGAACACATTAACAAACCAGAATTCATCTTGATGCTGTAACCACTGAGGCAAGTAAGAGCCCTAAAGGCCCCAGCTGCGAGGGTGCATAAGTTAAGACATTGGCCAGGATCAGCAGCGATGACAGCTGGGTCCCTTGCACTATTGTCCCAGTGTGATGGTGACTGGCCTTATCTGCGATCCCTCATGTGTGATTTGGAGCTGATTTGGCTCAGAGGAGACAGATGCTCCCTCATATAAATGCTCAAAATACCAAATTTAGACATTTTTGATTGAGGTAACTCTGTTTAAAATAGAACCAAACTGGCTTTTATGTTCTAATCTTTTTTCCATTTTTTTTTTTTGTTATTAAGAAATGGACTCTCTGTGACTCATTTGATGATACATTACTTTTGCTGCACAAAGGATAAATGACTATAAATTGGTAATATGCACTACGAACCACCACACAGACACATTACTGAAGTCTTTGCTAACTGTTGTGAGTTTTCTCTTGCAGATGACATGGAGGCCATCCCCGTCAAGCACTTTGTCAAACACATCATGGAGCTGTACAAGAACAACCTTCAAGGTTTCTCTGAGGAGTTCGAGGTACACTTTCCACTTGAATGATGATCGTTTTTGAACAAATATAACAAAAAAAAAGTGCTTTTTACATTTGAGTTGTGTTCAGTTGGTACAAAGGAGAGAAAAAAAAGATGATTTCTGTCTTTTAGTCCTGCTTTGTGATGTGGAATTTTCTGTAATACAGATTCTCACACTTAAGTAGGCAGTCACAGCCTTCAACAGACTATCCGACTGAGAGCAGCCTTCTCATCTTCTCAGGCAGTTATTTATACAGGATGTGGTGGGTCACTGTGATGTGAGTGACTGTAAACCATTATCTGTCATCAGACAGTCTGCAGCGGCATTTTGATGTATAGAACGCTCCTGCTGATGTGCTCCAAGACAGCCTCCAATGTTTGCTTTGATGAGTACATTGTGACATAGTGAGAACACTGTGACGTTATGCTAGAACACGAGGTAACTCGAGTTTTAGGCTGTATTTCTAAGAGCTCAGTCACATATGTAAAGCGTCAACTCATGCAACAGAACATGTTTTAATAGGAGTAGACATGAAGTCGTATTGACCCACATCACCAACACTACGTGGACTCACCAGGGAAATCAAATTCTGTTCTGGTGTGAGACAGCAAGAGACAGCAAGTCTTGTAACACCCGACTGCACCGTATGTGTTTATTTGTGCTAAGCTCGTTAAAAAAAAAAAAAATTGATAATGAGCATTGTCATAAAAGAGACTTTCTACCACAATAATACAATATATATTACAATATTCAATACTTTGACACTTTTTCAAGCGGCCTTGGCCTGGTTATTTGTCTGCACCACGTTCCAATTAAAGCTTTCACACCAACCTAAAGAAAGCGAACTTAACGGGCAAATGCACAAGAGTTTATTTGAACTGAGCTAACAGTATTCGCACATATCCTTGAAAAGCCCTACATTTCTTAAATCAAATTTCAAGTCTTATTTTTTACTTGTGAGAGGTCTTAGACTAACTGAGACATGTCAGAATACTTTATCAACTACCTGTATTACTGTACACGGGGTCTAGTAACGTGCTAGTTTTTTTTATTACTCATTTCTTTTAGATTATGTCTTGCATTCACATAACTTATCACATACGCTGTCTCCCACATTCACGAACCGTGAACAAAAGAGAGACGAAGAACAAGCAAGAAAATACCTGGAATGATTACACCTGTGCTTGTTCTGTTGAGAGAATGGTGTAAATAAATCTTTGTTTAGGTCTTAATTTGATTTTAAAAATGTGAGGCAACCCAGACTAAACAAGTTAGGTGTGAAAGCACCCCAAGACTGCAGAAAAGCATAAAAGTAAATGTGTTTCTATATTTTATTTTAAGTTAAGTAAATACTGATAGCTTGTTCAGCACATTTCGTCTCCCCCCTATACTGTGCTTATGTAGTCTGCAAATGGGCCCGGGTCTGAACTGCGGTTAGGGATTATTTTATGCATGTGTTTGTGTGTAGGGTTGCTAATTTTGAGCAGATGGTTGAGAGAAGGATGGAGAAGAAAGATCAAGAGAGACGGAGGTTAATTAGAGAAGGTCTGTCTGCTGGTTGTCTGGATGGGAACACATTCTCTGTGTAACCAGGTTAAGAAACGTGGCAAAAGCCTCACCCCCAGAGGATTCCTTCTAATTGGGGTCATTCGATGTGAAGCCTGTGCGCATAATTGTCCAATGCAGCACAATGAAGCTGTGTTGAAGATGATTGTTGTATTTTAGAGGTGGGTGCAGTGTGGCATAGTGAAGAAGAAGAAGAAGAGAAGAAGGCTGTCCCACTAGAGGCCTGAGTTCAAGCCCCAGTGGCTATAAGCATCTGCTCTGCTGATGCGTCCTTGACCGAGACACTGAATCCCTGCTATAGGTTCTGCTTTGCAGTCTATCCAGAGTTCTGAGCTCTGTATGCAGGGGGCGAGTTTGAAAAAAAAAAATTCCCCTGAAAGACTAATAGCATCATAAAAAATGAAATCTACAAAAGCACTGTAACAGTTTAAGTAAATGTGTCCTCCATAGAGAGAGGGTAGTTCCATTGCATCTTCTCTCCTTGTTTTATAAAAATCCATCTGTCTATTTTGCTTGTCTCCAGGAGGTCCAACGCTCCACAGCAGACCTGAAAATCACAGCAGAACACTCGAATCATCCTGACAACAAGCACAAAAACAGATACATCAACATTGTGGCCTGTGAGTCATCTGTAAAATCTTATTATGATGTCTGCAGCTGAGGAACCCAATAATGTTTTTTTATAACATGTTTTCATCCTTTAAATAATTCGCACAAATCTGTCAATGCTTTCCCTAGATGACCACAGCAGGGTGAAATTACGAGCTCTGGCGGGGAAAGATGCCAAACATTCGGATTACATCAATGCCAACTATGTGGATGTGAGTTTTATTTGACATGTTTGGTGTTTTCTGGTTTGGTTTTCGTGTTTTGTGTTTTAAATGTCGTGAAAATTCACTTGCACGGTTGAAACTAAATAAAAGAAAAAATAACTATTCATAGTGTTGAATGCCATGCTGCTATCTTTGTTTAAAATATTCATTGAGGTATCAAAATCATAGACCAGACAGTCCAATAAAAACTGGTTCTCTATTTTAAAAAATATTGATTAATGTATAAATATTTACAATTTCTGTCAGCTGAAGGAGAGGATTTCATGACCTACCAATGTCTTGTGTCAGTAAACCAGTCATATCAGCTATATCAGAGCTTGTGGGTAATTTATACAGTATTGATTGCATCTTACCAGTAAATATATTCCACCGCTCTCCTGTTTCAGGGTTACAACCGGCCCAGAGCTTATATAGCTGCTCAGGGTCCTCTCAAGTCTACATTCGAGGACTTTTGGAGGATGGTTTGGGAGCAGAACACTGGAATCATCATCATGATCACCAACCTGGTGGAAAAGGGCAGAGTAAGTTCAAATGAGTGAAATGGAGTAAAATAAATCCCTCACAGTGATGTCTGTATTTCAGATACGGTGTAACATTCGTTGTGTCCTTACAGAGGAAATGTGACCAGTACTGGCCGATGGAGAACAGCGAGCAGTATGGAAACATCGTGGTGACGCTGAAAAGCACCAAAGTGCACGCCTGCTACACACTGCGGCATTTCCTTATCAGGAACACGAAAGTTAAAAAGGTAACTCGCGGTCAGACTCGCGTTGTGAAAAACTTTATTCCAAATCTGTTTAGTTGGAATGAGCTTTCACTTTTTAAAACCGGATCAGCTATTCGTCTCAGTTACTTAACAAGGTGTTTTAGCTAGCAATCAAGTAAAGTAAACAGGAAGCCAGCTTAACATCCAAGTTAGGCCAAGTGATATTTTAAACATAGCTAAAGCTTTACAGGCAATACTTTGTATTGTTTGTATATGCATACACAAATAAACGTGTATATAGAGTCAGGAGTATAACATTTTTTTGACTGAAGGTACACTGGCACTGGTTTTGTGGTATGTAATTTTCCCACTTAACGTCATTATGAAACCACATTTAGATCAGGTGTCAGGCCAACTATATTCCATGTTATCATATTAACAAACTTTTTTTGTTGTTGTTTTTTAAGTCCGCATATTTACATTTCTACATTTTCAAACATTTAGTAACATCTGTGTCTGAATGGTGCATCTCTTTTTTTAATTCTGCGTTGCAGTAAATCTCCACTCAGTAAACACTTCTGTTGGAAATGATGCACCACAGCTCCGAATAGTTTCCCCCATGTACAATAAAGTCTAGTGTGTACGTTGTATTCTCACCAGGGTCACACGTCTGCTCTCATGTTCTAGGGTCAGAAGGGGAACCCTAAAGGGAAGCTTAATGAGCGCATCATAGTCCAGTATCACTACACTCAGTGGCCTGACATGGGAGTACCAGAGTACACCCTCCCCGTCCTCACCTTCATCAACCGCTCATCAGCGGCTCGCACTGCAGACATGGGCCCCGTCCTGGTGCACTGCAGGTACAGAACTTATTACCAAGCTCCCGGGCTAAATGAATGTTACTTAGGACTGCTGATTCGCTTAACAGCTCCCTCTGTGGGTCTGCCATTATGCTCATATTGCTTTGTGCTCTGCTCTTCAGTGCAGGGGTTGGGCGCACGGGAACGTACATCGTCATTGACAGCATGCTACAGCAGATCAAGGACAAAAGCACAGTCAGCGTCCTGGATTTTCTCAAACATATCCGCACACAACGCAACTACCTAGTTCAGACCGAGGTAAGAAATTCTAAATTTCTTACTCTAAACATGTCATCTCTGATTGAAGACTTTTATCAAGAAAACAATATTAATGTTTAACCTGGTGTGTCTTTCTACAAGTCTCTTAAAAATGAAGATTGAAATAAGATATTAAGATATAAATATACAATAATTAGTGGAAATAATGCTATACAATTTTAATTTATCATTTTTTGTTATCAGTATCGCAGGCAGTGATGGAAAGTACAGTTAGTCACTAAGTCCAGTCACAGACAGATTTACAGTTCTGGGGTACTTGTACTGTGTACTTTCCACTCTGCTACATTATGGAGGCAGATATGTTAATTTTTACTCCACTAAATGTATGTCACAGGTTTAGTTACTAGTTATGTTGCAGATTCCAATAATTAATAGAAATCTTATATTTAAAGTGTTGCTTACACATTAATGGAACCATAATAATATCAACAATAAAATCTCCTGTACATGAGTCTGACTATTCTGCACAATATGTAGTTTAAGTATATGATGATGCTCATACTTCTGTGCTTTTACTTAAGTAAAATATCTAAGTGCTTCATCTTTTGCTTTTCTTTTCCTTTTAAAAAAAAATTAGTTAGATTTGGTTTCAGGGTCATATTCTTTATTTAGTCTGTATTTATTCATATGATTCTGAAAACACTCTCCGCCTTCCCTCAGGAGCAGTATGTTTTCATCCACGATGCTCTAATGGAGGACATCCTGAGCAGAGAGACAGAGGTGCCCGCCTGCCAGCTGCACAGTTATGTCAACAGCATCCTCACGCCCAACTCGACAGGCCGCACACAGCTGGAGAAGCAGTTCAGGGTGAGTAAACCTTCTGGGAGGTGGACAGGTCCGATTAGATGAGCTGTCAGCATCTGCAGTTTGCACCACCAGCTGAAATCGAGGTAGTCTTTGTATGAGAAGCTTGTTAGCAACTCGCACAGTGACTTTCCAGTATCCAGACCGGGAATAGATTGAGAGTGTCTCTGATGTTGGCTGTAATAAAGTCTGTCACCCCTGCTGCCTCATGCAAAGCATGATGAATGTTTTATCAAGCTCCTGCTCTTTCAACATCAAGAGGGAGAAACTAATTGCTTGCACATAATGTCACTTCCTTCTGAGAGGCACATGCACGTTATTAATGTGAAGTACTTGGTGTTAATCTTGGGTGTTAGGCAATATTATATCTTTATTTTCCATGTTTGCTTTTAATTCAAAGTCCCTCTCGGTAACTAAAATCTGATCTTGTGGTCTTTGCCTCTTCTCTCACCAGCTTCTTAGTCAGTGCAACACGCGCTTTGTGGAGTGCTTCAGTGCCCACAAAGACAGCAACAAGGAGAAGAACCGCAATTCCTCAGTGGTTCCCTGTGAGTACTTTATCTGTTTTACCACCGCGCACTTGCATTGGAGCTGAGGTTTTGGAGAACCAAGGTCATGTCCACCATGTAAAGCTGCTGCAGTGTGCATACAGTTACCAAGTTTTTAATCACAAGAAACTCCGATTAAAAACTATATATATATTTCAATTTGAAGGATAAAACCTGTTCTGTTGGTTCCTTTCCTTCCCTTTTGAAATAAAGTAAAGGAGCCTTTTCATTCTCTGACGTAGTACTCTACATTTTACTGTTTTTTTTTTTTAGCAGTCAATTATTAAAGATAATTTATATCCTAAATTTAGAATCTGTTTCTATGATCCTGTGAGTAAATCTTAATCTATGTGTTCTCTGCACCCTGACGGGAGTGGGTGAGGGTTGGGGGGGTTGGGGGTGTTTCTATAGCAACAACAAGGACTAGTAATGAATGTGTGCATTATCAGCCAACACGATATTATTGAGGCCTGGGTTTGCAATTTAAAGTGTTTTTCTTTCTCTCTGCCTCTCCACAGCGGAGCGAGCAAGGGTCGGACTCACCACTCTGCCTGGAATGAAGGGAACAGATTACATTAATGCATCTTACATAATGGTACAGTGTGATAGGTTCATTGTGTATTTTGAAGAGCTTCATTGGCAGGTCCGACAGTTCTCTGATGATTTCTTAAAAAAATGATCAGTGCTCTGTCAGCACTTATACTCATCCATCAGCCTGAGCGATCTCAGCTTTAGAGAGGCTAACAGCTTACCTCTTGTCACCTCAGGGTTACTTCAGGAGTAATGAGTTCATCATTACCCAGCATCCTTTGCCTCACACCACCACAGACTTCTGGAGGATGATTTGGGACCATAACGCTCAAATTATTGTCATGTTGCCTGACAACCAGGGCCTGGTAAGTAACCACGAAAGTGATATTTTTAATTTAGTTTTTTTTTTTTTGTCCTGTCCAATTTAGGGCAAATCTGTAATCTAATATACATAAAGACAGGAATCATGATGACAGATAAATCAATAAAACAAAGGGATTTATAAATAAATGTACATTACATGAGCAATACATATCTTGTTTGACGTGTTGTTGTTTCTCTGCAGGCTGAGGATGAATTTGTTTACTGGCCGAGTCGGGAAGAGGCCATGAACTGCATCACCTTCACGGTCACACTCATCAGTAAGGACAGACTGTGCCTCTCCAACGAGGAGCAGATCATCATCCACGACTTCATCCTGGAGGCCACACAGGTACCCAGAGCTCCGCTCTGTTACGATGGTTGATTATTGCGACGTGAGGCATCAAGTCAGGAGTTCTTGATTACTACGATGTGTACAGTCCCAAAGAAACATTTACATTATTCACATCACGCGTGTATGCGTACTGCTTCAAACGACACTCTCTCCTCCTGTGTGTGTGACAGGACGACTACGTTCTTGAGGTGAGACATTTTCAGTGCCCTAAATGGCCCAACCCCGATGCTCCTCTCAGCAGCACCTTCGAGCTCATCAGTGTGATCAAGGAGGAGGCCATGACTCGAGATGGCCCCACCATCGTGCACGATGAGTAAGTTTGTCCTCTGTCAACAAAGGGAAATGCAAACACACGCCATTAGCAGAACCATATATCAGTGTGCCAATTTTATCCGCTGACACTGCAGACGTATCAGTATCGGCTCAATATGCTCTAATATAAAAACAGGACATAATGCAGGGTAATTTAGATCTATTAAAATGATGTTCTACTTGTGTCTTTTAATAAACCGTATTTTTCGGACTATAAGTCGCACTTTTTTCATGGTTTGGCTAGTCCTGCGACTTATATATTAAAATATATACGGTAATTTCACATGTTCGTTATTTTCACACTGACAGAAGCGAGAGGGCGCTCTAAGCTTGTGTGCCAGTATCTGCTACTCCTATGAATCCTGTACCACTGAAAATTAAAAATTTAAAACATCAACTTATAAAGACAACTGAGAAAGACTGAACACAAATGCCCCCAAAAGGAAAATCATATTCTGCAGATTACAAGCTGCAAGTAGTGAAATATGCAGCCGAAAACGGTAATCGAGCAGCAGTCTCCACGCCCAGGTAGTTGCCAAGGCGATGAATATAAATGACTTTGCGGCAAAAAATGCGACTTATAGTCCAGTGCGACTCATATATTTTTTTCTTCTTCATTATGCATTTTTGGCTGGTGCGACTTATAGTCCGGAAAATACGGTATAAATATTTAGAGCAGTTAAATTAACAGTGAAGTCTGTTGTTTCAGTGCTCTGATTTATTGCTAAACTGTAAAATATCCTGCCTCTAATTACGTGTCTTTGTGTTTGATAACCATGTGTGAAGGATTGTTGCAAAAATGTGGGTTTATATGGAAAGTATGTGAAAAGAACATCAGTCTATATATCGATATGGGAGTTTTTTTTTTACTCTCTAATTATGTTTTAAAGTTGGAGATCATACAAAAAATAGAAAAGATGTTGTCCTCGGGGTTCAGTTTATTCTCCTGAGATCCGAATCTGTAGATTAATATACATCTGATTTTTATCACATCATGTCGGTCTTGCTCCTTGGCTACATCGGCATCTGCATTTTAAAGGTTTAACAGTGGCAAGAGCATCCTGAGATGTTTAATTACCGTTGCTTTGTTCTTGTTGAACTGCACACTATGGGGAAATAAGCCACTAAATGTGCAGAGCTTTCTATGGCATGAGGTTTGAAAGTCTTTTAGCACTGAGAATCTAAAGGCTGCTCCCACAGCAGACAAAAGCAATTCTGAAGTCTCTTAGTAACCAGGCAACCATAACAACTTCTCGGTCTTGTTCCTCTGCGCCTTCAGCACCTAAGCCGCTATTTAAGAAAACATCAGCTAATTAAATAGTCTTCATCTCTGAAGGTCCTGACACTCAATCACACTTCGTCCCTCACTGACTTAAAGCTGTATCTGAAGTTGTCAGATACGAAATAACAGGCCAGTCTGTCTCCCAAACCATTTACATTTACATGACAGGACGCTAATTGCTCACCACCTGAATCCTTATGCTAGAAGATCACACATTTCATTCTTTGATTTGCTATGGTGTATTTTACTTTGACAGCCAGAAGTGAACATATGTTAATAACTTCACACTCTGCAATTAGTTAAGGTGATGATGAGAGCAAGCAAAAAAAAAAACTACAAACAGCCTTACTCAATGTCATTCGTGATAGAGTTTTAGCGATTTAGCAGGTGCAAAGTTGTTTATGAACACCTAAACGGGACGCTTAGATAAATAATTGTTCCATGGAGCTAATTGTGAACATCTCCACACAGGTATGGAGCAGTGTCAGCAGGCATGCTCTGTGCCCTCACCACACTGTCCCAGCAGCTAGAGAACGAGGGGGTGGTCGACATCTACCAGGTGGCTAAGATGATCAATCTGATGAGGCCGGGAGTCTTCACTGATATAGTAAGTTCACTTTTATGCCAAATGCAAACAATCAACTCTGATGTTTGCCTCAGCTCTCCTCTGTATTTTAGCATCTTTCAGCTTTTTTTTTGGTTTTCTTGTCTGCTGCTTTACTGTTTAGTTACTTCTCTTATCAGGCTCATTTCCTGCAGCAGCAGGTAGCTCTATTCAGCCAAATAACACCTGCGATAAATGCCAAGTACACCACCTACACGCAGACAGCTAGCAGGCAACACAGTGGAGCACTGAGCAGCTAAAGACTCAGATGTTTCCCTCAGAAGGTGGTGGAGACCAAAGAAGGAGCTAAAAGTAAATATTGTACTTGCAGTTAATGCTAATACTGGTTCTGCTGGCCCCCAAGTAGCCCACAGATCAAAACTGCTTTTAGCAACATTTAGGGCTGCGCTGTTCAATGTTTTGTGTCACTAGTGCTCAGAAGCAGCCGCCATCACTTGCACGTGCGCAACTTGAATTGTTATGAAGGACATCTTAGCAAACCACCATCCCAACTGACACAACATTGGCATTCATTTGGAGTCAACCTGTTGAGAGCAGGACCGATATTCAGCTCTGTTTTTTGTTTCCACCAACTCCTGATTAAAATATGTCGGGCGTGATTCAATGTTTGTATCAAAACCATTGATTAAAGCAGTTTTTAAATCTGTGCTTGTGTCTGTGTGTGCAGGAGCAGTACCAGTACCTTTACAAAGCCATGCTCAGCCTGGTCGGTAACAGAGAGTGTGGCCTGAGCCCCATGCACATGGACACTAATGGGGTGGTGGTGATCGCAGACGAGTCGGACCCCGCAGAGAGCATGGAGTCGCTCGTCTGAGGACATTCCTGCAGGCACTTAATTTGTAAAAACTCGAGAACTTTTCTGAGGCCTTTTTTGCCAGACTATTGATTAAATGAATAACCTTATTACTTTTTATACTGATAAAAGTTTTTTGATATTTATGTTTTTGTCCTTTATTTCTTGTCTTAAATGTTATCCTGCTGAGCGTTTGCACCTGTTTTAAGTTGACGTGAGGAAAAAGCAGCTCTGTCCGGTTTGCACTATACTATCAGTGTTACTGCCTAAATCCAGTGAGTGAAAAGGTTTCACAGTGAAATCCTAGCATCACGACACAACTGGGATCTTTGGACCGCATTGAGACAAACCTGAAGCATGAAGACCAGGATGAGTTACGGCGATCCACTTCTAATATTGTCTCACAACAAAACATCACATCACAACGTAGCCCAGCATGCATTATGTCACTTTGCCACCTCGATCTAACGAACTGTTTTGAGGCTCCGCTCCACATGGGTGAAACTCTTTATCACATGTCAAGAGACTATTACCTGCCTAATATTCATATATTGTCCAAATATCTCACTGCTGTCTTGTATAATGTACTTATGGCTTATTTTGTGTGTTACAACATCTAATGTGAACGTTTATTGCTTTTTACAGGGATTTATATTGTTATATTGTTTATCCTTAATAGCCAGCCAATGCTTTCTTTTATTTTTCAGTATTTTTGCTTATTTGTCCACTTGCCTTGATGTAGATTATTATTATTTTTTAGATTATGTACCTTGTTATGAATTATCTACATTTTCATTTTTTTTTCTAACTTCAACTGTCAAAGCTCAACTGTTAACAAATGTAATGGGTATCTGTATTGATGCAGTACAATGTCTACAAAAAAATATTCACCCCACATAAACTTCCATATTTTACTTTATTTTACAACATTAAATCTCAGTGGATGTGACCATGGTTTACTTTTGACACTGATCAGTAGAAGAAATAAAATGCCTGCAAATGGATCTACATACACTAAACCAAAACTTGAAGTCTTCACAACTCATCAAGACAATATTTAGTTTTAAAAAAATTGTTTTGGCACCATTACAGAGAGTTGATGTTTATCTTTGTACGTCTGGACACGTTTGCAGTTTCACAGAGTTAAATGAGGACTGTGAGTGAGTGTGACTTTGTTCTTTTTAAAGACATTCCTGTGTATAGCTGTGGCTTCATATTTTCGTCACTGATCTGATGAAAAATAAATCTTCTTGCCGTTCTCTCATTCAAATCCTTTCAGGATTTAAAAAAAAATATATATATATATTTTACTGCATTCACTTTATCCTCACACGCCTGCTGCAGAGAAGCATCCTCGCCATGCTTCACGATGAGAATGGTGTCATCCTGCACGAGTGCAGGGTTTGGCTTAAATTCGGCATAGCATTTATTATCATCAGCCTATAAAACACTGAGCTTTGTCGCAGAGTCTCCCACGTGTTTTCAAGGCTTGTTCTTTGACGGTTTTCCCATAAAGCTGCAGTTGGTCAAACACCTGGACAGTATCTCCTGTCTCAGCCATTAAACCCTGCAGCTTCCTCAACCTCTTCTCCACACACTCAGATTTTGAGGATGACCTGCTCTAGGCAGATTTTAGAGCTGTGCCAGAGTCTTTCATTTTTTTCTAATCGTATTAGGGATATCCAGTGCCTTGGAAATGTTCTCATATCCTTCCCCCGATAAGTACTTTTCAGCAAACTTGCCACATAGTTTGAGTATAAATTTGATTTCAAAATGTAGTTTTTGCCAAGAAATTGGCAAAATAGCTGTTCGTATATTTAACCTAGATTAACTTGAGTGCGCACAGGTGCTTTTATGATTCTAAAAAAATGGCAAACAGATGAATATGTCCAGAATTAGTGCTTTCATGGGAGCTCTAGATCTTTTTCACTTTGACAATATAGTCTGTATTGTCTTTTCATCAGTGTAAAATCCTAATTCACATCCACTGTGATTAAAGTTGTAAATGAATAAAACGTGAAAAAGAAAAAATCCAAAGGAGGTGAGTATTTTCTATAGGCAAAGTAGTTTCTTTTTTTGGGGGCGGGGGGGTTGATGCTTTATTTGTAACCAAAGATGTGGTTCCAGTTTGCAACATGTAAGTGGTTTTGTCCTGAGATCTATTTAATCAACTAGAATTTTAAAAACAAAATTGTTAAATCTTGCAGTACAGATTACCAGTGTCAGATGTATGAATTTAACATTTAACAGCAATTTTCTGTTGACAGGATTACTGAAGACGATCTACAGTACATGAAGCTTTTCCTCACATTAGATGATGAGATTTAAAGTTCAGTCTGTAAAATGTATTTTATTTGGGCTGATATTCTGTCTCCGCATTATTTTGTGGGTCTTAATTATAAGCCCTTTTCAACCCTGAACATCCCTCTCTCTTGATTTATGTGTATCATTCTATATGAAAGTTATCAATATATATATATATATATATCAAACTTTTTTTCTGTGAACACCCACTTCTCTGATAAGGGGGAGTCTGTTTAAATTCAGTGAAAACTCTCCAACATTTGGAGAAAGTCCAAATTGCTGATCACTTAGCTCTGCAACGTTTTTTTTTTCTTTGCAGCAACTTCTTGCTTTTTTTTTTTTTCTTTTGAGTGAATGCCAACGTCCTTTGTGTTTGATATTTCTACACTCACGAGTGCTGTGGCTGAACACTTCAAAAGCAAAATGTCTTTGACTTTAATGTTATCTTTGTGATC
Organism: Miichthys miiuy; assembly: GCA_036365135.1. NCBI lineage: Eukaryota > Metazoa > Chordata > Actinopteri > Sciaenidae > Miichthys > Miichthys miiuy. The sequence continues at coordinate 22,383,204 of CM071604.1, forward strand.
ATAGAAGTTTATATTTTCATACAAAGATTTGGTTTGTATAGTGGCCCTGTAACAGATTGTACTTTTGTGGGAAATGTATTATCCAAATCTCCACAGCTGAATCCCCCACCTGCCCCTCTGAGGTCCATGCTGATATTTAAACCTGACGTGTGCTCGATGGTGCAGGGATCCAGTATGTTAGCCTCAGTGCATTTTAGCCAGGTCGGTAGGTCGGTAGTCTATTTTGTAATTTAAAAAAAAAAAAAAAAAGGTTTTGTCCATCATATCACATGTTTATATGATAGTATCATAGCCATATAGTTCTATGATGCTGTCATATACCATATTATAGTGTAATAGTGTTATTTAATAGGTAACCTGTATTGCTATACATTAAATAAAGTTTGGGTTTGGGTGCACAGCATCCTTGTGTTACATGAAACTACTGATGGAGGAGTGTTGACTTAAACTGATGCCATGAAAAGCAAATAAGTTCATTCTGTCGCCCCCTGCTGTCAGTGTGTGACCAAACACCACAGGAAGAAGTAACCAATAACCATTACCACTTCAATAGACCTTCTTCACAGCAGCCATCTTGACATGAAACAGGAGGGTCAACTCAGGTGTTTCCAACAATACTAGTTGCGGTTCAGTTCCATTTATTGCAGCAGAGCCTTTCTGGAGCTGAGCCTTAATTAGTATCACTGGTAACACCTGTGTTTAAACTACTATTTCATGTCAAAATGACTGCTGTGAAAAAGCTCTTTTGAAATCAAGTAGTAACTTCAGCTAAAAAATAAATGTAGTGAAGTAAAAAGTACAATATTTCCCACACTACAAGCATGAAGTAGCAGAAGTAAGCAGAATTAGCTCTTAGCAGACCCCGTTTGCACCCATGTACCCATTAATGTGCCGCAGTCACTGAATTATTTTGATGCTGAAAAAAAAAAAAAACATGGCTTATGGGTCATAAGAGGCCTAATTGTCTATGATTACTTAATGGCTTTATGGACCTTCATAATGGTGTCCTCAGAATATGTGAATCTGAAAATATGACTGTGTCCAAATGTGACTGAGGAAATAGCTTACGGCATCTAAAACACAGCACAGTAACTGAGTAGATGTACTTACTTTCCACCACTGCCAAACACTCTACGCACAGTCCGGTGTGTCTATAATTGTCTCAGTAAACATGACAGAGGATGCACATGTACAGTAATTTTTATTTAGAGGCCACAGCTCTTGCATATTACAACTGTTGGCTTTCATAAGGCAAAAGCAAGAATGAATCCACCAGCTAATTCACACAGAAAACAGAAAGCGTTTGGGGAGAGTGGGAACCCACAGGCATGCAGCGATGGCTCAGAATGCAATGTACAGCATTTTATATTTATATATATATTTATATAATATATACAAAACAACAGTGAGACCCAAACAAATGCCAGACATCTCATTCTACACAATTACAGAACAAAGACAGACCAACTTTTTTTTTTTAATAAAAAAAATTATTTTTGCTCTTTTCTCTGTAAAAGTGCAACTCAATTAAAATAGAACCTGTTTCAAGGCCTTTTAATGTTAAAATAAAAATAGAATCTCCCAAGTTATCAAAATGGAGCTATGAGAATATTGCATCTCTAGAATACCCACTCGTTGAAGTTCAAGATTCCTGTTGAATCATGTCTAATTAGTAATTGAGATAAGATCACATAGCATCGACACATGATAAAAACGCAGGTCTAGACTTACTGTTGATGTTAATAACAGTGAGTAGACGACAGTGTATCTGTAACAGCCGTAAACAAATACAGAGGTTTATTTTCAGTTTGAAGCAGTTGGCATTCACTTAAAAACAGACAAGACAAAGAAAAGGGTCCACACACTCATCATCACGACAATGTACCATTAATGAATGTAGAATACGACAAAGAAGCGCCATATAGGTTTGCATTGGACAGGGACACACCTATTAATCTCACTCAACATTGTCAAACAAATGGTTCTCCATATTGCTTAGTAACACATAGAAATGAATTTAGAAATGAATGAATCAAAGATAGGTGCTATCTTTATCATGACACAGCTAAACTGCCAATCATGGTTATTTTTTAACATTTTTATTTTGATTTTTCCTCAGTATAAGTACTATTTTTATAGTTAATAGTTCCTTCATAGGCATTTCGAGCTGACAAAGAGGTCCTAGAGTGGCTATCTGAGTTGGTACATGCATCGGTAACCAGGCTAAAGTCAAAAGTGTGAAAGGGGGGGTCGGGGTGAGGGAGGTTCAGGGGAGGGAGGGAGGGTTGGAGTGTCAGTGTACGGACTCTAGTCGTCCTCTTCATCCTCCTCATCGCTGTCCTTCATGGAGATGCCCTGCATGCCTCCTTCCCTCACTGAAGCAGTGGCCTCCTCCAAGGTCAGCCTGTTGCGCACCGTGTCGTACATCTTACTGTTCAGGGTGGAGTCGAGCACGCCCTGCAGGCGGAAGTCCCGGTACTTTTTCTACAAGAGGACAAAGATACATCTGAACAGCATGTGGACACAAAGAATTCTGGGTGTTTTATCAGTCAGACAGGTGCTCTTACCTTTGTAATCCTGATGAGGATTTTAAGCTGATAGACGTGGAGCTGCTGATCCATACGTTCAGTGAGCCAGGTCCCCAGCAGGTTCATGGTGGCAGTGTACCATTGCTGAAACACATAAACACAACACTCTCCAGCAAAACACACACTCACACACATACTCAAGACATCATGACGTAAAACTAACCTTCAAGACGCACGTAAACAACTACGACTAACACGCACAGTATATGACAATATGACGTTAACGTTCAAACACCCCCATGTGTGTATTCAAGCATCACAATAAAAAACCTCCTAGCTGCTCAAACAGATGTGAGGCTACGTTTCATTTGACCCCTGTGTACAGTATATACACCAGTTAGTGAAGATTAATGTCGAGTCTCCGTCCCACTTCACCAGACACACATTCTTGCATTTCAAGAGCCGGAATCAGCGATCAATGCAAGTTAATGGGCTGCATTAACGTAAGAATGAAGACATGTTGTTAAAAATAAACACATCTTATCAGCTACTGTATAGTGTTCTTGTTTCAACTGTTTCTTTTTGACATGCATCACAAATTTAGGAAAACAAAAAAATTACTTATGTCTTTATTGAGTGCTTTTAAAGCCCCTGAAAACTTGGTTTCAAATCTTAAATATTTCTTTATGATGTTAAATGTAAATGATTAAATAAGTCTAAAGTTAAGTTTGGTATTTTTCATTGATGAATTTAACACTCAAATCTGAGCTACACTACTTTATCTGACTGTATGGGTGTGGTTTGATCAGCTTTGACGGCTATCATCACATTTTAATTTAAATATTTCTGAATCCTGATTGGTGCACAGAAGTATGTGATGTCACCTTTTTTCCTCAGTTGGAAAAAAGGTGACATCACATACTTCTGTGCACCAATCCTTTGTCCCCTTATAACAAGTGAGCAGAGCACAGATACAACATCACAGACAGCTTCTGTGTTTGTTCACTCTCTCACAGAGTTAGACGGAGAGATCAATGTCACTCTCATGTCTGTAAGATAAATATAAAGCCACCACCAGCAGCCAGTTAGCTTAGCTTAGCATAAAGACTGGAAAATGGAGCCTGGCTCTGTCTAAAGGCAACAAAATTTGCCTGCCAGCAACTCTAAAATAGATTAATTAACTCAATATTTTGTTGTGTAATCCATGTAAACTCCAAGGAAGACAGAAATTACTGCACCCGACCTAGAAATAGTTCAGCACCCTGTAAAACGTTGAGTTGAATTTTTACACTTGAATGGATTTCACTCAAAACCCACAAATCAAAGAAATGAAATAAAACGTGTTAATCAGTGACTTTTAGACATGCTGGTCTGTTACCGGACAGAGTGAGGCTTCACACTGAGCAGACATTCATGAGAATGGTATCACTCTCGTCCTCTAACTCTCGACAAGAAAGAGAATAATATTTCCCAAAATGTCAAACTGCTTACTTAATGTACGTACTGGCTAATTGAGAAAACAGATTTTCAGGGCCATTAAACGTATTAAACATAGTCTTACCTACCTAAACTCATGCATTACTTATTCAATTAGTTATTTAATAAGTATTATTTAATAAATTAAGTATTAAAAATGGTCCAACACAATTATGCAGCCAGCCATGAAGATAAATTTTAAATTTGGGCCGGTTTGTTCAGTAAATATTTCTCATACACACACACACACACACACACACACAAACACATACAGACACACTAAAACATTTAACATCCGCACACAAACTGTATTTATATTGTAGCACTCAAAAGCTGAAAAGAGCAATTGTAGAGGAAATACTCAGGGCACCGACGCTACGGCTACTTGAAGAAAATAATGAAACCGAGGGAAGTCATAAAGCATTGAGAGATTTATCTGTCTCAAACTTGAATTACCCTTTGAGATACTAAAAAAATGTTCTCTAAGTAAATATTTTGTAAAAGCCATGCGGCCCATCAATTATTGAAGGCAATTACTTAGACTTTATTTATAATTTATTCAAGTAGAAACGCCGAGCTGCATCTTAATACCCTACACTGTAGATAGAAAACGGCTACTGTATGGGGGAATTAAAATTATAGTTCTGACACGAGTTCATTAGCAAAAGAAAAATAGAATGAGAGTGAGTAAATGGTTAGCAGGCAGGGAGCAGCGGTGCTATTTTCTTGTACCTTTTCTCTACTTTGCTTTGGGTGGTAGTTTCCCAGACTGTATACGTTTAAAGTTACAAGAGAACAGCACCCAAATCTAATAGAAACAGTTGTCATACCTCCATTTTTAAGAAAAGAAATCAACTTTAAACATGTGAGTAGGCAGGAACGCAGAAAAGGTTTCTTAGGCCCGAATTAGAAGTGTGAGGATTTCATTTGTTTGGTTGTTAAGGTTTTGTTTGACAAAGATTAGGTGAATGGTTGAAAGGTTTGAACTTGTGGCCGGATATGCAGATGCCTGTCCACTTCACAGTCGAGTTGAGCGTGCAGTGCATGCAGACCTCGCAGGTGGGTGGGTGGCAGAGTACGTGCTAAGGAAGACTGCTGTATGTGCAAATGAGGCAGAACTCTGAGGAGGGTCATGCTAGAAGATGTACACAGGAAGATTATTTGACTCTAAAATCATGCCAACCAACATAATGTGATAAAACAACGCAACAAAACACTAGAGATAAGTGCCACTTTTTCAATAGAGGAGGCAGCAGGAATGATGTTAATCAGAAAAGAGGAGATAAAAAGGATTGAAATTAATTAGTGAAAGAAAGAGAGACAAAAGTAGAGCCTATGCAACATCTAGGAAACGTTTTTCACATGCATGCAAATGGATGGATGGGAATGCATTCAAATGAAAGAGAAAAACATTGATATCCTTGAATTACAAAATAGTTTAAATGCTACAACTGAAACATTCATAGCTTGAGAAATCTTCAGAAGAATTTAACATGACAGTGCTGAGTAGGATTTCGGTGCACTTTGGGGCCACACAGAGGACACACGGGGAAAAACTCCACACTACAACACAGAAGGAGACAAGGGGGGAGCCAATGTGGACCTCAAAGACAAAAAGCAGACCCACACTTCACAACAGCATCACTCCTCACTCCAAAAACAACAACAACAACAACAACAACAAAAATCATATTTATCTGGCTCAAGACTCCCATGTCCGCAGCCAACACAAAATTATAAAACCAAAGGGAAACTTCTGAGTATCTCTCAGACATGAAAACTTGACGTCACTGCCTCACAGAACTGAGAATCTGTCAAACACACAAAGCCGTCACACACCTGTAGAGACACAGGTCTGTACAAATAGTTTCTGAATGACATGAAGCACACACATCACAGCATTATGTGTCGTTCAAATTACACATGGAGGACACATTACTGTCAATGTATCCCGTTTAGGATTATGTTTTTGTAAGACAGTGCTCTCTTCACCCTCTAACGCACTGGTTCCCAACCTTTTTTGGGCTCATAGCCACGTCACAACCCCCAACCCAGGATGTATATTCATTAACCGTGAGACTTTGAGCTGTTCAACCAGAGCTACGTTTCCTGCTCAAACTGTTCAATTTTAGAGTCTTGCAGGCTGTGGCACCAGTTCAGCTTAGTTTGAATGTGATGGAGCAGTTGTGTTATAACTTCATTACTATTTGCACCGTATAAGTTAGTTATGTTAGGTAGACCAGCTTGTTCTAGAGCTCGTTGGTGGCCTCACCACGTGGATGCATCTCCTAATTACTTTCTCATATAACTGATTCATCATTATGTTACGTTATGTATGGTTGACATGGTGTTATTTAAATTCCTCCTCTTAACTCTTTTTACTTCTGTCTTTCTCCAGGCTGCTAACACGAGCAGCTAGAAAGTAACACCTCCGTCTATTCTTCACCACAGAGCAGACAGGCTGTGTTAATTGTCCCCGGAACAAATAAGAATTGCAAAGGAACCCCGAGATGTTAAAGATACTAGACGAGAAAGAGCATTTTTTCACATGATGATTAATCGCTAATCAAAATAATTGCCAATTAATTTCCTGTCGATCGATGTAATTGTTGCAGCTCTAAAGTTAGAAGAACGTTGAGAAAAGTTACACCTTTCCTGAGCAGGTGTATGTCTCTCCTTATTACCTGAAGCTAGTGCTAATTTTAGTCAGAAGAAATATTTGTGTCTTGTTGTTGTCGTTGTTGCGTTTTGCATTACTGTGTAAGTTCAACAGACGCAGTGGAAAAATTATTATTATTATCAATTATCAATTACGTAGTACAGACAAATACAAGTTGTATCATGCTGCTTCACGTGTCATAACACTACTTTCTCCTTTTTCGTGCTTTCTCATGTTCATCAGTGATTCACACTCTGCTACGATGTTCTCGTTAAGGCTGTCTTAATTAAGTTGTAATACAAGTTCAGATGTTGCAATTAAACAAAGTATGGAGTTCAACAACGTAGCAGTTAGCGTTGACTTATTATATTCAAACTGGTGCAACAGGCTGCTGAAAGTCTTTCACAAGAAAGAAGCTGACAAAAGTCCGAAAAATGATTATTCTGTGTAACAGTAATGATTTTTTTCTTCTCTCCTGTCCTCTAAATCATCTCTTAACCCCTCAGATTTATCTTGCGACCTCTTTGTGGCTTCTAGGTTGGGAACCACTGCTCTGACAGATCAAGGGTATGCGACATGTCAGCCTCTGAGTGTGACATCATTGTGTCACCTTGGCCCATCCATCAGTGCATCCTTCACCCAGCATTTTCAGTTCACACAGAAACTGTGTGGGTGCTCCACTGTGGACTGGGGCCAACAAGGCTGAGTGTCATTTATTCAGGAGGCTGACATGTTTTACGTGGAAAGTATCTGAAAGCACAGAGTACAGTGATGAGCTAAAACATAGAAGTTGGTGTGCTGGCGTGTGATAGTTCTGTTCTTTCCAGAGAGCACTGCTTCAGATAATCCTTTTTTTGAAGATGCTTTTATGGACTCTTTGTAAATAAAAGTTTCCTTTTTTTTAATACACAAAGGCCCAAAAGCACTGTGGCAATGTACACCAGAATGCAGAGGGCAGCAGCTAAAGTTCAGAGAAGAGAGACAGAAAGAGAGAGAAAAGTCAAGAGGGGTAGAGGATCAGAAAAGCCTCTTCTGCCAGGTTAAAATACATCTCCTGGTCTCAAAATGGGACTTATCCCTCTCTGCCCTGTTGTTTTGCCACATTTAGGAAGGCCCCTCCCTTCTTGTTAGGAGGAGACGGCATCTTACTTACATCAAATAACCTTTCTATATACACCTCCTCATTGACCTTATCACGGAGCATATCCTGAGAGTGGCGCACAAAGGTCACATAGCCGTCGGCCACATCCATTCCAGGTTTCTGTTGAACAGAAACAGAAAAGGGTCAAGGCTCGGGAGAGGAATACACACACATTGGCAAGCTACTGTAATCAAGAAAGGCAGAAAAGACTGCTGATGATTAAAACAAAACATGTTTAGTTCAACTGTATCTGTAAACAAAAAACTCATACAGGATCATAAGCACATGGAGAGCTAGAGAGTTAATGCACTTACAGGTACATCCACATATTTAGAGGCAGCTTTCACCTGAAATCAGAAAAAATGTTGTCAAACACAGGCTCAGATCACTCAGTATCTTTTTGAATTTACTATTAATAATACTTCAATTCTCCAAAACTGAAAGGATTAAGGTGGAAACTGTCTGATCAGAGAATAAGTAAAGAACAGTACAAATCTGAAGAGGCATTTAATGCCAGCTTTATGCACTACACAATACTCAATACAGACACGATTTGGTCCATATCTAAAAAGTATTGATGATTCATAACCAGCCTTAAATATTACTGAGCAATTCGAGCAAGAATCAGCCCATTAGGAAAATGAGACAGTAAAGAGGCCGAATAAAAAGAAGCTTCATCTTACCGTGAATGAAAGGAATGAGGAGAAGAGAGTGCCTTCATCATATCTGGAAATCTTGGCCAACACACCCTCCAGAATGGCAACAAACTGAGAAACGAGGGAAAGAACACGATTCATCAACAGTTTAACGAGTCTACAGCAATGTTAACAGCAAAGCTAACATGCACAAATGCAGACCTCACTGGTGGAGCTACAGGAAATGTCAGAGGATCACCAAAGTCAGTGGGGATTCATCCTTTGGTGACCATGGATGTCTGTACAACATTTAATGCCAATTCATCAACTAGTTGTTAAGATGTTTCTGTCTAAACCAAAGCGGTGCTCCGACCCGCAGACAGACCTGCATTCCCATCCCAAGAGCAATCGGATGGCTAAAAATCATAACGTGTAATAAGCAGTTCTGTTTATTTCTTCTGCTCAGTTGACAAAGTAATACATCTAATGTCACAGCTGATAAACAATCGCACCTTTGCAACCAGAAGCTGGATCATGTCCTTCACACTTTCCTCAATCAACTCATCTATTTGGGAGTGGAACTGTTTCTGCAGGGGGGGGAGAACAAAACATTAATTCAATGGATCCTTTACTTTCTTCTTCTTGCAAGTATAAAACTAATTGTCATTGTTTAACATGCAGTCACCGTCCCAGGTGAAGGTTTTACCTCTTGGCCCATCTCCATTGCACACAATTTAGCTGACTGGTCCTTGGCATCCACCATCACGTTGAACATGGTGCATAATGTTGGAGAAATGCGGAAATCTGTGGACTTGCTGCTCTTTGTCAGCTTGGACTCAAATGCCATCCTAGTGCTGCAATACAAGTGAAATAATTATAGGGACGATGATATAAAATATTCAGTAAAGCATTCATCCTCAACATTCGGTGCCTCTGAAAGTATTTCTGTTTCTGTCAGTCTGTCTTCACTTTGTGCGCAAACACACCGCTTGACGCAGTTCTCGATCATGTTGCTCGACATGAGCTTGATGCGACTCTCGAGGTGTTTGGCAAACTCCTCCTCAGGCCAGTGCAGGTCCCTGATAAAAGTCTGGAGGGCGTCCAGCTTCCAGAAGAGGTCCTCCGACGTCCCGGAGCCATTACTGCCATCGATCCAAACAAACACACACACACAGGTCAGAAGACAAAGGTCACCCTGCTGGAGAGAAAGGGGGTAGGAGGGGTGTGTGTGGTGGTGGGGGTGGGTTGTTGTGGCAGGTGTAGAGGAGGATGCTGCTCCTCCACACCTGAACACAGTCAAATTTTACTCCGACCATACACTGACTGGTCCGTCAAAATGTCTGCCTCAGTTCCTGTTTGAACAGGTGTTTTTGGACAGTCAGTGTATGGGTGAAAAGAAGCGGGCAAGGTTTACTGTAACAAATCAATAACCATGCTGCAAGGTATGATTATTGACTGGGATGTGAGGTGGCCACATGCAGGTAGAGTCACTGCAGATACAGAAGCTAATCACAGTGTGTCAAGACAAAGGAGTAGGGAATGGAGAAGTGAGGGAGGGCGTGTAAAAAGTAGCATTTTTTGTTTCCACAAAAAAATATATATATATAGTATACATATATATTTCCAAATTGTTTTCCCTTCATCACAGGCCCTCTCTCAACATCCATATCCCCAGGCTGGTCGGGCCCCTGGAAGAATTACCAGACAAACCATGCAGACCTTTCAGGGCAGCCTGAGTAGAGCTCATTGGGAAAGTGCTGCAGGAAAGATGTGGAGTCATGAGGGGAGGTGATAAAACAGAGACGGGAAGGTCCGTGTGCCATCTGGCCAGTATCTCTGTGCCATCACCTTCATTCCCTCCCATTATCTTCCCTCCCAATCAGACTACTAGCAGGTGGCCAAGGTCAGAGATGAACCTAAGGCCATGAATGATCTACAGTACGCTAAGAAAATCACTAAAGCAAATGTCTGTGGGCAACAACTCTGGGGAGATACATCTTTTGTCGAACAGAGATCTTGACTTGCAAATGTTTTCTTAAATGGGGACATACTGTTTTTTTCTGCACAGTAAATCCCCAAATAGCCTCATTGCAATATATAATATGAATATATGTATTTTCTTTTTTGTTTTGTTTTGGCCTGTATCTCCACACCTCAGCTCAACAGCATGCATGTTGAGACAAATGAGAGCGTTTCAGCCTCTCATTTTAGAAAGCAGGACCCCATCTACTCTAACACCTCTCAGAGTGCTCTTGGCATGAACATGGACATAATTAAGAAGTATTCACACATGAGAAAACATACTGAAATGGGTCTTTGTATAATTAGATTTTGTGTAACATTTCATGTCCAGTTAGAGCCAGAGACATACGAAATTTTGCTGTGCTTTAAAACAATCTTTGGTGGAGGTCATCTTCATACCAAGGCAGTCTCTGCTTGCTTAAAATTTCTAAAGTAAACTAGTTGAATACACACTCAGAGTCATATATAGCAGCCATCCATGACGGGGTAGAAAAGCTAGGCATTTGTGGAAGGTTAACTGATAGTCCTGCTACTGGCACTGGCAGATTTGGTACTTTGGGAATTTGGAGGTTCACATTTGGTAGATTCACATTGGGCAGATTACTTGTTAAACTCCTGCAGAAAAGACAGACAAAAGAAAAAGAATCCATAACAGTGGTGTGGGAGCTGCAGAAAGCCATGTAACACTCATCATAAAAGTAACATAAATCAGAAATTAGGTGAAGACAGAAACATACAGTAACGCACATGAACAAGACCGACAGTCATCGTCAAAGACACATGTTATACGAAGGCCTACAGAATAAAAAGAGTTGGACTCGGGATGCACACATATATTGTATTAAATGCAATGAGAGGGAGAAGCAACATGACACTGAAAAGAATAAACACTAATAAAGACCAAGAAAAAACATTTTTACCTTAATAAATATTAAATATAATCTTTGCAATAAAAAAAAGGCAAAAGCAAAAGTGTGAAAGCCACAACGGATGAATTATAAACAGCAACATAACAAACTGGAGGCATTTTGTTTCTGGCAACATGTCAAAGCACACATTATGAAGGTTAGTTCACAAAACAAAACAACAGAAATATTAGGTGTTGCCCTGACCCCAAAGTGTCGGAGAGAAATTTGTAAGACACATACATTAGTCAAAGACTATTTTCAGAATAAATAACCTATTTCTTGCACAGAAAAAATAGGTTATTCAGCCCACTCGTGGCTCATTCTTTAAAAGTGAACCTACAGGAAGCCTGGGTGAACATTACAGCTGCTCTCCCAGATTTTTCAGCCTCCACGCAGTCAGTCTGTCATCTGAATATAAAAGCCTTGCATCTTCAACCATCCTACAGCCTAGCTATAAAGACGGAGGCTCCTTACTTTACAGGCTCCCAGGACTCTCGCTCAAAGCCCTTGTGAATTGACTGTGCGATGGAGGACTCCATCAGATCCACATATCTAACCACCAGAGGAGCATACAGATCCTGAAGGTGTTTGTGGAACTTTCCGTTACACAGGTGATCTGTGCAAAAAAAAAAAAAAAGCCAGTGACAGAAAGATATTAATGTCTTTGTTTAAGAATAAAAATGCCTGAATTAGCTACAAAAAAAATGTGGGGCAGGAGCTTACAGTCTGTCCGGAGGAAGTCGTTGAGCAGCTGGAAGAGGGGGAAGCTGTCCCAGCTCTCAGGGGACTGAATCTCCAGAGCGGCATCCATGTCGATGGCATAAAGGGCCAGGAAGTTTTCTGCATGCTCCACCATGAGGTCTGTCCACCATGCAAATGCCTGGAGACACAACACGAGGGAGAGCACACAGGTGAACGAGAGCACCAGTTAAGAGATGAGATGAGACAAGGAAGAAAGACAAGGAAGCGAGGAGGGAATAATACACACAGCTGGAGCTCATCGGGTCTTAAAAGGAAATACCACTGGATTTATAATCTATGTATGTCAAAGGAATAGTACATTTAGGGAAGCACACTTATTTGCTTTTTTTTTTTTTTTTTTAAGAGTTAGATGAGAAGATTGTCTGTTCTTTAAAAACTAAGCTAAAACCAGCAGCGGGTTAACTTAGCATAGCATAAAGACTGGAGTGCCTACAGCTCATTAATCAACATGTTAAATCGTGTTTGCTTAATTCTCTTTAAACCATAGTGAAAAAAATAACAGCTTTTTGAGGTTATATGCTATTTCATGGCTGGCACAGTGACTTCCTGGACGTTCTTGTGACTTCTCTGACTTCTGGAAGCTGCTGCACCCATTAAACAAATTATATCTAACTTTTTAATTAGTGAGCTTTAGAAGAGATGATGGACGAGTTTTTTTACCTTTGGACAGAGCATTCTTAGCAGTATCCCCTCTCGCTCCCAGTCTTGTCAATGCTAAGCTAAGCTAAGACATTGCTGGCCAGAGCTTCATATTTAACTGACACACATGAAAGTGGTTATCTATCTTTGCATTTAACTCTCAGCGAAAAAGCAAAACCGTGTTCTGTGTTATTCCCAAATGTCAAACTATTTCTTAAAGTAGGCATTATGTACTCACTGTTTCCTAGTATTATTTATTCATGTTTGTCTCATGCTGTGCAGCATGTGGACATTGCTGGGTATTTCCTTTCAAACATAGTTTTCACAGAAAGGAAAGGACACACCATCACACCTGTCTGGATTGTCCGTGTATTGTGTGTGGTATACGTGTGTGTGTGTGTTTCCCATCGCATACTCTGAGACTGAATCCACTGCCCTCACTGATTAGGATTTAAAAGTTGGGATTAATTGTAAGCCAAGTTTATAGGTAGCAAAGTAATCACACAGTAAAGTTGCATAATTCGTGCCTTGTTATATTCTTGCTTTTCTCATGCAGATGTGGAGCTCCCTGCATGCTTTTCTCTCAAGCTAAGAGACGAGGGCATCCACCATTCACATCGCCGACAAACCCACAGCTCGCTAGATGCGAATGTGACTCATGCACATCTTTGACTAGGCATACCAAAGACTGCAGCACACAGCATCTCCAAGTGTTTGAGTGTGTCTGTTCCAATTAGTTAAGTAAGGCTCTAAGATTCAGCTGATCGTTTTCTAGCACAGTCAGGACTTCCTCGCCCTTTGACAGCAGACGTACAGTAGCTGCTTTGCTGGCAGTCTTGGCTTGGCTTATTTGCTTATCATTCAGACTAACATGTTGCCAAGTTCAATAAATGAAGCTTGATCTTTCCAAATTACGCCGCATGCTTCATTTTACAGTATTTCAGCTATTTTCCCAACTTGGCTCAACCACCACAGTGGCAGTCAAAACCTTACTTACCTGTGTACTTACCTGCCCACTCCCAATATTTAAAAAGCTTGACAGTTCTAGTGTTAGAGAAACAGGCAGCATACAAAGCTCTTCTCCACCACATTCAAGGAGAGATACTCTTATTGCGGACAGGGGAGACAGACGGACGGGGGGGTTAAAGGGGAGGACTGTAAAAGCTTCCAACGGGTGAGGGAAGGAAAAACGCTCAAAGGTCAGCAGGTGGAGTGTCCGCCAACCTTTGATGGAGGTTAAGGGACACATTCAGGACCCTGAGAGCTCTAGGGCAGACCCAGTGTTCAGCCAGACAAGACTATAGTGCTGTATCAATGCAGCCGGGACAAAGGACCAGTCCTGGGGGAGTGTACTGATGCTGAGGGGGGAGGGGACACGTGGTATGATCTACTGGACATGCACAGAGCATTATGGGGGGTTTTCATTCAGCTTTACTACATACCTCTTTTCCCTGTTTGGACAATCACCAATCATATGAGAGTGAGAACACAGGAAGATGTACAGAACAATAATGTATTTTTGCGGCATTTCTCTTAAAAGGGTTTTTAAGCTAGGAGTGGACAGCAGAGAGGGATGGAAGAGGAGAAGCTGGGGGAGTAATGCTGGAACAAGTGCGGACTGTGAAATTAATCGTTGGATGGAGGGGAAACAAATGTTTATGGTGGATCAAACTTCAAAGGTTCACATGGAGCATACTTTGGGAAATTTACTGGTTCAGCATGCTTGGAGCGAAAGGAAACCTCTTTATGGCCCGATGAACATGCTTTATGATCACAATTATGTTGTGCAAGCTACAGTGCCTTTTTAATTTTTAAACAAGTTTGCTCTCACGTCTATGCCTATAAACCCACCCATTGCTACAGTATCTATGAGCTCCTACTGTCTAGAAAGGTGCCTGTTGCCATAGTGGCGCACATGCCATACAGGGGGGTCGTGATGGGGACTGAAGAGGAAAAAGAAATAAAAATACTGTACCGATTGATCTCCAGAACTTGTGACTGCCGCCTGTCAAGCATATTCAGAGAGATACAATAAATCTGCTTTATCTGAATATTCTAAGATCACATTGGATCACCTTCAGATCTACACAACTGCACATTACCATCATGCTTTTCTATCAGCTCAGTGTCTCTAGCAGCAAACAGGGAGCAATAAGGAAGCTATTTTCAGTGGTGGAAAGAAACATTTATTAGAGTTAGAGAGTACTTAACTTAATTACTTACTTTGGGGTACTTAGGGTTGGGGTTAACTTGAGTATTTCCACTGTATGCCGCTTTATACATCTACTCTACTACAGAGGGTAATATATTACTTTTTACAACACCTTATTTTTTTTTATACTGGTCTACTCTGTTGACTGTTGTTGTTACAATTTCATTCTTTCAAAAGACTTTACATACCAAAGACATACCATAAGTTTATAAAATACAAACATTGTAGTAGATTAAACCATAGCTTTCTTATAGTTTAGCTTGTAAACTAAAAAGCATCTTTTTAGATGTAATTTCATCTCTATACACCTCAGATGGTTTCATTTGAATAAACTGTGAGGTGGGGAAGAGGAACAATTATCCAATATTTCACCTAAAAAGACAAAAGATTACAAATTTGTGAAACAGAATTTAGTTTTTTTTTTCTTCTTTACAACCCTGTTAATCATCTCAAGTTATTGTCTCTCTCTTTTATGCATCAGTATTAATCTAATCATATGTCTTTCTGTGGCATACGCACTTTTACATTTGATACTTCAAGTCTATTCAGCTGGTAATACCTCTGCACTTCTACTTCAGTAGGATTTTGAATGCATGACTTATAATGGTGTTTTTCTATTTCTGCTGTAATGGTACATTTACTTAAAAGTAAAAGATCCGAGTACTTCTTCTTCCACCACTGGCTATTTTGTCTTCTAACTGTGCCAAACTGGAATCTTTACAATTGTAAGAGCACGCAGAAGCTGTGAGCAACATGTGTTGGCCTGTGTTACTGTTAACCTTCCTGCCTTCTGTTCATTCTGGACTAGCTTGAATAAAACATTACCATTTTTCAACGCTTTGGACAGCTTATGTAACATTGCAACACTGAGCTACGAACTGTGATTAGAGGAAAGAGCTGCAAACATTATATCATTTTCTGTCTAATTTACAGTCTATGCTCAAACATAGTGCTCTGACTCCATGCAGCCATGGTCTGTCGAACACCAATTAGAGCTTTCCTAAATTAAATTTATCTTTGAAAGGTTTTTTTCTTTAGTAACCCATAGATGAAAGCAGCTTTATTTATAGGAGACTGATAATAAGACTAACTCCCTGTTGTGGGGCGGAGTGAGATAAGAGTGAGAGTATAGAGGGAAAGTGTTTCGAGGAGGAGAGGAGGAGAGGGTTCTCACTCACCTCCGCATGGTGTTCCTGGTTCTGCTGGAGGACCTCTATGACTAACTCCGCCAGGCGAATTGTTTCCTCCAGCTTTTTGGCAGGCGTGACTAAGCGGCCTACGTTCTCTGAGACAAAAGGATGAGGGTGAGGGATGAGTGGTTAGTCAAGCACAGAGAAGGATTCCAGGGGGATTTTTATGACTATTCAAGAAGATTTTCCCTGTCTATATTTTTGACTGTTTAATAAAAGTATAAACACAGCGCTTACACTGTGATATTTACCTACCATACCCCCTTAACAAGTA
Organism: Miichthys miiuy; assembly: GCA_036365135.1. Lineage (NCBI taxonomy): Eukaryota > Metazoa > Chordata > Actinopteri > Sciaenidae > Miichthys > Miichthys miiuy. The sequence continues at coordinate 22,399,650 of CM071604.1, forward strand.
AAGCGTGTTCTCATTTATATGCATTTTGGGTTGCATGACATAAAGCAACAGAGCTGATGTGTTTGTAGGATACTCAGGCTTATGTTGGAGGAGTATCAGGCACAAGAACAGTGGCGTTGAGATGGAGGTGCAATGTGGCATCAGAAACATGCATATTGTGAAGCGGTACTGAATAAGCCATCTGTATAAGGAGCTGTCGCATGTCATGGTTGAAAAAAAAAACACTCAGTTAGCATACACTGTAAAAATAATTCATTACTTCTGCATAAATCTTTCCATTAAATTAGTTTAAATTAGTTTAATTATCCAAATATAAGTAAGTCTAATAATATGTCACAGCTTTTTACTTCTTTGTACTTGTTAGTTATGCTGCTGTGGAATAGGTAACAGGCTGAAGTAATTAAAGTAATTTAAAGACATTTCTCTTATTTTCAACCATACTGAATTTCACCTTTTCACATCATCTCTGGACAATACAGTAAATTAGAAAAAAAAGTCATAGATTCTCTGTTGATTAGATGCTTTAGGAGTGTTATTTCTGATTAATGATCTATTATCTCACAGATGATTAAGATGTGTTTTAATGAATATTTTTACAGTGCCACTGTAATAAAAAAGAAAAGAAAATTGCTTTGGCCCTTGTTTCGCTAATTAAAGTTTGTTTATAATTTGCAAAAGCTCCAGATCACTTGCTTGTACCTTTGCTGACAGAATGATCTGATAAGACAGTTACATGTCATGAAATGGGATTATTCAAACAGTAGGACTATGGTGGCATGATATGTGTATAATTTGATCATGGAACTGAATGGCTACACAAATCTGAAATTAAAAGTACATAAATACGTAACATTAGCGGTCTTTAGACTGCAGTTCTTACTGGGGATCTTTTGTTGCTTTCACTATTATTTTAAAGTAGTAACATTTTCTCAAATGTTCCTCAGGTATTTCTACTCAAGCCAAATGAAATTGTGTATCTATTTTAGGGTCCTGAGAGTAAAACAGATTAAAGAAACCTTTATTTAGGTTACATCATGTTGAGTTTATCATTAGGGGAAATTTGAGATATCTAGAGAGCCGAGAAAACACTTGAGTCATTGTCTTCAGGGACGTTTAATCGACACTAATGGATGGATCACATGGATTTGTCTTACAGTAACTGTATAGTCTGTGGTCATAATGCCCTGTAAAGGGAAACGCTGGGAGCAGATCTGAAAAAAAAATATTTATAAATATTTGCATCATGGTTTGGTCTAGGAAAAAAAGCAAAGCGGGCCTTTGTGGCTTCTTAAGAGCCGTTAACGTATTAATAATGAGTAGATAAACAGTTTGTCTACGTCTATTATGGCATTTAAAATGAAAGATTGCATTGTTCAAACACAGAACGCCGATATCCAATGTGTCGGACTACTGTCGACTATTTAAGGGCCAGTTCACCAAAATTACAGGAAACAAACAAGACAAACACCCGGTGGTATTTAGCCATGTGAATAGTTCCTGTTTGTTGTTAGTTGGTGGGATGAAGATGGCTGGATGTGCTCCAGGTTTTATGTTTTGCTTTTACCTGATGTAAATTGTTTTAAATGGGATTGTGTGTTAGGCTTTAGTGTTTGTTTTCAGATATTTCTATATACGTATTTAATACCTATGTCTGTGTGTGTTTTGTCTGCAAGATAAAAAAATAATAAAGTTAAGCTTGAGTTGAAGAATAAGTTGTGATAAAACCACAACTATCTGCATGACTAAATACCACAAAGTTTTTTGTTTGCTTATTTTATGGAATATGGTTAAACGGGGCCTTCGAGGATCTAAAATGACGAACTGATTTGATTTAAATGTGTGATCATATACAGGTAATATATGACATTAAGAAAACTCATGTACATATACAATCACATTATAAAGTGCATGATCTTTAGTTGAAATGTATGTTAATATTTGTTCCATTTGATGATGAGCGTTACATTGAAATGTTGCTTATGTCCCTCTTCTTCATTCTTTACTTTAACATGTATACTTATTCTTTTTGTAAGAGATTGTATTACTCTACATTTTTTTATGCAAAAATGTTGCTTTAATATATATTTCAGCCACTTACAACCACCTAAGTACATAGCGAACAGAACGTTGCACTTAAGGCTGAACTGAAATGAAACCTCCAGAACAAAGTAAACAGTTGTGAAATCTGAAATGATATAAAGTAATACAATCTCTGAGTATTTACTTTATAAAAAAGAGATGCTTAAAACATGCCAAGACATTTGAGAACTTCAATGTATATTACAAGTGTGTATAATATACTGTATGGAAGGTAAATTCTGTGCATGCATGCATATGCTCTGCATCTATTCACAAAATACATGTATGTGAAGGGGTTAGGTCTGTGTGCATGTACATGTTTGTGTGCACTGTGGCTAAACCACAAGCTAAACATGGGGTTCACCTGGATCCTTTTGATCCTTTTGCCCTTTCTCAACTTCAGCGACAAAAAGGGAGAGAAAAGATAAAGAGGAGATGTTTAGAATTAGCACGGTTCTAGGGTTATTTTCACGTTCCAGAGGGGGGGGAAAGCTCAGAGTTGTTATTCATCACCATGTGACCCTTTCAAATAATCTGCTGGGATGATCTCAGCTCCAGGGAGTGAGGTTTCTAGGCAACAGACAAACGTCACAAACACACAATAAAAAACAGAAATGCTGAAATATTAGCCTGTGGAAAATTGGAAAATTAAAATAGTGATAAGATGTTTGTTAACAAACAGACAAAGCTTAGACTATTGTAACAGGTAAGACACACACACACAGCTGCCAAGATCATAGACAGGACACACTGAGTGACTTGAGTTGATTTGAATCAATTTAATACACATACAGGAGCTGGTAAATCCATACGCCCTACCCTCTCCTGTCCTCCCCAAACAATAGCTCTGTCGCCAGATGCTCCTTCGCTATCTCTGGTGTCACGGTGAACCAAAAGCCTACCTGTTCGGCACAGCACACCACTGACACATGATCAGACCAAATGACTGGAGGAGATAACAATGTAAGCAATGTAAAAATGCATTCAAGTCAAAGGAATGGGCATCCAACCAAAAGAAAGAAGCTTACAGACCAGACTGCTCATTCACGTCCATCACAAACAGATGGTTTTTATAAAAAAACAAAAAAGACCCTCGACTGATTCAGCGTGGTACTGTTCAGATCTCTCGACTGGCACGCTCCCCACTCACTCTCACAAACAAAAGGCACAGATAAAAAAACAAATAAAACAAGCATGGCAGCAGCAACATCTCTGAAGAAAGAGGAGAGGCAGAAGGGGGGGGGATGGAGGTGAAGAAAGAGGAGAAGGAGAGAGAGACTGGGGAGGGTGTGATGAAGGTACTCACGGATGGTTAAATCCATCACTTGAGACGCCAAGCAGAAGACAGGGTGCTCATACATTTCCCTCTTTTTCCCTATAAAAAAGGATCAGTGCATGCAAGAGGCTGGGGTCAGAGGTGGGAATGCTGGAGGTCAGAGGCTGATGGGAAGAGGGCTGTCCAAGTGAAAACGACAATCTGCAGGGCAGGAGACCCGGTAGCAAAGCCAAATGTTTGGTTTATTTTGAACAAGGCGCCTCACAAGGACAGAAATTTGTATAGCATGGCAAGATAGTAAGGTTTGATCCTTAGTATCTTTAGCACCCTTAGGGATTTCTTTCAAGGCATAAACGACAGTTTTCCATATAAATATGCAAAAACACAGCAAGAGAGAATAAGACATTTTAAAATGTCTTGTCATTGATGTAGTTTTTGATATGTAAGCCATGCCAGTAAAGAAAGGCCATGTTGACTCAAAGCACATGCAGGGAGCCGATGCTGGTTTGTAGGCGTTCAATCCCAGCATTCCTTTGGTCAAAAGCCACTTATCACATCACAAGTCAGGAGGTCAAATAAAGTGATAACTGTGGAAAAGCCCACGACCGTGGGAGAGAAGAAAAAACAAAACAAAAGCAGAGCAGACAGCGTAGGACAGGGAACGGAAGATAGTGGTCTTCAGCAAGAACATAGGACAGAGGTGACAGGAGAGCTGCTGGTATTTCAAGGCACGGGTGTAAAGGGGGGCGGGCAGAGTCAGCTTGAGGAATCAGAGAGGTAAGAGCTACAGTAATAGTAGGACACGGGGGTGGAGTGGGGTGTGCATCGACTGGGAGCTGGGAGTCGGAGAGGACTTTCAGTTAAGCTGAACTCAGCTGCTACTACACAGCTTGAAAAGTCAAGGCACAATGAGAGATCAGCACATCAACAGATTTCAGGGCTTTGGATTTGAATGCATTTTTACTCACACACCTCTACACAAAAGCCAACTTGACCTACAGAACAGCACAGAGCTAAAGCAGGCCTGAAACAAAGGAGAGAGTTATTGCACTTGAGAGACAGAAAGTGACCGACAAACTGTCACAGATAATTTGGGGTGCCACAAATCATTTGGGATATGGACACAAATATACCATATACCGAGTAAATAACAGCGACAAGTACAATCTCATACTGGAGTAGGAAAAAGGAAGTCTGGGAATATATATGTAGACCTTTGCTAAATGTTTTATTCCACACACAACCACTGACTGAGCATTTCATACAAAATGACTGCATTGCATTCACTGGCATTTTATGATTGTTTAGTTTATCATCATATCATTAACACACTCACTCCAGCAGTCATTATGTAATGTTGGCTTGCATCTTTTCTGTTTACCTTCAATTTTAGCATATTCTTTAATCCGCTCATAGTTGAGCTGGGCTGCCTGCTCCAAACATTTGCGAATCACTCCTTTAACTTCTTCTGGTGGAACCGGGGTCACAATGTCCTTCATCAGGACCTGCAGGCCACATTACAGAGGTATTATGTAACATGTTTTTATTACATCACAGTTGCTGTTTCATGGGGTAAAAAAAGGCTTTTTTTAAAAAAAAAATCTTTACAAACCCTCTCCAGCAAAGATAAAGTGGCCTTCAGTGCTCCCTCTGGGCGGCCGAAGGGGAAACAATATCTACAAGGGAAGATGTAGACGTTAAATTTAATATCAGTGGAAAAAATCCAACGGGAATCATATTTTGTGACTTGGCGTAATGTGCTGTTGGTGACCTAGCAGTTACCTGAAATTTACAATATGGTTTTCCAATATCACACGCAACCGCTCCTTGATGTCTTCAAAGCGCTCCTTCTCATCCACTTTCACTGTGCTCAGCCCGTCTGGCCTATGAGAATCACACCCACATACTTTAACCCAGCTGAAACCCTGCAGAGGTTTAAGTTATGCAACCCCTCATCGGAGTCCGACAGGACCAAACAAAATAAACAAATAAACACTGGCTGAAAGCTTCAAGCTCCCAAGGAACTGACTGCAAATTGTGTGAGATTGGTTCCTTGAGTTTGCTTTGAGCTTTACACACACAAATAAATGACAATGTCTCACCTTTTCTGCCCTTGAAAGAGTGGTATTTTGGAATCCTTTCTCTTTCTAAACTTGAATATGCGTGTTCGCTTAGAGGAAGTGCGAGGATCTGGGCTTTGGGAACTCTTTGGAGACATTAGAGCCTCATAGCCCAGCGGCCCCCAGTAATTGCTGCCCTCTCTGACTTTAACGGACGCATGGGAGGATGAATAATATGGACAGTAAGAGACTATGGCAACAAAGGACAGAGAGATAAGAAAACAAAGAAAAATGGTAGAAAACAAGGAAATGTGTAGAGATATGCAACTGATTAATGACATAACAAGACATTACACAAAAGTTTAACACAACAGAACATAAAAATAGACAAATATGAATAAATTATATAGATGGGAAATAAAAAAAAATGAATAGGACTCCTCTGATTAGGCTGATTTTTCTCTGTGTTCATGTGCCCACCTACTTAGTACTCAGGCATTGTGGTCTTAAGGTCCAACAATGTCACTTACAAAGCACAAACATATTAAAAGAAGAGATTAGCACACCTGTTCCCATGGACATGGGAGGCACAGAAAGCGAAGCTGTAGTGAAGAAGAGTGGGGTCAATAATAGCCCCACTTTCTGCTCTTTCCAGTAGATCACGCAGGTAACACAGATGTCTGTGACAACCTCGAACTCCATTCCTGGCACAGTACTCATCCAAGACAAACACCTGGCCTGGGCTAAACCATCCCTGCACAAGGCAAACACACACATGTAGATTATACGTTATACAGCATGTCAGCTAACAAAAACAGCCCACTGCCATAAGCGTATCAGAGAGTCACTCACCAAGCAGCAGAAGGTGTCATTGAGCCTGTGGTCCAACGTGAGTCGCTGCACCATCTCAAACAGCGAGGCGTGGTCAAAGCTACAGGGGTTAGCGGAGATAAACTCATCCATGCCATGTTTCTGAGCTCTGTCAGCGTCTATCCAGCCAACGGAACAGGGGAAAGAACACGATTCAGAGGAGAAGAAATCAGTGAGGCAAAAGCAGCAAGTCTTCATCACAACACAGAAACACAGGGGTCGTTTTTATTTATTTATTTTTTTGCTACTTCTAAGGGCAAATTATAAACACTTACAGCTTACATTGTCAACTTGCATTGTGTCAGACAGCGTAAAGAGATTTGATGTATTGGTGAATGAGATTCTATCAATCTTCTATTGTATGTGCATGCATGCTTCTTAGTATGTCACATTCCCTGATGTTTTGCAGGGGAAATATATCTTAAAATATCCAAAACATGTTTGAAAAAGTGCTGGTTTGATACAGTTAGATGCATTCTTCCTTTATGTATTCAATAGATTCTGCCATTCGCGATTGTTGAATGTCACTCAGGTCCTGACAAATATTGGGACGTGTGCTAATAAAAAGGACAGAAATATGGCAAAAGAATAATTATTCTGAACACACTGTAGAAATACAGTATAAAGTGCTAATTCAAGAAAAAAAAAAAAGTTGTGTGGTAAAAAAGTTATAGACTGGAGTTTTCCCCCAGTTATGAATCCTAGAAAGTCATACTAAATTTTTATGGTTTGTCTTGCTTCATAACTTTTGCCATTAACCTTCTCTGGACTTTAAAAACAGACTTTAAGACTTTAAAAAGACTAAACCTGCTCTGTGAAATTCAATGAAGAAAAGAAGATTAGTAACATCAACTTGTGTAAAAAAAATAATATAATGAAACTATCATGAACTCAGTAAATATGGGTGATGAAAACATTGGTGATCTTTTTCTTTTTTTTTTTACTTCTCTAAACCACGATAGATTACTAAACTAACCCTAAATGGGTAAATAATACAGCTGTCAGAGATGAAATGACGGGAATGAGGATGATTCAAAATAGATAAGAGATGCAGTCATGTCCTCAGTGTGAGTGACAGGTGTCATGTCCATGAGACACTAACATGAGTGATAATGATGATGCAGAAGTTGGGGAAGGACGTGGAGGTCTGATCTTGGCTGGGCAGGGATGAGGTACCGAATAGAGCACAACTGACATCTGTCAACATTCAGGTCAGTGAGAGGGAAAGGGAAAGGGTGCTAAACATTCACTGAAAAAAAAAAAAAAAGAAACCTACAGAGGGTTTCACTTCAAGAAATTAGCTTATTTTTTTTAGGAAAACCTGTGAGACAACAAGTGAATTGTGGACGATCGGAATAAGAGATTGTCCGAGGAAGAGGGACAAGACAGATACAGTCATTCGTAATGGAAAAGAGTAGGACAGTTAACACGTGAGGTCTAGAAACACAGAGAGAAGTCAGTGGCGATAGAGGTGAACCCAGTGCTGGATGAGAAGATGATAACAAGATGATACAAGGATTTGGTGGATAAAAGACAACCTTTGAATGGGACAACAAGACAGTGGTCAGACAAGTGCTGGACGATAGTGATGACTACAAGAAGATTCACTCAGGACCAAGGTACAAAGAAGTGATGTTGTTGGATCAGTGTTGAGATAGTGAGAAAACATCCATAGAGTGAACAGAAGGTCCCTGGGGTTGGGCTGTGACACATAGTGAGTGGACTACGTCTCCTTTGATTGGATTAAATGAGGAAATGGAGTTTAAATCCAGAATACACTCAATACTACAGTAACATTATCATAACTTACAATAATCAAAACTTCAAATAAAATTCCCAAATTCCCAAAGTAAATAGGCGAGTACTTTTGCATACATATATAAATGATCACATGCTGGAGAACAGTGTGACTTTTCATTGTGCTTTTAAATGTCATGCACATCTGCAGACCCATTTTCAAATTTGCATTTTTTTCCATCTTTTTTTTTTTGGCATTCCCTTTTTTTTTTCTACGCATTTGCAAGTTGACAATACTTGAATATGTTGCAGTGTATTCATGATCTCTACAGAGCACACTAACAGGCAAACCACTACCGGAGAACTCTAATAGGGTAGCAATACAATTTGGTGCAAGTACATGGGTAAATAGCATGAAGCCGACAGAGGCAAAACTGTATCATTCTCTGGGAGATGGGGGAAATGAATGAAAACTCCTGTATTTGTACACAATTATGGACACATGACACAGGTGTTCTCCTATTCAGGCAAACAAAGGGCAGTCAAAAGAAATCAAAATGGATCTCCCCTTGCTGGAGGTGTAACACCGGTCTAGCTTCTATCTACAGGCCCATCTACTGTAGGAAGGAGGAGGGGGGAGGTCCGGAGTATTTTATCGTAAGAAGGGGCGGCATTAGCTACTCCTTGTCTTTGGCATTCAGAATACTCCGCATACATATTTGCCAACTCTCATCAAGAAAAGTTCAAAGAAAAACAACTAAAAGTGTTTGAGCCCTCTGAAGTAAAGCATGAGCTGTTAAAACAAATTTCACTCATGCATCAGACCGCCAACATCATTCACACTTTATCTACACTTTTATCTATCTGATATCTTCTAGGTTTCATCTAAATGCTATAAAAATAAAAATAAAAGTTTGCTTTCTGTTCTTGAAATTTATATTTGGTAATTTTTTCATAAGATAAGAAATTTGCACTTACTTTTCTAAAAAAAAAAAAAAAGTCACATTTTATCATCATATTGCTTTACTCTGAGGGATCCAGTCACCAATATGAATAAAGAGAGAAGGCAATTATGCAGTAACAACTATAATATCAACTTTAACCATTACTGAGTCAAATAATAAGCTCTTAGAATAAAATACATGCATCCTATACTGGCACGAATGGATGCTTATACTTAGATCCTCAAGTTGAGGTCATCAAAAACAAAAAAAAAGTTATCAACTAATATCTAAGACATGAGGCGAGACGTGAAAAAGGAGAAGAGGGAAAGAAGAGAGAAAGAACGTTGCATTTGTCAGATAATCAGCGGGGATTATCTGAGCTGTGCCGGCTACAGGGAAGCACTTACCCTTGAGTCCAGCTAGAAGACAGCAGGGTAAGAAGGGACAAACCAGAATAACATAAAGACTAGCAACAAGGCTGGAGGAGAGCAATCACGAGAGACCCTGACCTAGCAGCTGCATTACTCAAGAAGGGTACAGGCAAAGCATGAAGAAGAAAACACAACTCAAAAACAACAACCTATACCAACATGAGAGTTTGTGGGTGGTGGTGTGTGAGTACATGTGAGGATATGTGAACTTGACAACAGATGCTGAGGCATATTAAAGACAGAGAGAGACAGAGAAAGAGCGAGAGAGAGAGACAGAGAGACAGAGGGAGGTAGAGAGAATTTACGATCCTCATCACTCCACTGCAGTTTATTTGTTCTGGATTCTGGACAAGTACTTAAGGAGTCAAGAGCTACACGTTAAGTACTGTCACTCTGTGTAACTGCAGATCAAACAGAGGGCTTACTTTTAAAAGGGACATTGGCAAAGACATACACCTACCCGATGAAGTAAACCCCCAAGTCAGTTTTATGGGAAAGGTGCCCGTGTCTTTTTTAAAAGGAAAGAGACTATGAAGGTCCTGGAAAGGTTGAAATAGATCAACTGCAGAAACTATTGGTGAGAAAAAGGTTTTATCTGTGAGACAACAACACATAATAAATTTTGCTACCTTTAAAGGAGCACTCCGCTGATTTTATTTTTTTTTTTTTTTTAGATGAGTTGTTTTAGATATGACCTATGAACAGTAAATAATGTCTTTTGTAGCTCTGGGCAAGATTTGTGAGGTCTTAAGCCCCCTTTGGACTAGATTTATTTCTCTAGGGTGATTTTAATATTACCTGCGCTGGTGAGTGATGTTGATCCTGTGCGTGGGTCATTTTTTTACAGCTGCAATTACCTAATGTTTTTCCTCGTGTAATTTAATCAATCTTGTATTTTAAAATTGATCTATTTTTTCCATGCAAAGAGCTGCTAGTCCCTCTACTTTCCTTCCCTTTTTAATCAGTTCGGTGTGAAATTTGATTTCTGTGTCAAATAAATAAAAATAGTTTTTGCTACGTTACATTTGTTACATCAACATATGGGCATATTTAGGAACAAATGTGCTGTTGTGGTGTCAGCTCCAGACAGGTACTGGTATTGTCTTTTGAGCCCCCTTAGTAATTAGCACTTCCTGTGTGTAATAGATGTACCGACAACTATCACTGGATTACTTTTACACTGAAGAAAATGTAAAAAAAAAATTGTTTTTTCTAAACAGTTTAATGAGGTTTTGGCTTTTGTCCTATCATTTCCAGATGGTGAAAATACCGTTCAGTTGAATTACACATTTTATTCCCCACCTAAGTCTGTAAGATTAATCACATCCGAGGGTTTTAGATAATAACCTTCATGGTGTTATCAGGGTTAATACCACTAACCTACAGTTTGTAAGAGAAACATGCTATTGAGTTGCATTATGGGAAATGTAGGATTCAGTGTGTTCCCACATTTCACATAATCCAGTGGATCCTTTTTTGGTTTAGACCCACACTAAGAACTAAACAACTTAAACGTCAGGATATTTTACCTTCTTTGATGTTGACCATTCTTTTTTCAATCTTTCATTTTTAATCTCTCACAACACTAAATCTCTGGAGTACCCCTTTAAACAGTCAACAAAGATCTTTCAACAAAGATTTTGATCAGTCTGATATCCACGTGTTATGTTAATTTGTTGTATTTCCGATACAGTCTGTTATATATGAAGTGCAACACCTGTCAGCCTGTCTACGCTTATCAGAACACCTACCTATGTGTTGTGTACTAAATCACTTTCTAGCATGAAACTGGTTGATTGTGGAAAAGAAACATTTAAAATTTGTGCAGATCATTCAGAACCTTCATAGGACTCTTATTCAGTCCACTGCAGCAGAGTCAGGAGGGCTGTGTATGTTATGGTCCCAGTGCCATTCAAGACCACCAGGGGGTGAAACATGTACGCGTGGTGTGCCACAATGTTTCAGGGAGGGGGTAGGAGGTCTGTGCCACTGTGAGGAGGCTTTGAATGGCAACAGCTGGCATCAGAGGAGTCAACTAACCACAAGAACGATCACATACTGGACAAAGAAACCAATGGAGAAACAACATAGAATTTATGTGATAGGATTCTGAGTAACTGATCCAATTCATGTCTTTATAGTTTTACTCCAATGATATGACTGACAGAGAGTGAAATAAACTTGGGTTTATTATTATTATCATTATTATTTATATTATTATTATTATTGTTAGTAGTAGTAGTAGTAGTATTACTAAAACCCTGGGTGTAGCATGAGTAAAGACTATTTTCTCTACAATTAGTCTGAGAAAAAATAAAGATCTTCTTCATTAAAGTAGGAAAATAAAATATTCTTAAACTATGGAGTCAAAAGATGCACACAAAAAGTCATGTTTTTTTCTGAATAGCAGGATCTATTATTGTGGATTGGTAAAAAAGCATGTGACATTAAGTTCAGTAGGTCAGAAAGGTCTATGTTAGTGTTGCTATGGGCAGAGAGAGGCTCATTTCTTTAAAATAAGAAAAGGGCTGACAGCACAAGTCAAAACCAACTCGAGTACAGTACATACAGACTGTGTGAAGAAAAATGTTGCTGGCAGAATTCACAGTGATACTTACAAAAAATATATATTTTTCCCTTCTTTAATGAGGGGGGGACACAAGAGACGGTTACAACAGAAGTTGGTACAGATGCCACACTACTGTAGACAGTCTTACCTTCACTTTGCTACCTGACCTGTGAGGCTGCTTAGAGGTGCAAGTACAGTGACAGATTGGTTAAAACTTTCGACATGTTGTCTGGCTTGGCCGTCATTCAGTGACAACGGAGGAACTGTTTCAGAACCACGGCTGCCCTCTAGAGCTACGACTGGGTTAAAGCAGGCCTAACGGATAGGGCAAGAGCAGCACACCCTGGTACTGTCAGTCTGAATTCAACCCCAGCAGGCTTGAATGTTCAAATCTCATGTGTGGTGACCTATTTAGTTTTTATGCAAAGATTGCACGCCATGTCCTGCTGCTGCATGAAAGTCTTTTTCAGGTGGTTGTTCTTTGTGAACAGACTGATGAAGTAGCATGGAGTTGCACCTTTAAACACTGTGGGAGTGGTGACAATGAGTGGAAGTCCATTGGATGCTGGAGGGATCTGTGAGAGATCAAGGCATGTGTGTGCGTGCTTGTGTGTTAGTTCTACCAGCACATTTTGTGACTGCAGTGTGGAGCGCATGGCGTGAGACATTTATGGATTAGAGCTTTCACTGCTTTGTGGATGAAAACTGCTCTCTGCTTATGTGACCGTGTTGTGTTCCAGGCTACTTACAGAACTGAGAAATGGGAGCATCCATCTGGGCTGAGGCACCCCCTTTGGAGTTAAGTTTCTGGACCTGAGTGGGTGGGACAGGCTTGTGGGACTGGCCAGTGGCACGATACATGGCCTGGACCCACAGGATGCGGTCCTGTTCGTCGTCACTGGCAAACATCACAGTGTCACCTTCCTTCACTGCATTAAAGAAAGCCCTGCCACCATCCAAGCCTGAAACAACAGGACGTTAAGGAACAAGTTAGTGTTTTCTAATGTGTGTGTACCTGTAGTTATCATATAAAGGTGTGTCCTCTCACCTGGCTGGGGGTCACTGTAGTCCACAGTATACCCGTCCAGCTGGAGAAGCTCCTGCGGTTCTGACTTCTTCTCTCTGTAGCTGCACATGGCGAACGTATACTGACTCACCTACAACACAAACGATTAGCAATCACTTTAACTAGCCAGAGAAAAAGTTAAAATATAAAATAACCAGTTATTTTAAAGACAAAATGAAGAGAGCAGGTATTATTTGTATCCTGGATGATGCATTTCATATCGTGACTCCGTCAGTTAAAAGACATTTTTTAAACAGAGAAGGTCATTGCTGCGTTTTTTTTTTTTTTTTTGCTGTTGTTTTTTTTTTATAGTGACCTACCTGCACAAGGACAAAGAAACGCTTCTTCCAGCGCTTCCAAACATTCTTGCCAAAAGCCCACAGATACCTGTCAAAACATTGTCCACACACAAGGAGACAAAAGCCAGTCGACATGCCATAACCGAAACGAACACCGATTGGTGCACAGAAACACTTCATTATATATATTTCCTATAACAGATGTGGTTTGCTACAGAAATGAGAAAAGTTGATCCAAATTTCTCAGACGAATAGCATAACGGATATTATATATTGAATGAAACATGATTAATGTTCTGTTCAATTAGTTTTTTTAGTACATTCTAATTAAAATCTAAACTACACACTGGCATCCACCAGGGGGAGTAGTGCACTTCACAGTATTTTTCCATGGAACGTGACTAGAAATGAGGCCAAGGAGCTGAGCGGGCTGTAGTTCTATAAGAAATACATGGCGAATGAAAGGCACACAGGAACATCACTACATGGCGTACTTGGCAGGGTATTTCTTACCCGCAGTGTTTCATGTTCTGTGGTTTATCCATACGTATGGCCAGTTTGATCTTCAGATCTTGGTCGGGGCACGCCTTGGTCACAGTCATCTTATGGAGTTCTGACTGCTTGGGGCTGTTGGGAGTTGGGTGGAGGACAACCTGCACTCAAATGAAGAAAGACAGCAAAAAGCAAGACTCCATAAATTATAAGAGTTTAAATCCAGGAGGTATATCTTTGATCTCATCCTGTGCAACATTCAGGAACACCAATTTGTGTGTTTGCAAAGGCTGGTGATTATGTTTTTTTCTGAAAGTGAAAGACTAAAGTGAGTCAGGGTAGAGAAACAGAACAGTGCTTCGCTCTCTCTCCCCGAAGAGGAGGTCTAATCTCTCTTTGCTGAGTTAAAGAGCTTTGAGGAAGCCTGCCTTCCTGCCAACGCTGCTGCAGTGGGAGATCAAAGAGCCTTGTCAGAAACCAAGGTCACTGTCACTACAGGGACGTCTGAGGCGCCGCTGCCCGAACGCAAACACGTAACACCACCTTCCTTAACCATCTATCACAATAACCTTACACCTCAGGAAAGTACAGGATGGAGAACTAATAAATGTTTCTGCTTTCTCAAGTCTTTCAAAGTTAATGTTCAAAGATTGGAAATGTTCAAAGATTGGGAATCTGACAAGAGAGAGTATATTTCAGTCGGGTTCTGTTCAAACACAAGCATAATGTGAAAGTATCAAAATGAGAAGTGTCAGCTGTAAGCACAGGCACAAACAAAGTGTGTTGTTCCCTCGCCAAGTACTTCTGAATTCAGTGATTTGTTTTTCATTTTGACAACCTCTATCTCATATTTAACTTTAAAAAAAAAAAAGAAGAAGGTTTTCTGAATCACATTCAAGTGACGGTACACTGGAGACTGTGTAGGTCTTTCTGTGTTTATGTTTAACATCCAAAGAAGTTGTAATTTGTGCAAAATATGTTTGGTGTTTATCTATGTGACATGGGAGACCTGATCACAGTATTTCTGTGCTGGTAAAAATAAAACAAACAGAAGGGTTACCCTGCCCAGTTCTTTGTCCTCCAGTGCCAGCACCCCAGTGCTCTCTGTAAACAGTTTCACCTTGACAGCAGGCAGAGGGTGTGTGGTGGTGAAGTCCCCTTGGGTCCCCCAGCTGAAAGACACAACAAGACACTCTAGAGGTTAGCTTCCATGACAGCATGATAGCACAGTGATCCCACACGATGACTTCATCGCCGACAACCACTGAATACTTGTCAATAAAACCTTAAGTCTGGAAGAGAGATTTCAGCTCCTTCTCAACATTTTCCAACTGGAAGCAAAAACTCAGCAAACTGCATCAAATATGCAAATTATATAGCAATCAAGTAAATAAGAGTTTGTTGGTCTATTTTGAGACAGAAAGTGGTTGCAGTATACAATAGAGGGGAGACAATACATTGTTTATAGACAGACACACACCACGGTATATCTTTTTATCACAAAAGAAAGATGATGCAGGAACTGGCTGGAAGACACACACAGTCTCACTGTCGCTTGTTATAAATGCATCCTGCTATTTATATACCAGACATCTTTAAAGATGGATTTGGCAAAATCTTTATTTAACAAAACAATAATCTTATCAGCCAAAATTATTTTGTGGCTCGGCAACAGAGAGATGCTACAGACTGGCTAAAATTAACTTCTGCCGTCGGGTGTATTGTGTTTATTCAAATTTTATCACAGGCATTTCTCAAAAGCAACACAATTTATTTACAGAGAATCTTTTAAACACAGAAGTACTTCAGCATAAAAACAAATTAAAACTACATTAAAAGAAAATGAGAAAACAGATATTATTCATAGTTTAGTTTCACACACCACGCTACATGGGTTACATTCAAGCGCTTTATTCAGAGACCCGATCTGCATGTCTGTATAGGAAGGAAGAGGCTCAAGATTTGGCAAAGTCAAAACTTAAGGACGTGTTCACATTTTTTCAAGTCTGCTTTAACATACATGCATGTCCAAGTGATTTCACTGTAAGTGGTGGGAGACAGAATCTAAAGATCAGCATAAAAATAGCTTTCAAAGTTCAGCCGAAGCTAATACAAGGCTTCAGGCTCTAAACTTTGGAAGATACCTGTGTAATATGTCAAACTCAGAGTGCTGAATCTTTGCACAGGACTGATTTTCTCCCCTGCCTCTTCCATTGAAATTGCTTTAAGAAGTATGGACAGCAGGAAGGATTACAGCAGCCAATGATGCTTCCAATGTACATGTGGGCATGCGAGTATTGTTTGTTGTAACCTAATAATGGCTAAACCTCATCAGCAGCTATGCCTCCGCGAGCACAGAGGATTAAACGAAACACACAAAAAGAAGGCAGGGAAAATGGAGTTTGCTGTAATCATGTTATACAATGTATATGAGCGTTTGTCACTTCTCGCTGCCATCTGGGCCTGCCAACATGTTCTGACATAATGTAAATGCCTGAATTTTCTCTCCGTAGTGAGGTGTGAAGGACAGTATGTCAGTTTCTAGCCCTTCAATAGCTAGTTTCCTTGTAACCATTTCGAGCATTCATAATTAATTGCAACTTAATGTACACAAAGACGCTGCAGCTCCGACATGCGCAGAGCGGAAAGGCTGCTCACTGACACTGAGGGGCGAGTGGTGAGCTATGTTGATTTCAGAGGGAAGCATTGTGCTAGCATGAAGGTGACCTTGTGGATCAATCTAAGGTCTATTAATGGATGTGACAGCGCTGTGCTTCGACAGCTCTTCCTGCAAAATGTGTGAGATCCTCAAGTGGGTCAAACGACAAAATAAACAGCAGAATTACAAGACAAGAAACAGGAAATAATTCTCATGGTAACGTCAACCACAAGTTACTGACTACAGGCAATTAGCGTATGCAAATAACCTGCAGTCGTATTGTATGTACAATAGTACATGTGTCTCATGTGTGCATGTAGCCACCCACACACACACACACACACACACACACACGTTACCCTCTCCTTGTTCTCCTCTAATCCCTTCTCTCATTCATGTCCCTCCATCTCTCTCATACTCACTTCATAAAATGGCTCTTGAATTAAGGAGATCAGAGGAAGACATTTGGGTCTTAAAATAGCTCGTATTTGCATGAATGTTTCATGGACATTTTCTCTTGTATCTTGTGCTGTACAATACTGGTTAATTAGATGACAAAAAGGTAGATATATTTATTAGAAGATTAATTTGCCTGCACAAGGACATCACCATTAATGTGAAACCGATCTAGCCTAACAAGAAGCAAGGTAGCAAAGTATTTTGGGATATGTGCAAACTGTATCCTCAAAGGAAGGGAGACTTACAAACTGTGCCGTTTGATTTCACCGTCGACATACTGTGGGATTTGACAAGACACTTTCACACCTTGATCGGCTGAGTCAGAAATCATCCAGTCAAAAACAGTTTTTGGGTTCAGCTGTGAATCATGAACGACTCAAGCTGCTTTAGTTAGTTTAGGCAGTTACGGTTCATCACAATACAACACCACCAAATGTTCATTAAATCTAAAGTGCACATTCAGGTAAAGGTGAATTCTGATCATTCATTTCAAAGAAAAAGTTTTGTTCAATTTCAAGCACAAGTGTGAGCACTGGGAATATCTGCCTACAAGAGTTCAGCAATGTAGGTTTTCTGTATTTTCCTGCCAGTGAATTTTACTCAGGGCATCTAAAGCAATTCAAAGGAGGCACCAAAGATCAATAAAAGAAACTGACTTGGATAAAATAGATAATTAGAAATGTTTTTTTTTCTGTTCAGAGCCTGTAAGTTACATCCTGTAGTAGAATCACTGACTGTGGATAAGATTACGGTATTTAAGGTATTTAAGGAAATGTCTAAAATATGTTCTGATACACTCAAAGTCAAATATGCCCTGACCGCACACGGAGGAAGGCATCAGCTGAAACATTTGTGCTTGTTATTCGTCCACGTTACAAATAATACAGATACATCAAATCTGACATCAAATGTTTTTTAGGCTGTGTGCAGACAAGTTGACATTCATGACATACATGATACTATATGCTAGGCTGAAGTGAATCTGCCGGTAATAATGTTTTAAAAAGAAGTTATTTAATATGAACAGTACAGAAGTCTGAACAACAGAACTGAAAGCACCAATTTGATTCAAAATTGGCTGAGATGGAGTTCAGCCATGGCTGCCAAACACAAACATAAACATTTGGTGGAATTGATTCTGATATTTTTGCAAGAAAAAATATCTAAAATGAGTAAGTGCATACTTATAATTTTTGCTGCCTTGCATACGTATGCACATGCATGTTTAATTTCCTTGTAATGAGCTAGAGGTTTTGTTTTTCCAGTCTTAAGAAAAGTCTGGAAGATGGGTTGATTTTAACAGTAGTAGACTGCAAATTCTACTAACAATGTGGCATGGATAATTTATACATTTTATACTTATATAAAAACACGTGGAGAAAAAAAAAGTGCCCATTCATGGTCAGGCCCTTACGTTGGCTTGGATGCTTCTGCTTGGTCAGTCTGGAGTTTCTCGCCTCCCTCCACCTCCATGGTGCAGTAAACAATCCTGTTGGGAGCCAGAGACTTCAGCCCCTGCACTTCCATGATCACCACCTAGGAAGCGAAGACACCTCAGTGAAAGTTGTAGACGGGGAGTGACTCACCTTTTGAAAGAGTCAATCGAGCAGACGAGAAGGTGGCAAATCTTATCAGTTTGAAAAATATTTCAAACCCCAGCCACAATCACTATTTAAACTTGCAGCCGGCGCCCTCATATTACTAAAATATCGATTTTCTACTAAAACAGCCCATAAAAAATTACAGCAGTCCTTGCAAAGTACAATTCTCTATAATCAAAAATGCTACCACGTCAAATCTTATATATAGTCTTTAATCGGCCAGTGAATACAATATAGTACTAACACTATTACTATTATATTGTAGCTGTAAATTCCTAGTGGGCAGTGGAGGGCAGAAATGTGCTGTCAGGATTCCACTGATCTCTTCATGGTCCCAATATATTTTATTCCTCTGTCACTCTTCATATATCGTTTATCAGTCCAGTCATCCTATAGATCCATGCTCGTCTGAAACACACCTATAAAAACATTGCCTAAACTACAGACTACAAAATTCACCCAGGACATGTAAGTATCTCTGAACACCATTGTCATAGTAATATTTTCATATTGTTATCCCACAGAGATCAACATTGCTAAAGGACTTGTTCTACATTACAGCTGATTCCAACTTGATTCTCTAAATATTTTTCTGGTTTGTTGCTGAGGGATTTCTGGCAGCTGCTGCAGCCAACCACTTGGAAAGTAAACAGACTTGAAAAATGAGGCTTAACCAAAGCACTGTGGAATTACCACCTCACACAAATAGCTAATTGCCGCTATTGTGCAAATAATTTCTGCATTCAAGTTCCATAATGGCATGCCCAATTCTGTGTGAAGAAACAGAGAAAACAGTGTCATATTCTTCATACATTATGTGCTTCCTGAAATAGCACTGCATCATAAGGAATGAGGTGCGATTGCTCCCCGTTCGGTGGTGATAGCTCATCTCAGACGAGCTGATAACAAGATGAGTCACGTTTCGCCGTTAAGGAGCAGGTAAAAGGATTTTGTGTGTGTGTGTGTGTGTGTGTGTGTGTGTGTGTGTGTGTGTGTGTGTGTGTGTGTGTTTGTGTGTCAGTCTGTTCCTCACATAGCGTCTGTTCAACCTCCTGAACAGGTCTGCTGTCTGTTTCTATACTTAGTCTCAAGCAGACAAGTAGTCGATGACAGCTCTGATTTATGAGTTCTGGTTTCGGCAGATGTAGTTCTGCACTGAGTTTAGGTATTCTAATGGGATAAGGTTTGCTCCAACTGGCTATAGTTTGAAATCCTTTATGAAAACTTTTGATTAAACATTCATATCTAGCCTCATTCCCAAAGTACTGTACCTCCAAAGTAAAGGACAGAACAACATCGGACTTGGACAGTGTGTTTTCGTCCTCCTGGCCCATGTCGATGATGGAGGTGTTGTGACCCCGTTTCAGTTTCTGGAGTTTGAACTCCCCTCCCTTGGACACAGGCATGCTCTCCAGATTGGCCATCAGCTG
The DNA here is from genome assembly GCA_036365135.1 of Miichthys miiuy. NCBI lineage: Eukaryota > Metazoa > Chordata > Actinopteri > Sciaenidae > Miichthys > Miichthys miiuy. The sequence continues at coordinate 22,419,622 of CM071604.1, forward strand.
ATTCACTGAGGACTTGAGCTCCTCGATGTACATAGCCTCCATCTCTTTAGATACAAATTTGGGGAACTTGCCACCCTGTTGAGAAAACAGAAAAGCAAGATTAGTGCGTGTGCCTCTTTTTCAAATGATGGAAACCTAATTTAGCGTAAGAGAAATACAGTGAAATGAATAAATATATATTCTTTAAAACAGTACAAACTGTGGGTGGAAGCTTCCACTCTGATGTTTACACAAGTTAAACCATATTAGTGACATATTAACTATATAACAAAGCATATTAAAAACAATCTGAGCCCCCCGCAGAGTCTGACTCACCCTGGCAATCTGGTCTGCCATCTGAAGACGACCATCCAACTCTCTTCTGATCTGCGCAGCCTGCTCATCCAGGTTGTCCAACTATTGATAAAAAACAGAGGAGCAGGTCAATAAGGTCACACTGAGAGCCCAGCAATACTTAAATATGGCCAGGGGTCAGTGTCAAAGGTCATCCAGACCTTCCATTGTCATTTATCTTACCATGAAAGATTTAGACATCAAAGAAATAATTAAAAACAATACGTAAATGTTATTTACATTCAGTATATTTTGGATTGCATGATACATCTTGCAGTTTTGTTATGATATATTTTTAATGTTATCCTGACCATTCACCCTGCTCATGCTGGGATGACAGCCAGTCCCTTGTGACCTGCACAGAAATCAGCTGGTACAAAGGAGGGATGGATGGACAATCTGTCATCCTGACTAGTTAGCTTGATGATAATAAACAGTCTAGATTAATTACAATAGAAAAATGACTTAAGTAATTAGCTAAGTTGTAGCACACCCTAAGCCATAGAGGCTTTAAACTTTTATCACATATGCAGCAGAACTCCCTAAGACCTGTTAACTGACTTTAATGTGTAAATTCAGAGGAGTTTTCCTTTAATTCAAACTGTGAGATATCATATATAAAGATATCTAAGCTAGGACATATTAAAAAATGGACTGACGCAAATGTGACCATGCAATCCAAAAGGTGCTCACGCAGGCTGGCAATAATGATGAATGGTAGGGCATAAAAAGGCTAATTAGAGCTCCAGTTTGTCCTAACGGGCTGCAATCATAGCAGCATGGTGTGGCAGCACACATGAATAGAACAAAATCAAAAAGAAATTCATCACTCCCTCATAGGAACCATGCTGCCATCACCATAGAGACGGGCGAGAGAGTCTTTTTGGAAGTCGAGTTAATTTTTTCTTTTCATGTTGATTTTAATCGTCAGAATGAAAATTCAACTCTCTGAAATGGTCGAGCTGAAAGGGGGGCAGTGAAAATAAAGATCATATCTGTAAATTACGACAATTCAAATACATTTACAGTGATATAAAAAAAAAAAGGCTTGACTTGAATGAGCCATTTTAAACCGTTGGCACATTGAGACATAACTCAGTGTTAATGTAATTTCTTCAAAATGTTTGAAAACCGCCTGCATAGGACAATATCCGCTTTGGGGCAAAGATGCCTGACATCTGTTAGCCTGAAAAGCAGAGAAATTCATGGCTCTTTCACATCAATAATGAATGAGAGTTTTATATTAGCTGACACAAGGAAATAGAGGACTGAGGGCTGATGTCTCTCTCTTGCGCTTTGCTTCACGAGTTATTCTCTCAGCCAAAATGGCTCATTCTTGTCAAATGCGATGTTGTGACTCACCAGTCACCACCATTTTCTCTATGAAGACGGAGGCCTAATTGAGACATATCTGCAGCAAAATTGTACCTGGGAAGTCACAAACCTCTCCACACTGCTGTTTTACAAGCCTTCAGTGAAGAAAAGAAAGAAATATATATATATATATATATATATATATATATATATATATATATACTGTACGTTGGTAAAATCCTTGCATTTTACAAGTCCTGTATTTCAAAACTTGTGGAAAATACGATGCCGTAGTTTTCACGGATAGAGCACATATTTCAGTTTGTCCTTTTTATAGTGCCAAAGTCACAAAGCAAATATTTGGAATAAAAATGTGTCAAAGAAGCATATTTGTTAGCGACAACTTGGCTGTAAAAAAAAAATTGACAACTTGGTTTCTGAAAGCCACCCACTTATTTATAATTTATTATGTTTTCTCTGTTGTAGGTTTTATCACTTTGAGAATGCACACACAGCGGGGTGCAGACCAGTTTGAGTTTCAGTGCCAGCAAATGCAATCTTTCATCCTGAGAAATGGGTATAAAAAAAAAAATTTAAAAAAGTTGAATACATTTTAATTTAATAATCATTTGTATATTGTACATTTCTGTATCCACATTATGTAAAAACTGGAATCTAGGAAAACCTGGAAACAACCTGAGATGTCGCACTGATGAAGGCAAGCTAGTCAAATATGTCTGGTGTATACAGCATGACATGTCTAAATTTTGAATTTTATCAGATCCATTTGGTTTTATATATCAGGATCGATTTGTGATACAGTGCTCTAAACTTCTCTAGACGCTCTCCTGCTTCTGGGATGCATGCCAGAGCTAACCTCTCTTAGCCTTATGGTATTTCACCCACTCCTATTACATTAACTGGCCTTGTCTTTCAGGCTTTACCATATTGATTCTCTGCCCCTTCCAGCAATCCTTTTTAAGAGAGAATGAGCTTAGGTCACTGTGCAGCCGTTTACAGCAGGGCAGGGCAGGGGAGGAGGGGGGCACAAAAAAGAGGCGCTGCACAGCTGGGACTGGGGTCAAGCAACTAGACGTGGAAAAGAGTGACACGGATAAGGTGGTCTGACGCCCTCCATCATTACCTATTTCTGCTATTGATTCTGTTTACTGATGTGCACATTATGAAATGATGTCAGCCAGATGGCATCTTAAATAGGTCTAGTGTGTTACCAGTGTTGGCCACTAAACAGCCACCCAGCTACATAACCCAGAGTTCCTGTTTAGTAGAGCACATAATCAGACTTCGCCACCAGCTGCAGCAGAATGTCTACACTTGCAGCACAGTAGTACTCAGTACTGTTCTGCCACACAGTGACAGAGTGGTGAGCAATTATTTTATTTTTTTTTTCATTGTCATGTCCGATAGCAGAAAACCAAATTCATCCACAACCATAACCGTGACTGATACTGATTGCATTCTTGCTTGAGCTGTGCTTCAACTGCTTCTTTCCCACTGCTGCTGGCGATCCTTTGCTGCCTGTCAAAACACTCAGAGCTCTGGGCACTATTGGACTGCGGTGCCAGCGACATCTGACTCGTGCACTCCCAAAAGAACTCTAGAAAATTCAGCATCCTGGCCTGCCGCTGTCTGACACTGCATTTTTACTGTCTCGTCTGTGTGCCTACCCTTTCCTCAAAACATGACAGACCTGAATCCATGTGCCCAGGCAAATTCTCAAGACTGCAAAATCCTCAGCAATATTTCATAACTGAATACTGCAGCAGCAGATAATATTGGTCATTATAACTATGTGCAGATTGCAGCTCATCTGCAAAATGGCTAGCATGAAAGGAGTGACTCTGAAGCATGTAATGTGAAGGGGGATGGGCCACTTTCTTCTATTACTCCCATCTCTCTCTTGACAGCAGTGAAAAGCAAAGACAGTGCTGGCTGTGGGAGGAAGTAGAGCTGGAGGTCAGTGTCTGTGTTAACAGCCACCCCCTGCTGAGCCCCACAGCACCCCAATCTTATCAGGCCAACAACCACTGAAAGGTCACTGTTGTCAATGGCCCACAGGCACGATATAGGTGGACAGGCAATCTCATATAAAATAAGACTGGCTAAAAGGTAAGTTTCACTCTATGTTACTGAAGCTGACAGCAGCACTGCAGCAAAATAAAGGTGGCAATTCCTCAGTGTTAGCCAAGCTGACAGCAGGTCAAAGGTGATGGAGCAGAAACAGGTGGGTAGTTAACAGCACAGCTGATGACAGATTCGCAGATGGATGCTGGGACATTAGCAGCAGACAAGCATGCTCAGGCAGGGGCGGTTTCTTGTGGAGAACAAAGACTGGGCGGGCAGCTAGATCTGAGCTGGATGGGACCTGGAGGAGTCGAAGCAGCTGGTCTATATTTAGACTTGCTGTGTGCGACTGTGTGTCTGTACGTGAGTTTTATCTGTTTGTGTAAAAAAGTGCGCAGTGTGAGAAAAAAAAGCCTCTCATGTGTGAGTGTAGCGACATGCGAGGCATGCTAATTGGAAAATATGCTCATGAGTCACAATCATAACTTCTAACATCTTAACTAACTAACAGTATAATTAAGATAACGTTTCTACAGTCTAGTGTGCTGCATTTTGTCCTTTAATCGTGATTAAAGCTGCCCTAATCAGTTATTTTATATTGGGTTATGAGGGTGTAATATGAAACGATCACTCACAGGGGAACATTATCACCTGACTCTACAGCTCTACAGCAAGTGTCTTTCAGCTTCATTTCCACATGCAGCAGGCAGCTGTTTTCAGAGAAAAATCTCCAATAAAGCCAGTATGCTGTGCTTTACCATGGCATACAGACAAATGTAGCAACTAGCCGATGAACATATTGAAGCACATGGCAGCAACATAGCCAAATATTTCCTCCAGGAGCTCGTAGAAACTTAAACAGAGCTGGAAGGTGAGTGGATATTGGACTCGTCAGATGACCTGAAACAAGAGTTGTAATAAATGTTAGTGTTGCTTCCTGTCTGCTGTCTGTATAATCAGGCAATTGTTTGGTAACACATTTGCCACATTAACATTATAAGGTGATAATATGTTTTGTTAACAGCACTGCCCCAACTGGACAAACATCAGGTGCTACAGGTCTAAAGAACCATTTTATGGTTCAAAATGATTCTTACTGGCAGATTTTTCACATCATTTTTACAGAATCATAGGCATTTTTTTCTCAGTATAGTTGAGCTATGATATCCCTATCAAGCACTAACACCTTTTTCCTATAATAAACATTGTCCAGATTCTGAACCATGCTGGTGCAGTCAAGCTTCAACCTGCGTTTCAGCACCACTGCTCTTTCAGTTTAGAGGTGGCTGGGCAGGCATGGCGAATGCTTTCATCCTCTCCCAATCCTGTGTGCAGTGAAGAGGCTCCATTACGCAATTATATGAGCTACAGGCTAAAACCTGCAAGAGCTCAGGCCTCATTTCCCAACTAACAGTTGACAAGACAAATTTAAGCGGGAAAGGAGGGGTCTCCTGCAAAGCCTGTATGAGGGGAAACTAATTTGGTCAGGCAGTCTGGGAGGCCTACTGGCCACGATTCACAGCTCTGTGTGGGGCAAGTCTCATTCTGAGTTGCTTGTGCCTTACTTTGACTCCCAGGCTTAGGTAATTTAATCAACCACTTGAAATTACGGAATAATTTTAGTTAGCGCGAGTCCACTGGTGTGAATAAATATCAAGGTTAAAAGACCTCAGCATGAGAATCAGTAAGCGGTGCTAACAGTACAGCAGAACAATTAGTGGATAGACAGGAAATGAATCAATTATTTTTGACAATCGGTTGATTGTTTCTGTAATTTATATTCTATAAATATTCGCTGTTTTCTGAGGATTTGATTAATTTCATTGCCATGTCACATAATTAAGTGAATATAGTTTGGTTTTAAAATGCACTTTGGAAGAACACTAATAAAACATCACCTTATTTGATAATAGATACTCTATCTTACTCAGGTAGTTTTACTAAAAGCATTTCAAACCTACATCAATCAATATGTTTGATATAAACACTGAACAAATGACTGTGCAAAGTGAAAGGCTAGCTCATGCAATGCAAACATCCCAGAGAAGTGGCACTTAAGGTCTACATTGCTTGCTACATTGCAGTGAAGGAGCCCCATTGGTTTCACTTACTGTATGGTTGAGCATAAGGGGAAAAAACAAGGTAATAAACCCACTAGACAGCATGCAAAGTTAGTATCTAGCTAGCTGGTGAGTAACTGGAGCAGTAAAGGAACACCACTGGTAACGTCTTTACGCTGTACGTTACACTGTTACTCCGTCATGCAACGTCCCCAACATAAATTTTAGGGATAAAATGAAAAATACCTGTTACTACCTGTTGGGAGCAGGTTGGGAGTTAAGCTGGTCTTTAAATGTAGTAATTAGTTTATTGATATCAGAGACAATGACAGGAGATTGAGGTTAATGCCCAACATTTCTAGTAAAGAAGAGAAGCTCAGAGCGGTGCACCTTGAGGAAAAATTCTGGACAGATGTACGGCGCCTGGGACAACACAACAATACAAACTTGCATCTGGATAACAGGTAAAAACAAAAACAGCTTTCATTATTTGCCCCTAATGTTTGTGTGTCTGATCATTATCATGGAGTAACGTACGCGAACAAGGCTAATGTTAAAACCCAGGTAATTTTCTCTGGGTTGGTGGAGACCAAAACAGAGCTAAAAGAACAGTGAATCTTAAATTTACATTTGTCACCAGAAGTACAAGCTGGTAACTGTGCCCCTTGTGGCCAAACAACGATGAACGCAGCATTGATTAATAGTCCTCTGCAGTAAACATGTAAACATAAAACATGGTAATGTCTTGTGTTAAGCTTATTGGCTTCCAATTGTGATAATCATAAAAAAGTAATTGAAAAGATTCTGTAAAATGAATGCTTCCCTTACTGTAAATTATTAAAACAAAGATCTTAACACCCACGGTATCAAAAGAGCAAATATAAATTATAAGATATGTTATAAAATAAACCTTGTTTTTTCCCCTGTAAAGCACCATCAAGTTAATTTTGAGAAAGCTGATATGTTAGAGTTACTGTGAGATCTTTCCTTTTGTCTTTCATCGCCTACCGAACACACGGTGGCTTAGAAAATATGTCTTAATAAAGATCATAAATCATTTGACAAAGTTTAACAAGAACCTGTTAAATGTCTGGTGTGCACTGTTCAGAATGTGCTGTATTTTCAGCAAAATGTGTGTTTAGCAAAGTCATTGTGGTTAGAGTATTTGAGAAAATGAAAAGAAATTCTTTTCATGTGCTGCTCTCTGCAGATACGTCAAGTATTTCTGTCGCAGCTGTTTTACTTTATCTAAAAATAAAATCCAAACCATACCATATTATAGACATTAAAAGTTGTTCTATAAATATTCTTAACCAATTATGGTTCACAAACTGCTCGAGGCCAAACACATTTTCGTACAGTTGTTTGGTTATGCTTGGTGTCACAGAAGCTAAATAACTGTGCAGCCATCAGGGAGTGGAGCGTGCTCAGAGTCTGGCTGGCGTAGCCACTGGCCTTACTAGTCTAATCAGTCTGTTAGTCATTTCCAGGGGCTGCTCTTACATGAGACAGAAATAGACCAGTGCTTACTTTCTACTATTTGGATGTAACTGCAAAAAATGTAAATCCCCAGTGATAACAGCTAAAAATTTGATGGCCTCTGAATCCCGGCCAATCCATGAAAATCTTTCATCAAATCCCAGCAGCCCTGAGCCATGCTGACTGGATTGCCATGTCTCCTTTTAGTGAGGATTTTATTATTTAGTAGAGGGCAGTATATGGCTGCCGGTTGCTTACTGAGGAGGTGCTTAAAGTCAACATAAGTACAGACTGATATATTCATTATTACAGCAAAGGAAAGGACAGATGGAAAAGCAGCTGCAGTGAAAAGTGATATTTTAATAGTTTATATAGTTTATATATCTCTTCTTCTTTCTATGAATTATCAATTAAAAACTAATCTGTCCCTTTTCAAAGCTATGATCTGAATCCATTTGCCATTTTCACCTACCTATAATCAAAAGGAAGTATTACACCACAGTATGAAGCTGTACACACACATTTCTTCAGCATATGCCTTTGTGATGGTGCATTGTTTGAATGTTCTTCTACAGCTCTGCAGTAGGATCTGTTAAGGGATATGATACTGTGTTATGCATGCCGATTTCTGACCCTATATTAACAGCTCTGCTGCCAGCACATGAAAAAAAAAAAAAGAAAACTAGGTTAAGCATCTTCAAAGGCTTGGGAGGAAAAATGCACACTGGATTTGAAGGCTATGGCAATGCAATGTATCTCAGCATTAAAAGCATCTAACAAATGAAGACTGCAGAACAGAGCCTATATTAAATTTGCCAACCAAGATATTTGAACAATCTAATTTGTTTAACAGCACCTCATGCTGACCTCTGTGCAGATTTATACATTAGCAAACATTAAAGGAAGGTCCACCTGGTCCAAAGAAATTCAGCATTTTATAACTCATTGGATTCCAAAAGATGTATCCATTTGATCTAAATGAAATGAAGAGGTATGTTTTTCATGCATTAAATGATGAGCAGATGTAATTGTGTCAGTGCCCTCCTCCAAATCCTGTCGTGATACGACTTTTAATCAAGCTCCCGAAGAAAGAATACATTAGTGCTGCTTTCAGCATCCCCATAGAGAGCAGTAAAGCAGTAAAGGCAGCATGGGAAGGAGAGTTATGTCTGCACAAGCACCCCAGTGTACACTATTATCCACCTTCAATCCCAACATATCTCCCCTACAATGAAGTATCGCTGGCCTGGTATCAGGAGATACTGTATATCCTGAGGAGACATAAAATATGTCTATTCAACTCCATAGACAACAATGGCATCTTGTTTGTGGCAAATAATAACACAGAGACATGCACATAGAGTCATTAAATAGTCATTATAATTATTAATCTAGTCATTAAACTAGACTAAATGATAATGGATTATTCTCTTTGAGCAGTTGTCTGATTAAACTTCTCTTTTCATGGAATATTTATTACAAATCTGATAATTCTATAGCCATACTGTAACTCAGTTGTTTTATTCAGTTAGACTAGAATATTGTGTCTTCACAGTTGGGCCAAAGAGTTTTTTCAGACCATTGGCTGTTTTTTTTTGTTTTTTTTCATTTCAATAGTCTGTCTCATCTGACGAAATGTGAGACGTGGTCAGAAAAGAGATTTGAGCCTTTGGCCTTAACGCCAGGGTTGCAAAAATACCCATCACGGTTCCTAGCACACAGTGATGCCTTCAAATGTCTGTTGATGATGTTGTTGTTTTTTTTTTTTTCATTTATCTCAAAGTGATTAATCGACTAATTGTTTTAACTCTAAACCCATGCCTGCAGAATGAAGAGAAAATCAAACACAATGTTGACAATATTAAAAAATGATAGGAAAACATTTAGTATTCTCAATATTTAAACATTTGACATTGATAATAATATACACTGTAATAGATTAGAGCAATTTTATGTGTGAAAATAAGGTCATCGTGGTGCCCCCACCAATCCAGAAATTATAAAAATTGAAGCAATACTTCGCTGACACTTAAGTATTTGGGCCAAGCATGAAACTTTCTGACACTATCTTACCTGACAGGCTTGATAAAGCAGCTGGTGCTCAAACTTTTTGATGCCGAGGATATTCTGAAACATCTCGTACAGCTGGTCCTTGCTCAGGATCAGCTCAGAGGCCGCGCTGGCAGTCATGCGTTGCTGCGCCTTGCGTGGATCCTCGTCACCGCGGTAGATGGTGTCAAACTTGGCCATCCAGGAGCTGAGCACCGTCTCCTTGCTCAGGCCGTCGATCTCTGGGAGGCTGCGCACGCGCTTCTCAATGTGCCTCTTGAACACTTCCCTGAAATCATTGGCTGAGAAGCCGCCGCTCTGGACCATTTTCGCCACACGGTCACTCTTTAGGAACACCTACATTGTGGGAGACCAATGTCACTAATTACAGTTATGTAAGAAATCCATAAAAAGAAGCCCTTTTTGTTTTAAATGAAAAGTCTGGTAGCTCAAGTTTCCTGAATAGACAGAGAGAATAGCCTTTCTACTTCAAACAATAAATGTCTATCTTCATGCGAAAAAGGAAACCATGAAACCATTTTTGTTGATTTTGAATTGAAAAATCAGAGGCATATACACAAGACTGTGACTCAGCATGGCTGCATGCTGTCTCCTGCTAATGACAGGCTAACAGGGACAGAGACAGGCGAGGCTATATTGTCACAGCATCAAGCAAAGTAACCATCAGAGCTGACTGCTTTGTCACTCTGACAGTCACATTTTGTTCTTAGCATCCATTATGGCTAAAAAGCAGTGACTACTGTGCTGAAACATTGCAGTACAGTGCTACATCGCCCTTGTCACTTGGTGTATGTATCAACAAAGGTTTACAGGCTGAAATTATTAAGAGGTTAACTCAATCTTTGGTATCTCATTTAGAGAATTGCAGACCGCAGCATTTAGAAACATTTTCACCCAATATAGTACACAAAGCAACCTGTGATCATCCATAAGTTAGCTAATAATAGTGGCCCTCACCATTTCAATAAATGTGCCAGTTTAAGTGGGAAATTATTGAGTATTTTTTGAGATAAAGTGAAAAAAGATCTACACACTGCAGACAATGTGCTAAATAACCCAAGAGGAAACATGTACTTTAGTACTGCACTTTCACGTTATATATGCACATAGTGCAAAAATGTTGAAGTTATAAAACCACCAGAAAAAAAGGTTTCCATCATTCACACTTAAAACATGGCAGGAGCTGTATTTATTGTAAGTGTTTCCATTTAGGTTACATTTCACTGGATGTTGAAGTGTTCGGGTATCATACACAAGCTCTTAGCCACACAAGTACAGTAATAAACAGCCGACAGCCACAATCATTATAGGACCAAAAATATAAGATGATATTATATACTGTAGGACATCTACTTCTAGTGGTATAACACTGATGATGGTTGGATAAGACGTTGCAGTACGTGAGTGAGCATTATATAATACAAGATAAATATTTTAAAGCTTTTAACTGTTAAACTGTTTAATTGTAACATATTTCACATTAACATTAATAAATAAACTAAATTCCTGGTCAGCTATCACATGCTAAAGAGATCATCTGGTAATTAACTTTTCTATACTGTATGCACGGTGATACTGACTTTTTCATCTGCGTATTGAATACTGAGGTTGGAAAAGATTGCTGTGTCAGCCACATGCTCTGACTCATAATCTGTGCAGTGAAAAGCTTCAGCCACCATTTTACCACTCAGCCTTCTGAATACAAACATTTGACATGGAATAGCAAGAGTAGAGTGTGTATTGCTGCTGACTTTTGAGACTACGTAAGAGCTAGTCGTTTCTGGTTTTAGTTATTAACAGAAAATGAATATTCAGCTACATTTTTACATTTCTGATATGAATGACGTCTGTAACTATAGCACAACACTCTCTGTGATTCATTTGAAAGCATCAAGGTCCTGTGCTTGGATAACAAAATGGTTCTGACTGTGACTGCGCTGCTATGGTTATGGTGTGTTGGTACCTCATTGTAGCTCTGCACAGCGTTGATGAATGCCTCATCAGCCACAATTTGTGTGTCTCCATTGAGGAAGGCCTGGAAACGATCCTTGGTCTGCTGAAGCTGCTGCTTGGTTATCTGTGGAAACAAGGGCAAACAGAGGACACCTTAGCATTGAAGCCACAACAGAAAGATGTGTCAAAATAAGAACACATTTAAACAACAATGACATCCATCCATTTCTGTATAACGAATTCTGGGCAACATCCTTTCTCCCCAGTAGATTCCTCAAGCTCCTCCTGAGATAAATGAAGGACTGGGCCAGTTGGGAGATGTAATCCCTGTAGTGTTTCCTAAGCCTACCTTTGCATCTCCTTCTAGGCAATCATGTTTTGAACAACTCTTAAGGTAGGCAGCCAGGAGGCATTATTATTCAGTTCCCCAACCACATTATCTTGCTTCTGTCAATGCGAAGGAGCGTCAGCTCAATACCAAGGTCCTCCCAAATCGCAGAGCTACTCATGCTATCAAATAGAGTTATCCCAGGAACCTCATCTCAACTGACTGTGTCCACAAACTCATTGTTTCAAGTCACTACCCAGAGATTGTGACTCCAGGTGAGAGTAGGAGCTGAGATTCAGAGCTTTGCTTTATTGCTCAGCTCTCACTTTACTACTACAATCAGATACAAAGCCTGCATTGCTACAACCAGTACTCCTAAAACAGCGGTCAATCTTACAATCCTTTTTACCATCTCTCATGAATAAATCCCCAAGGTACCTGAATTCTTCTACTTGGATACTGACTCCTCTTAACGTGAACCAAGCAGCCTGATAAAGCCAAAAGGACAACATCATCCGCATATAGAAGAGATCGCACCCTAATATCACCCATCTGGGTGGTTTATAGAGATTAGTCTTGTTTGGGTTATGCCTGTTATACCTTTGCTATTAGTAACAAAAAGCAAACATAAAGCATTTGTGTACAATAACACAAAATAATTCTGATATATTTGGAAAGGTTTTACTCTGCTGTCTTGAGAACGATTTGAACATTTCTCATTACGTTTTCTTTTAGCACTGAACAATCTATCCTTTTTTTTAAAAGATTAAATCAGGAGTTGTGTTGCTCTCCCTTTGTTTGATTTTCATTCCTCACTCAGGTCTACGTGTCCTTGAATTGATTTCACACATGGTTACTGAGTCAGTGACCTAACCATCAATAGACGGACAATCTCTCTCTGACAACTGCTTTTAATTTATGGTTCAGGCTGTGTATGTATCAGGTCTTTGTGCTTGTAAACAAGCACAAAGACCTGCTGGTCACGTGTGTGTCTGCATGCCTTTAGCTGCACATCACAAGTGACAGACTTTGGTGTAGGAGTGAGATGGAAAAGTACCACATATCATGCGCCTTTGAGGCAATCGCAACACCATCTGTGTGTCCATCATATCATTCTAACCCCCCTTTCAGTAATGTTCAGAAAATAAGGATAATGTAACATAAGATTCAGTGCCATAGCGCAAGAATTTCATGTAAGAAAGATTTACAAAGTTGAATATACATACATACCAAATTGCACCCAAAAGGCCACCCCTACTCCAACCAATTCAGGACTAGAAAAAGTGAATATCAGGATGATATGCCACTTAATGTCCAAATATAAAATATCCACTTACAACACATAACAGCACATCAACAACATCACAGATCAATACTTGTGTTTCAGCTTCAAGGTGTCAGGTTTATTCATCCTTGCACTAGCAAGATGTGAGATTAAAGAGAAAGTGTAGACCACGGTGTTCAAGGAACATCCTGAGGCAAGAAATATTAATATTAACAACAGTATGCAAATCAGCCTGGTCTATAGAGGCTGAGGTCGACATACTCTGTCTTGGTTTCTTGTCCATTTCTGGAGAGGATAAATACACAACACAGTTTTTACTTTGTATTGTCTGTCTTTATAATATACATGAGAACACGTTTCTTATTGAAATTTGAAGGTACTATTTTCTAAGCAAGCGGTCATACTGTGTGCAGGGTAAACGTTTTTAATTAATAGGAATAAATGGAGAAAAAAATATGTGTGTAAACATGCTCAGGCTGACGTGCAGGCACGCTGAATGATAGAGCTACAATTCAATGGGGAAAGCAAAATCACGAAAGCAGAATGAATAATGTGTAATATACTGAGGTAGAATATGGGCTGAGATGCTTTCTGTTAAAGGGCTGCAAGGCTTTTGAGAAAAGGTACAAAAACAGACGTGAACCAAGCTGACTGAGATGTTTTAGGGCAATTCTAGCACTGATGCCACTCGACCTGAGGACAGGTGTAGACAAAATACATATCTGAGTTTTATTGTATTTAGATTGGAGCTGTAATTATGGATAGAATGAGTTGATTAAGCAGTTAGTTGATTGACAGATAATTAATCAGAAACTGATCAATTGTACGAGGAATATTTCGAGCAAAAGCTTCCGGCCCCTCAAATGTGAGGATCTGATGGATTGAACTAGATATCGGGCTTTTGATGAACAAGCATTTTCAAGATGTTGTCATGTGATCAGAAATCATCATTTGAATCTTTTACTATTTTCTGAGCTATATGGACGGAATGATTAATGAAGGCAGATTAATCAACAATGAAAATGATTGCATTCCTGGATGTAATCATTGGCTGCATCCAGGATAGATTGGCCTCTATTAACCGTGATATACGTTGTATATACAGCAGCCGTAGAAGAATCACAAAGATATTACAGTAAACTCCAGGAGATGGGATATTGGCAGTCATCCAAAAGCTGGCATAACACATTTATGTTTTACCTGAAGATTTTACCATGAAAGGTCGAAGCTAATAATACTTTTTGCCTCTGCTGACAGTTTCTCTCAGCTGATCTGACTTTATGTGACAACACAGCAAGCTGTGGATGTATGTGTATGTGTGAGTTTATTTGGAGAGCTGACACTGATGTACACAGCAGTAAACCAGGTGAAATGTGTCCACTTTTCCACCAAAGAATAGTTCAGCTGCATAAAGTATTCATGACTTTCAGTTCTGCATGCTTTTTATTTTATTGCTGATTGGAAAACTGTGCTGATTAGTAACCAAGTTGATGGATGAGAGAAAATGTTTCCATTTTCATCAGTATTGCCAGACTCCCAAGACATACTTTCCTGCTTTGCTCTTATTGATTCTCTCTCTGTGGCTCTTATCAAGATTGCAGTGTTACACTGTGATTCATTGGCTTGCAATGAAGTGGGCAGTGACATTAATCACCCTTCACATATCAATAGAGGGGATATGCACATTGCATTGGCCTGATTTACAGTAACTTCATTACAGTTCAGAATGACTATGGATTTGAGTTTAGTTCCGAACATATGGTTGATACAATATCTGAATCACTGTAACACATTTAATGACATGTGAGTCTTTGATTAAAACTGGTTTTATGATGAATTATAAGGATTTTTTGTAGTTTGGGTCCCTTAAACTTTACATAAGTACTCAGAATGGTCATTTTCCATGTATTACTGATTGTATAACATGAAGGAAGAGTCTGTCCAAAATGCTCTGAATCTTAAAGACTATTGAGTGCCTCACACAGGTCCATAGTTTTCAGCCCCCTCCGGCACATTTCTCATAAAATGAAAGCTGCCTTTAGTGAATCTTCAGTGAACCGAAAAAGATTATTTCAACATGCTGTTTTGTCAGTATGTGTTTGGTCCATTTTGACACCATTTCTTTCATTTGAGTGGAGTACAGGAGAAATTCTGAGATGAAACAAATATTAAGATGCTTTTTTTAAACAAATGTTTGTACTGTGTAATACGTAAACTAAAACTATGGAATCAGAAAATGGAGAATTGCTTATTTTAAAGGATGTTTACAGCTGTCACTTCCTACAGTGTAAAATGGGGATTGTTACATAAGGGATCTGTACATTATACAGACTATTCAAGGCCACAGCCAGGATTTTTAATTATACAGAGATTATACATGAGTCAAACATGAAAGCCTTAATGTTGCCTCAGAGCCTTCTCCACACTGTCAGGAACAAAACCCTTGTGGGGAAATATTGATTCCGTTATTTATTTATTTATTTATTCATTCATTCATTAGTTGGTCTAAAACAAATGAAATTTAATATATTAAGTCTAACAAAAGTTACACATTTTTATAGACAGGCGTGTCGGGTCAAAAACTCCAACCATGAAAGAAAAAAAATTAACGTCCTGAATTCGTTGTGTGTAGTTGCTGCGCCATATACCCTTTCATTAATTAATCAATGTTACACCTTCATTCATTAATTCTGAATTATAACTTAATATTAATTTAGTATAAGTGTTTTATCTTCTCATCACTTGGTCATCCATCCTTGCCACACATCTTTCTTCCTTTCCAGAGAAGGAGAGAGTGAAACATGAGTACAGGTCATGTTCAAATATTACGAGTGCTTTAGAGGAGCAGCTCTTCGCTGTGTGTGCATGAAAAGTGCACAACGTGTTTAAAAAAGAGAATAACAGCAGGTTACATAACATCTGTAATACACAATGATTATATATAACGATTAAGATTCTATTCATATTCATTATACTATCTCTTTGAAGTTTTTAATCAACAGGGATTGTGAACATATCAGCTGTCCTTGCAGTGCAGTGGTGAGTGGAGTAATTAGCTAATTGAATGCAGTATACACTGAAGCGAGTGTAGTTTGGCGCGATAAAGCCTCTGCTGACTCACACTTCAGCTTCCTCTAGAAGTTACGTAACGTGGAAAAGTTAAATTAAGGTGTTTTCCAAACTTAAATGCCAGCAAAATACAGCCGACCTGAAGTTTTCATTTTGTATTAAAGCCAACAACTAAATCTGAAATCTAAAAATGAGACTGAAGCATGTAGTTTTATATAAGATTAAACATCATTGTTTTGATATATTATGTGAAACTTAACTTTCATGAGCTTGAGAATATACAAAATGAAGGTTATATCAAGTAAGCTAAATGATCTTATTGTGTCTAAATCTGTTTGCTCATAAAAGAGCTGCCTACCAATGCTGCTGTTGGTCTTCAGCAAACACGCTCTGGTTGAATTCTCTCGCCAGACAAAGCAAATTTCAGTCATGTTGCAGATGACACCACCGGCCCACATCTGAGTAAACAGCAAACACGAGTACGGGAGCAAGCACTGCATGACAGCTGCACAAAATCTACCAGCACCAGGCCTCATCAAACACAAAACACCAGAATCATGTAGTGACTGTGGTCACAAAACTACAATTATACAAAGACGGATGCACAAGCTATTATCCCCAAACAGACACGCTCACATAGATTTGCTCTGAAGACACACACACACACACACACACACACACACACACACACACACACACACACACACACACACACAGTATTGTGTGAGTAAATACCACTCCACTGGGTTAGTAAACAGCCAGGTGTATACTCTGCAGACAGAGCCTGACACACGGCAAACAGGGATAAAACAGGGAGCTCTGGATCTGTATAACCAGTCTCCACATTGTTGTCATATTCAAGAGTTGTGGCAGTGCTGATATATACAGCAGAACACTGTGTTCACAACCAGCTAAACCCCTTCTTGTAACAGTCATCCATTATCACACCACCAACTCACTGGCAGCAGCCATAAAGCTCGGCTGGTTCCTCGTTATGCTCATTCAGTTACTGAGCAGAAAATAAGCTCTTAACCTAATGTAACATTATCGGACGTGTAAGCTTCAAGGGTATAGAGAGGATAAAATCAACAGTTTCTCTAAATTTGGTCCAAAACTGTTAAATAAATGCTGTCGAACTCACTGCATTACAGGAATCAAATCACTGGAAACTGAGTGGTTGTTTCTTTGGCTGATTTTGATTCTATTCATTTGATGAGTTAGAATTAAAAGCATTCATGTTTACCATAAGAACCAACACCCCATTTCATTTCTTTTCTCTATTCACTGCTCAGACTGTGAGCTCAGAGCAACGGGGGAGTTTTAGTGTTTGTACCTCAGGCATTTTGAGCCAGAGAAACAGAGAGATCGACCAAGCAAGAAGCTGCTGGACAAGAGTAAATCTTGGACTGACTTTTAGTTATTGGCAAGAGATTTGTAAAATAAAAGGCTGAAAGACAGATGCCGAGTTGGGCTTTTTGCTGTTGGACTGGTAAGTAATATTAGCTGGCTGCTCGGTCTTGTGTTGTTCCACTTGACTGACGTTTGACTGTTAGCAAAGCTGTCAATTCGCTAGTTTTTGATCATAAGCAATGTAATCATAACAAATGCACATGTACAGCTGTCCATATTTACAACAGTGGCACTGCACTCTGAAACTGGGGGCGCTAAATCACTAAAATACTGATTTCTACACAATGTTGCTTTGAGCACATGTTGCTAATAAAGCTCAGTACTTAGACATGCAGTATTTTGTGAAGTATGGCTACTAATATTATACCAATCTTGTCAAAATCTCATAGATTTTCAAGCATTTTGTTTTAACTATTAAGCTCTCTGGTTTGCTTGTAAAATGATTTCCAGCACAGTTTTTTGAAATGCAATTCAAGAGTGTTCTTAGTTCAATTAGGTCTTTGTACTGTTTGAAAGTTAAGGCTGTGCTCAAACATTTAAAATGTCCAAATAGCTAAAAAGGCCAAGCATGAAAATGGCTCCATTAGCGGATCTTTTTAACTGAAAAAGGAAAATATGTCTCTTTATAACAAATCACTTAACGTCTTTACCTTCTTTTCTTTTTCTAGTTACTGACCTCCGTTTCAAAGAGGTAGCATAGGAATGTGATGTCCATAATAACACAGAAAAGAAAGTGCATGTCTGCCTGACATACAGGCTCATTGCTGTCTTCTGTATGTGAGAGTCATCAAAGAAAGAGGGAAATAGAGGTTCAACAAAGGACTGCAGTAATGATCCTGCTATAGCTCTTACCTCCGTCTTCTTTCTTTAATGTGGAAAATCACCACTACTAATCTCTCTCTGTCTCTCCCCTCTTTGTCTAGCCATAGTGATTTTCCCTTTGAAGCAATCTCAGATATGGTTTAACATAACCGCACACATCTGCACAAACACATTGTATTCTCTTCTGACCATCAACAGCTGCCTGCTTTCATTTCACTTGCAAGACTCCAAAAAAAAAAAAGATCTTTAAGTTCTTTAAAAGTTCTTCAAAGAAAATTCACAGTTTTCTTGTACTGTGATTATAACTTCCATATCTCATAATTAGGATTTAGAATCTCATAATTATGACAAAACTATGTAATTATGAGAGACAAATTACAATTACAGTGTGAGGGAAAAAGTATGTTTGAGAAGTTTGAGAAGAAACATGATGACACTAGCTGATTTAATTTGCTTTGGTTTAATTGCTTAGTTGGATGTTAGTAGATGTGTTGACGTGACTGAGCAATGTAAATGGCATTATAATGAACATCAAGGCTGCCATCAAGGCTGCACAGGCATCTTTAGTCGCTGGAACTGTTTGAGCACAAACACACAATGCACACTGATCTCTTTGAGGTTGCTCTACCAGTCCACCAATCTCAGCAACAGACTGTTCAACAAGACTGTTCAGGAGTTTCAAACCTTAATATGTAAATGGTTGCAGTGTTAAAGGTCCAGTGTGTAAAATTTAGGGGTCTCTATTTACAGAATGTGACAGAAATACGGAATATAATTTGTATAACTAAGTTTTCATTGGTGTATAATCA
Source organism: Miichthys miiuy (assembly GCA_036365135.1). Taxonomy (NCBI): domain Eukaryota; kingdom Metazoa; phylum Chordata; class Actinopteri; family Sciaenidae; genus Miichthys; species Miichthys miiuy. The sequence goes on from CM071604.1 coordinate 22,438,639, forward strand.
ACTCAAAATAAGAATTATGTTTCTTTCACGGTGTCCGTCATGTTGCGCTGCTGTTTTTCTAGAGTAGCCCAGAAAGACAAACCAAACATATAGGCTTTTTTTTTATTAATTTGCAACCATTTTAACAATGTATTGATAGTTCAAAGTTTGCATGAAATAAAATGTCTAAAAATGACTAGAACTGTCTTTTGTTGAGTTGTGTACTTACATTTTTCCGAATGTTTGTTAAAGGTAACGGTGCATTTCATTTGGTCACCTGTTTTTGGCATCATATCCCCGGTTTATCGCATCTAGTTGCTATAACTTCCATGGAAACACTGGATACATCAGTGAGTGAGGTAGGAAGTTGGCAAACATGACTTAAAAAATGTTAATACATTACCTCGTCCATGAACATGATTTCTGCCTGAGTCAGTCAGATAGCTTTACATCAGCATGGTTGATGTAAAGATGGTTGTTGTTTAACAATGACGACAACAACTCCTATAATCACACACTACTTCACCTTGTGTGTTGATGTGAGAGAACCCTAGTGGCAGAAATTATATACTGTAAAATGATGTATTTGCAAAAATGCCATGTGACCAGAATGATTAATTGCAAATGGAAATAATGCAGCCATAGTATTAGATAGTCAAAGTCTTACTCATAATAAAAGTCAAAGAAAATGTGTTGTTGCTTTAAAAATAGGTCACAAATTTTGCTTGTAATTTTGAAAAAAGCATTAATCTGATTTGTTGTCCTGCTACATAACCAACCAGAGCTGTCTAATGACTACAGCAAACCAGCTTTCTGACTGTGTCTGACTCATATGCAGTATTGGGAGCAGGGATTATATTATGTACAGCATTAAAAACAGGAGACCTACAGATTAGTCTGTCTAATCCAGGCATACAGTATGAAATAAAATCAATTGTCCTCAACCAGACAATTCTACCTCAAAACTGGTATTTTTATGTTATATATGTTATGTTATATTACATATTGGCCCTGTGAGGACTCATAGGTACGGCCATAATTAACAAGTGCATACTGTATTCTGAGAGGGAGCAGGAGGAAGAGCTTTCAAGCCACAGCACAGATACATCCTTGCCTCCTCTAAGGAATAATCCTTTACATGATCCTACCTTGAAACATAAAATATTGTACATTCACATGCAAACACTGCTGTGTCATTTGCATTGCTGCTGCTATTTTTGTCAGCACATGATTGCCGTGTGTACAAATGTCAGGTCATATAACTAACTGGGTTATTTAAATATGAGTCAATTTGATCCTAACTGTGGCAGCTTCCTTCAAAGAAGACAAACCTTTGGGAAAAGATGCTGTTTTTTTATCCTACCAAATAAGATCTTAGCCTTCCCTTCTGGTCATATGCAGAGACAGAGGAGATGTTTCATTTGCGAAGCTGTGATTTGTTACACACGGCTGCACAGATTGTAGGTGTGGGGGTATTTCGCCTGCTGCTTTTCAGCTGTCACCTCTTTGGAATCCACTTTCATATCCATACCACTGATGATCACCTTTATTCTTCAATACTAGTGTTGCTAAAACACGCTAAAATGTCTGCTACTTAATGCGAGAGACTAAACAACCCTCAAATGTGATTGACGTGTTTTATTGTTAACTCAAAGCTTGACTTTCACACTGACTGTGAAGCTTCTTTTATTGTCAAAGGATGTCTTTTTCAGGCAGAACACTATTTAGAGATCTTACATAATAATGCAAATGATTTCAGTGTCGTACTTGCACTCTGCATTGCTGCTGCTCTCTTTTGTGTGTTTCATGAATATAATGAGCTTAGATGGCTTCACCTCAGTCATCTGTGTATCTACATGTTCATTGCTCACTTATTATCTTGTTAAATAACTTCTGGTTTTATTCAAAGAAGACTCCAGTGACAGGGAGACATTGTGTATACTATTTTTAAAACTGTGCAGTGCACAAAAATATCAGCCGTTACTGAAAAACCTTACTGCACATACACCAGTGTATTCTCATTAATGTTTTAATGTTGCTAATTTTACTCATGCCTCTTTCAGTGTCAGCTATCTTCTGCTTCTCGGCTTCAGCACCTTCTACCAGTTCCCTTCCTCATATCTCCGTGTTATCTGTCCTTTATTGAGAGCACAAATGCCACACTTTCCTAAATCATCAATATATATATATTCATGTTCATCCACAGACCAAATGTATGTATAAAGATTCAGTAATTATGCCAATATTGTCTCTGCAAACATCCTCAGCTCTTTTCTTTGTGTCTAAATTGATGCACAATAATCCTCATGCCTGGTGATAACTTCACCATTAACTTTTATTCACATTAAAATTTAGATTGTCTCTGTATGCTGCTCTTATCACCAAGACATTGTTACTCGTTCTTCTTGCTTTTACCAACACAAATGACAAATCAACATAAATGACACTTATGCAACCACAAACGCTATTCTTGTTGGGTATGGACGGGTCTGTTTTAAAAACATTACGTCATTAAGTACCATAGTTTTTGCATTCATTACAAGGCAGTTCTTATCATTTAAAATGTACGAACATGACAGGAAACCAAGTCCATGTTTACAACGGGACACCCAAAATCCTTTTCCAGGCTCAGCACTAAACATCAAAGTAGCAAACTTCATTCAGGTATCACAGATTTGCATTTTAGTCTACTTCACATTCACATCACAGATCCTGCTGCACAATTCACAGCTCCTCTCCCTCAGAGTATTAACAGCATACTGTAAAGTATTAAAATGCTGAGCCAAGAGGCACTCTATTAATTTAGCTTGCTGGCAGATGAGTTGATTGGGTCAGATTATCTTCCGGGCATCACGCTTTCTAATTGAAAAATACTAAACTCAGGAGATTATTCAGTTCTGAATACACATTTATTCTGATCTATAAAAAGCATTTGGGTTTGATTTGTCAGATTCATTTCTACAGCCACACTGGCAACTTTGTGTGGCTATACTGAGGCACAGATTTGAGCTACTGTCAGCATGCTTACACGCTGAGTGATAATGCTAACATGCTTGTGTTTAGCAGGTGTAATGCTACCCATCATCTTAGTTTAGTGTGTTAGCATTTGCTAATTAGCACTAAACAAAATGTATAGCTGAGGCCAATGTGGATGTGAATGTGATTAGTTTCACATGTATTTGGTCACAAACCAAAACTAAAATTTGACCTGGTGATGCTGTTAGGAAATTACAATTCAACCCGAGGGGGACATGAATGTCTGTACCAAATTTTATGGCAATCCATCCAACAGTTGCAGAGACATTTCACTTAAAGTCACTAATGTGAACCTCATAATAGGTGTATGGGCAAAATCAGAGGATCCCCAAAGTTGTTAGGATTCATCTGGGAACCATGAATGTCCATGCAAAATTGTGTGCTAATACATCAACTACTACTACAAGATTTTTTACAGGATAAGTGGTGGCATTATATGAAATCAGGGATTCACCAAAGTCAGAAGGGTTCATCCTCTGTGGACCAAGAATATAAAATAGTTAATATATATTGAGATATATGGTGATCTGACCAAGACTGATGGACCAAACACCCAATAGACAGACAGACAGACTGGCATAGCCATCAATTGAAACAGGTCATAAAATGTCTTTCTAAATTCATTATTACAGGACACATAAAACAATAATATATCAGTTCAGTGAATGAGGATTCAGCCCTTCAACATCCAGAATATCATTCAATTCAATTACACCAATAAAATCTATATCTGTCAATAATCTCAATAATTTACTTACAAGATATGAAAGCAGGGGGTCAGACAATTACCCTTGCATTCAAACACACACGTGTCACCAGTTAAATGTGCACACATACCACACACTCCTCAACCTGCATTTGAATAGCAGCTTTCAACCTGCCGTTTGTGAAGACATCTTTCAGGCTGAATGAGAAAATATTTCCCTTGCCACTCAAAAAGGAAGAAGCTGCCTGTTACTGCCCTATTGTGTTACCCTTTCACAAGGTTATAGCAATACATTTCAAGAAGCAGCAGTGGAGCTTGCATCCTCTGCAGCCTGGCCTGTTTCTCTGTGATAGCCCATCACTGCTGTTTGTGTGCCAGAGCTTCTAATAACGGATTATCATGGAGCTGCTCCACATGTTTCGCTGAGGCCTTTAAGTCTTTTCATTACAGAAATTGCTTCATCATATTTTTGTGACTAATCTATAATGGCCAATACTGTAATGGGCTACATATTAGATTGTGAAGCCATCGCTGCAAGGAATTTCCTTAATAAATGGTTGTTTATGGATGTCTGAGGAGCCCACATTCAAGGGAGGATCGTGGTGGAGAGAAGTCTGCAGAGAAAATACTGGACTGGTGTTGAATATCCTTCAATAAAGTGCACAACCACACATGACGGAAATATAATTAAATGGCAGTAAAATGTCATGACACTATAAAGGCACATAATTGCCAGAAAGTAATCGTCTTACTTTAAGTGCTCTGTGTTGTTAAATGTGTTTCTGAGTAATTAATTGTCCTCTTTCTGTGTCATTCAAATTAAACCAGTTAAATGTGTTAAAAGAAAAGACTATATTGTCTTTGTTTAATTTTACACAAGGTGCGTAATTCTTCTGAAGGGAATGGTTCAAGCCAAAGGATGCAAATTTGGACCAAATTAAAGTCTGGCGGCAGACTGTAGGCAGACAGGCACACTTTGATTTCCTGGTCTGACAGCAAGCATTGGATTGTTTGTCCAGATATTCACTCACCCACAGCAGAGGATTGTGGCTGCCGGTGGCTACCAGTTATGAAAGTGTATTAGTAAGCATGCATTAAGGCTATCAGTAACCTACACTGATCAGGACTACAAGCAAATAAATTGATGGAAACACTGTGGTTTATGCCACCCACACACACTTGTGCATGAGTCAGCAGAAAATTCAGACCATATGGCTTAAACTGTGTCCAGCTGAAGAAGAACTGTCTGCAGGTTAAGCAAAGACAAGACTCAAAAGAGCGATTTCCATAGTGTTGCGTTGTTTACAGCATGCTGATACTCGATCAGCCAAAGATTAAGTGAGCAGAATAAATCTTCTGAATGCAACTTGTGAGGAGAGCTATAAGAAACTGCTACTACAAGTCTCATTGAGCCATGTGATGATCAGTGTTTTCACAGCGGAAAGATAACCCTTGACAAAACGTGTTGATCTTGTTTGTTCCTTAATTTACAAGAGACAGAAAATGGACTTCAGAGCCTCGGAGTACAAACAGCAGGCAGTCTATTTCTGGTGGCAGACAGATGCACAAATCAAGGACAATAAATTGGGGCCAACAATCAATTCAACCTCCTTTTAGTACAGTAGTGCCTGTGCACGGTGACTTTGACAGTAAGGACACCATAACCAAAAACTGGCTTCAACATCAATGGAGCATCACAGCAGCAACGTGAAACCAGGATGAGGGCCTTATCCCTTACAGTAACTTATATAAATTTTATAATGTGTAGTTAAAAAAACAAAAAAAACAAATTTAATGTGTGAATGTAGAAAATTTGCAATTCCTATGAATGTACTGTAACCAATCCAGAAGAGCCAAGCTCATCTGCAGAGAAAAGCTATTAGGCAACCCCTCCTCAAGAGGTCTGTGCCTAAAAGTCACCTTGGGAGGCCAAATTGACGGGATAAGTGATGGCGCAAACGGGTCTGAATTGGGTTTCTGCCAGGAAGACAGGACACAGAGACACACTCAGCTGCATATCTAATGAAAAGTAAGACTTCGTTGGGATGTAACCCAACAAGGACAATGATGCCGTCCTGTCTTTAATCGCCATCCACCATCTCTTGAACGCCCTTTCAATTAATGGGCTTGCTAGGATTGATCTCACTTGTGAGCGTGTGTATGGAGGAACATAGTCTGCAGCTCTGCAGTACCATGTGTCCTTTCACTATCCTAGCTCGAAGCGCTTTTATGTGCTCCTGTCATGCTCCAAAGAACGCAATATTTGCGTCAAAACAAACAAACAAACAAACAGTGGTTTCATTGGGACTGTGCTCTATCCGTGCGCTATCGGATAGGCCTAGTGGCCAAAACCCCTCTGTGCTATACCTTATGTAGGTCATCAATGACAACATCTGCGATGTGAAAGGAGGCATTTCGTCAACGTGTGGTTATTAATTATGCCTTTGCAACCGTGGGCCCTTACCTTCTGCTGTCGCCTTGCCATATCTGTGGGCTGTTTTGCATTGAATGGGTAAGCGACGCATCGCATCACAAAAACATACAACTGCAGCTTCTTTTTGCGCTCTTCCTCGTCCCTCTGCAGCTTCTCCAGATCCTCTTTCTCCTCGCTGGCGGCTGATGGGCTCGGGCTGGTCGGACGGGCACTGCTGCGGCTGCTGCTGGGTGCTAGTCCACCCGAGCTCTCGCTGGTCCTGCTTGGAGAGATGCGGGATCCGGCCTGAGGTGCCATCGCCTCTTTGCTTTCCTCCTCCACTATCCCATCAGATTCCTCCTCGCTGGACGACGGGTCTAACATCTTGCTCTAGAGGTGATGCGTCCCTACAGATACCCTAACCTACTAAAGGAGTTTTTTTTTTCCTCCTAGATATCCCTCAATGATGACTGAGTCGTTGTCTTATCTGTGTCTTGATTTCATGTAGAATATACCCGAAGCCAAGACAGAGGATAGGCCGTGATTGTAGTCGCTCGCTGGGAGATGTCAGCAGTACTAGTGGTGCTGGAGGACGTTTTTAGTCTGCTTCACACTGAGCTTTCTCCGCCTGCGCCGAGCACTCGTCGATGCTTACGTATTTTCTGTATTTTATTGGCCAGTCACCGCTGCGGATGTGAGAGGGGGAGGTGAGAAGGGAGCATAGGGAGGGCAGGGGAAGTGTAGTGCACAGATGAGGGAAAGGAAAGGAGAGATGCTCTCTCTCTCTCTCTCTCTCTCTCTTGTCCGTGAAAGCGGGCGATGGCCTCTCCCTGCCTGCCAGGCGGGGGGACGAAGGCGCGGGGAGCTGGCCGTGGTCCTGAGCAGAGACTAAGAGCAGAGAGAGTGAAGGATGCGCCTCTACTCGTCTTTTATCTCATCCTAATGTTCTGCAGTAGTACACCTAAGATGGCTGCCACGGGATATTCTTTGATATTGTCACTGAAATGGGGAACATTATTCAGTTTCTGGGCTGCGCACGGGATGCAGATTAGTAGGTGTAAAATGTTGAGAATGGCTCCTGAGCCGTGTGTTGTTGAAGGGTGGGGTTGCCATAAAGACTCTGTCTGTCTGTGTGAAGGCTCCCGGTCGAGGAATTGATTGTTGCCGCATGTGCTGATCTCTCGTCAGGAAATTGCTTTACGCTGCAGTCACATGAGCTTTCTCTTTATTAAATATAGATTTATTACCCTGAATAGAAATCTTCAGGTGTTCAACTCAATTTCATACAGTTCCTGCCAAAATTCAAATATCATATCAACATACAGTTTCTCTTGAATATCACATTTAAAGTAAACACTGCCTTGAATATTTTAATACGATGACATTAAGTGATGTTTATGACTTAAAAGTGTGATTTGCTATCGGAATGTCTCTCAAGATCAAACACTTCAGTCACATTTACATGGCACATGCTTGCTTTGTATCTGCAAGCATAGACATTTTCCACACATTAGATCAATGTTTTGTTTGGCCCGAACAAGATCTACTGGTATCATAAACTGGTATTAGCTAATGCGACAGAAAATTCAGTGTAAATGCAAAGACTGTTTTGATTTTAATTTGTGGAGTCAAAGGCAGCAGCTCTTGTTTTTAAAAATAGTATAACACAATAGGACAGCAGTGGCTGTAGGTCACACCTACTATCTGACCCCTAACCAGGGGCCTTATTTAACCGACTGACAGAGATGAATTATGCGAGACACTGCCACAGACTTTCACTGATGTGGAACATAATAATGACACACTTAAAAAAAAAAAGATGCAGACTAAACCACATACTGGATTTGTTGATTTCTCCTCTTACTGAAGAGGTGAGCTTGTAAAGCAGGTCTGACCTCCTGGTCCAGTCCCTGGACTGGATTTATCTTAACTCTGGTACCTCCTTCCATTTATTTCTATTGTGGTTTTCAACTTTTTTTGACTAAACCTGTAAGAATGAATCAGTTTCTTCTTATGGCATATTGTCACAGGTTGAGGTGAGAGCTGCTCAACCTAAAATTGATGTGATTTTACAAGTAAAACTGTCCAGGTATTCATAAGAAATGGATCCTCATCATGGGTCGCAGGGGGCTGGGGCTGGAGCCTAGCCTTGCCTTAATTTGAGCGCGAGGAGAGGTACACCCTAAACAAGTGGCCAGTTCATCACAGGGCACAATGACTAACCACCCCACCACCTAAATACTACCCATACCACTGCATCTTAATGTAAACCCAGAGATCAACTATACTAATCTTTATAAACGTATGAATGCAGAATCTATAGGCAGAGGACCAAGACTTTGACACCAGAAGCGTTGTGGTTCCAGTTTCTAATCTGAGTAATATTAACTAATCATATTTGAGCAGGCTTTGGTTGCAACAGTCCGTGTGGAAAGCAAAAGAAGCAGAACGCCGAAAGTACAATCTCAGAACCCATTAGCAATCATCTTAGCGTTTTATTCACTTATCTGAAAAAGTTATCTGCATTCATAGGCAGATATCTGTTCGGAGAGCTTAGCAGAAATGTGTCTTTCTCATCATTCTCGTGTATCAAGTTGTTAATCAGACTGCAGAGGTAGTCTTGGCCCAGATATCATTTTTTCAATTTTAATTTTCAGGATATGTGCTGGCTAAAGAAGCCCCAAAACATTGGCTGTTGGTCCAAAAGGCTAAATTGTCATCAGATAACAAATGACGGGCTCAGAAAATTAAATCTAGACATTTTCTATTATTTACATTAGTCATTTAAACATAATGTTAGATTATGAGATTAATTAAAACTAAAATAATGAATGTTTTGACACAAGGCCCATCAGTAAGATGTCATTCTGGTGAAAACCATTTCATATTTTTATACTTTAAGGTTTGGATCAAGGTTTGGATTATTTGCCCTACAAACTCATCTTTTCTCACCGCTCATGTGACGCCCTCTGACCCTGCATTGTGTTCACTTCCCCCACACCATCGTGGTACTTACAGGACCAGCACACTCATGTTGACTGCCTTTATACTGTGAAGCCAGCATGCACAGAGGATGAGCAAGCCTGCCTGCTTCACCTCGGAGATTAAATTGAATCTGACAGCTGGACTGACTAGCTGCTGCCCCAGATGTTCCATACAGATCTGACCAGCAAAGTCCCTGCAGGTAACCGTGCTTTCAAGGACTCCTCATCTCTGTTTTTGCTATAGTTTTGCTCCTGTTGCCCTGACTTGGCTTTTAATAGTCCTTCTATAATTTTGACTCCCGCAGCTTACCCTCGTGAAGTCCCAGCATGAGGTTTGCCTTTGTTCCCTATAGTCCTCAGCTCGTTAGGTTTCTTAACAGGCTGCTGCCAGTTTCTGATGGTGAGACCCCTCAGTTTTCTGCGACTGTACACTCTTAAGATTCTTTGGTACAGCACTAACCTCAGCAACGGAACTCCAAACCTTTTTAAACATTAATAATTGACTGATGTTCTCTGCCCGGCTCCACTACTTCAACTAAAGTGTGTACACATTAAATGTTGATGTTCTTCAGGGTAGTGCAACACAAAGGAAGATGCGGAAAAAAATATATATTACAAGTTTTGTTGTGCAACAGCAGCTTTGTTTGTTTTGTTTTGGGGTTTTTTTGTTTTAAGAAGAAGTTTTATGCCTTTAGTTTGCGGCAACTTTACATTGTCAGACTAATATTTATGAAGTTTAGAAGACGCTCCAGAGCTTTTGATCATATTACACAATCTTCATCCAGGTGAGATTCAAAGTTAATTCCTGATGAAGATGAAGGTCATTTGACAGATTTAAAAGCTCAAGAACAGCTGCTAAATAGATATTGTCTGCACATTGTTTTTTCAGCTGCTTTTAGGAATAAATTTATACCTTAAGTTTTAATCTAAGATGGGTGAGGTCCTTAAACCTGAGGGTTTTTGCCACTTGAGAACAGTATAAAGGAGTTTGTGACATCGACATTGATAATTAATGATTCATCTATCAATATTTACTCTCTTAACTCGGTTTTGGTTTCCACGAACTCCTGAGGGAAATATCTGGCTCTTTAGTTACTAAATGTTCCACTATGTTCACCAGCTAAGAGCTAACTTTGTCTGTCTGCTGTTTGGTGTTGGGGAGATAGTGTTAGTTTTTAGCATGAGAGTGTGAGCCAAACAATAAAAACTGGAAAGAGCAGAGCAGAAAACCAAAACAAGGTTTGTCACTACAAGCTACTTCTGTTATATACAAGTAACCGGATCAGATGTAAATATAAAAATACTGAAAAATACATAGCTCCTTTAAACATCTACAGTTCCATGACACTTCCTGGACAAAATCCATCTGTTGATGGCTCATGTGCAGTATAACTGAAAGGTCCAGGCTTCTAAATAGACCTTGTGGTGAGATTATTTACAATGCTGCTGTTTCTATAGTCAAGAATTAACTTCAGTTCATTTAGTTTTAGTTACACAACCACTTGAAAGCAACCCCTTCATAAATATATCTCTAACGAATAAATGTTAACGAGGAAAAAGAAGCAATGTTATGAATTCCCTGCTCAGTTGGTTCAACCTGGAGAAAATAAAGTGACCTCTCATTGAAATATGCTGTACTAGATATGATTTGCAGAGATGAGATGAATCATTTGACCTTCCTTTGACCCTACCCCAGAAATTCATTATTAATAGCAGTCATACTCTAAAGGGACCTACCTCGCTTTATCATCACACCTGATTCCAGTTCGAGCACCTTCTTAACAGCCTTTGTTTAATTAATTTTGTCTCTAAGCAATTAAAAACATTGAAGAATACAAGGATCAAAAGAAATTGTGAACTACACAATCAATAAAAGCACACTGGAGTTGTGTTTTGCGCTGTAAAGGGTATTTTGTACTCTGTCATATGGGTACCTTTGGAGTGTTGACACAGACGGCATATGAAAAACACACAGTGCAACACAGTTGACACATCACAGAATAACTGCATGATAATATATTCATGACTCCTGCCTCAGTTCTCCTCATTTATATATCATCCCTGCCTCTTTGTTACATACAGAGCACGTTTAGTTCATTCAGTATATGTTCTTAAAGAGTGACAGTGAGTTTGTGTCATTCATGTCTGTATTCATGTCCTCTTTTTAGACATTAGCTTAATGTTTAGTCACCAGTCATAAGCTTTAGGTTTGGCTGCATCTTAAAAACAGTTTAGAAAACGGTTCGTCAGAGTGAAAGTGACACACACACACACACACACACACACACACACACACACACACACACACAGACAGACACGCTGAGGCTCACAGCTTCTCCGGAGTTAGCTGAGGAGCTCTTTGAAATATTTAAATGCTGGGAGCGTTTTTAATGTGAGATTGATGGAATAGGGTCAGTGTCAGCACTGCAGCTACTATAGCTGTCTCAGAGAGGGCTTTACTCCCAGCAAATACTGTATGATGATTCTCAGCGTTTTCACCAGGAATGTGTTTACATCGTGGATGACTGGCATTCAAAGATATCTGCTGTAACAGGTGTCTTTTTATGTGAAATTGAATGGATATATATGGATTTCAGAGTGTGAAATGCTTAACAGCTTTTAAGGAGTAATAAGGAGAATCCCATTTTGAAGAAATTACCACTCTGGCCAAACCTTTTACATAACATCGTCTCTCATGTTGTTTTTCTTACAAACACAAAAATAGAAAATAGAGTTCTGATATTTTCATGTTCCCTCTTTGACACTAATCTTGCAGTGAATTTGAGGTAGCATCCCAGCAGGTCCAGAGGAACACATTTACTCTTTTGTTTAATCTCTTTTACATTTCTCTTTTATATTATTTTATGTAGAAATGCATTGTTTCCCATTTACTTACATACTATTTTCCATTTCCTTAATTTCACAGCATAAATACAGATACATACAATAAATAAAAATTTATTATTTTCACCTTTATATTTTTTGCACAGTTTAAGGTTCATTTTTACAGTTTCAGGCTACACTTTAATGATCATTTTAAGTACAAATATAAATTACATACACTCAGCCTTAATTATAGGTCTTGTACTGTATCTTTGCATCTTCTAAATTAACCCTGAGTCAAATGCGGTGCTCTGCAAGAAAAGACAAAACAACAATATATCAACTTGTTGGACAGGACATTTCTTTAGTGAGTCCTGAATGTGTCTGTCTGCTCAGTCAGGATAAGTGGAGGCCTCATGAAAACCACCAGATTTATGTTGGTCTCTTCCTCCCACAGTTTTCAGGGTAGAGAGGGGAGATGATGCCAGAAAAAGATTCATTAATAATGCAGCGAGAGGCTGGAGCCTCACCACTTTAACATGACGAAAAAGAAAAAAGAAAAACAGAACCTGCAGCTGTTGGACCAGCACAGTCTTCTCATCAACTGGAATATACGGATGATCCAATCAGTGTACACAACAGTAGATGTGTTTACATTATTGAACATACAGGAGACTCAACTGGATTTTGGAGAGAGAAGAAAGATCAAATGCAGAGAGAGAGAAAGTGAGAAGAGCTCATCACTGCAGCTTCAGAGCTTTTCCTCTCAATCAGCATAGCTAAGTACTGCCCCCTGTTGGCTGAATAATTAAAAAGCAGTTATCAAAGTTATCTTTTGTGTTATATTTAAATAACCAAGACTACAGACAACATGAATATTTGACTATATCACCAATAAAATTAATGTCTCAGTTTGAAGAAGATGAGAAAAAATATGCAGCAAATTTGCCTTTTCTAGATGGAACATCAGGTTTTCTTTTTCTTATCTAAAGAGTTTCTTGGTGATTATTCATCATAAACAGTAATTTTATACATTGCTTGTGTTCTAGACATTCTTACTGATCTGTCTGAATATGTGACTATAGAAACAAAGACTAAAGAATATATTACCAGAAGGAGGCACTGAGTGTACAGCATCGTTTATCTCCAATATCTTCCACAAAGTTTGTTGTTGGGCCTCCCCTGACCTCCAACCTGCCTGTTTCTGTTTCCAGTGCAACCAGTGCTCATTTGCTGAAATACTTTATGTATCATGCACCATGTCAGCAACCACAGTAATTTAAAATGTGCATTGTTTGTACAGTACTATTATAGTATAATTCATTTATTTTATATATTTATCAAACAAAGTTTTGATTAATTCACACAAAAGGTCAGAATAGTATGAGAAAGCATTTTCTAACAAATGCAGCAGTGCATGTTGAATGCGTCCTGTGTGAGGTTGGAGGGTCTAACTGAGCATGTGCGGAGAGTCATCTCTGTAGCTCTCTGTTTCTGATTGGAGGAATAATGTATCGACCTCTATTTTTACCCCAGTTTAATGTTCTTGTCAGCCTCCTTTCCAGCACTGGGTATCTCACTTCCAGAACTGATTTCAAGAGATTACTAAGTGCTGGCATCTTACTGCCTCTCAAATCCTTTCACCTCATATGAACCAAAAAGCAGCCAGTGATCTTTAGGCACAGACTTCTACTGCTTGTTTTTCAGTGGATACAGAAAAAGTGATCAGTCATTTTGTCATTAAAAAGCTTTCCTGAGGGAGTTAGTCAATCATAGTCGCTTTCTTTTTTAAAATAACTTCCCAAGACACACTTGACTTTTTAAAGTCATCGTTATTCGTGTTTTTTAAGTTGTCTCACTTTCAGGTTTCCAGTGCCCCATTTATTTACACTCTCTCTCTCTCTGTCTCTCTCTGTCTCTCTCTCTGTCTCTCTCTCTTTCTCTATGACCCACACCCTTTCCATTCTATTTCTATCCTTTTCTATTTACTTCATCTTTTAATCCAGATGTGATCCTGCATAGTTTTACTTTGTGATGTCTTACTTTTTTAATTGTTCTTCAGTTTCCCCCATTATATTATTATACATCTAATTCAAATATCCTATTGCTTTTTATTCTATATTACTGCCCTGATTATGTCTGAGTATCTTTGAGTATGTGCTTTTTTTTTCTCAATGTAAAAAAGTAAATTAATGGGCATTATATCTATCCCCAACACTCACCACCCCCTACCACAGAGAAAGGATACATCAAATACATTTGGAAACAAACAAAGGTTATAGGAAAACAGCAGAAAAGGTGCAGAGACAGGCTAGGCCAGTTTAGGAGACCATTGTAATAAGGAAGATGACGGCGTTGGTCTGACATGTTCAGACAAGTAAAGGTCCTAAATTTATAGACAGCATCCATTGAGGAGTGAGATGTACAATACATGAGATTGTGCAGCAACTTCCAGAACAACAATCAACAAAATCCTTGATCAAGAGCAAACTATTCTCGCAGCAAAAGTAGATAAACCTCTTGTGTTTCATATTTATAACCTGGAAGTCCAAGAAGGAGACGCATAGGGCTTGACTCTGTTGGAACACCAGAAATAACACAAAGCTCCTCCACAATACCAGACCAATAGCTTCGCACATGACCAGAAACACTGAATGTGATTGCCAATCTCAGAGTTACACTTACAGCAGAGTGGAGACGCGTTACATGTGTGTGATGTACAAGTCTAAACTGAGTACATTTGGTTTGGATACTTTCTCCCCAGTCTAGGTTATTAATAGATGTCCAAGTTTCTCTCCCATAGCAGCTTGCAAGGTTAGAGAGGAGTTAGAATTCAACACACTAAAGAGTTTCTTGGATATTTGCAATAACAAGACACTATTGGCTGTTGATGTTGTATCTTTAGTGATGAAGTGTGATATCACTGCTGTAGCTTCAATCAGGGCTTCCAGCCGACCTTGTTTGATAAAATAGTGATCATTTGCAGTGGGTAGAGCAGTCTGGGCTGGAAGTTTTAATCTTACCCAAACAGGAAAGAGGTAAAAGGTGTCCAGAGATCTAAATCTGCTGTCATAGTATCCAAAAGAGGAGGGAAATTGTTCTTAGACATCTGGCCATATGTGGATGTTATATATCCTCCTAAGTAACCAGAGGATGGCCATCTTAAATTAAAGGGCTATGACAGGCTTGTGACAGATGTTAGAGACCCCCAGCAACATGACCTCTGATTCTGGTTAATTACTTTTGTACTCTGATGGTTTGGAGCAGGGAATAGAGGTGTATGGGCTTGATAAAAAATATCAATACGTCATCTGGGTAAAACAAAACGTTGCCATTTCATAAAACAAAACCATCCCCAGGTTCTTATTTCATTAATCATGTTGTCTGTATCTTTTAGGTCATGAACGATTTGGTAATGCTGCTGCTTTCTAAATATGAAATGACTTCACCGTTGACATATTTTATAGCTAAAATACAGTGAAGTGCAGTACATCATTCAGCTCACTCACTAATGTGAACAACCCTACATTCATCCATGCTTAAAATAAATCTGTAATACAGATTTGTCACCAAAAGAGGTCAGCAGGATCCTTTTTTATAATGATGCAAACAGCCTAATAATGTGTGAGTCATTGCAAAATAAAATGTAATTCAAGTATGTGCTATAATTTTAATGCAGACACACAATGTACACTGATTATTTCACTCATAGTAATAAAAATGTTTTGAAGAAGAGACGTCATGTTACAAATATTAGCTGTATTAGCTGTATTATTATGAATTTATCAGGCCTGATCCCCAAACGATGTCCTTGATTACTGAATATAACACTAGTTGTTAACAGTTTAAAACACTTTATCGTCAAAACTTGGTATGATAAATATGTTTCAGGCGTGTATTTATGTGTTTGTTCTGATGCAGCTGATGATTTTAATTTAAAGTTATGCGTTTTACAGCATTACTTTAACTTTCATGAAGGTCTTATCATGAAGCCCCACAAATTAAATTGTGTTAAAATCATTTTTTTTTTTTTTTTTGAAACACATTGACTGAAAGGTACTAAGGTATTGTTGAGGAAAGTTAGTGAGTTATTAGGAGCGAGAACATACATTCATTACCCCAGTAACACAGGCTTTGGTTAGGAATGAGCTTCTGGTGCAGCATGAGATGAAAAATACTAAAATATCATTTTAAATTTTACAATCTGGCACTGTAACACAAGTACAAAGGTTAAGCCAAAATATGGTGAAATTGTTTCTGCCCAGTAACGTCATTCTTCTCCAAATTTTTCCAGCTTTTTGACAGTACATGTTTTAGATAATCCAGTGGGTTTTCTAATTTAATGAGACATTTCTCAGTCCCCACAAAGGAACAACTAATCCTTATTATCCAATCAGTCACTAAATTTTGAGTTTTCATTGCTGTAATTAAATTATACAGCATATATTTCTGTTTGTTTCATGTTTCTGATGATCATTTAGAAAAAAAGATCTTTTGAAAGCAATATTTGTATATTCTTAGAATAACAGTAAGCAACCTATTGGCACACATTCACTCAATTATGGTATTTAAAGTTTATTGCAGTGTTTGTGAACAAATGAAGAGGTACAGAAAATCTCAGACTCCTCCCTGGGGAAGATATCTCCCATCATCCCTCCCCTCTTCTGCAAAGAGACGCTCTCTTGTTCCTGTCTACATTAGTGGCATTTCAACCTGATGACAAAAGCTGTCGACACTGTGTGGAGTCGGACTTGATATCTTGTGATTTTTAAATGTGTATGGTTATATTTGCTCCGGTAAGTCTCATTTCACTTCTAATGATTTCTGCGTCTATCCACTTCTAATGCATATTACATTGTATGAATAACAATATCAAGCGTGAGCTCAACGTTTTATGATTTGCCGATTGAAAAATGACTTAATGAAATGTCTGCCTGGTTTAACATCAGTGCAGTTTGTGCCACTTGTTTAAAGTAAAGAAAAATCTATTCAAAGTAGTTGATACAGCTGAAATCTCTCATTCTTTGTAAATAAGTGAGTGAGTAAGAGACATGTGTATTACATCTTCAAATTTAGTCTCACTGTACTGCTGTGGCCACCCTACAGCGCACAGTAAGCTGCTCTGTTAGTTGTCTTCCGGCACCTGAATTATTCAGGTTTTGTTTTCAAGCCAATTATAAATCTTCATAATCAGTCTTGTTATTTATTGATGTGTATACATTATGCAGTATTATGATGATTTTATTTATTGTTTTCATAGATTTTTGCCATCTGTGCTTTTGCAACATGTGGAGGATACTATGGTCATCTCCAGGTTAAAGTGGACTGTGCAGACAGACGGCAGAGTAACCTCAGCATCAACATTGATTTTGGCTATCCTTTCAGGTAAAGTCATTGTTTGTGTGTTTCTCATGCAAGCGTCTACATTGTGACTCTTTGTTTTAAATGCCCAAACACCTGAAAAAGGGCAAATTCATGGAGAAATCTCATGATAAATATTAATTTTCCATATTGTTTCTTACTTTTGACCTTTGATCACATGGGACAAATAACTTATGAATATATACAGAACAGTTCTTATCAATATTCATATATGATTTTTTTTTTTTTTTTTTTAATTTATTTAATCATTCAATCTCAAGTGAAGATTTTACAATGGACACCCAATGCGATGCTTTCAGACCAGACCAGATTTAATCATTCAATCTCAAGTGGAGATTTTACAATGGACACCCAATGCGATGCTTTCAGACCAGACCAGACGTTCAAAGTGATCATCACTGCATATTTCAGAAAACTGGCAGGACATGGAGAAAAAAAAAGAAAAAAAAATTTAAAAGCTGCGACTCCATCATGGTGTCAGGCTCAGTAGCCTAATTTAAGAATTTGAAGCTGGACAGCTGAGCAGGAAGCCGGCCCAATTTAAGATCCCTGTGTCTAAAATGTTTCATTGCATCATTAGACAAAAGTGTAGCTGGAGTCCCGTCGGTCGAGACTTAACCTCTGGTGGTCTCTTGTGATGTTACTGCACTTTATAGTTACATTTTTCTTTGCAGCGCATACCTACAAGATGTGAGTTATGAGCTGATGAGCGACAGAAAATGGTATCTTTCTTGTTTTCCCTGTTTCATTTTGACTCCTGCAGACCTGCATGTCGTGACCGTCTGGGACTGTATTGTACAAACATTAGTGAGATGTTAGGAGGATGATAAAAGAGTGACTCTATTTGTCAGCCTTGTTGCTATTTTGAGTGAAGAAAGTACTTATTTATACAGACAGATCATAGAATTCCAGTAGTACAGATGCTGTAATGAAACTACACAACCTCCTTTTCTAACTGACTGGTCGCCTTTAACATTTCATTTGGATAATGGATGATGTGTATGTGCTAATGGTGGTGAACTCTCTGGTATTGTGGTCAACCACCCCCAAACTCCCAAACATGTTTCAGAGTGAGTGTCAGTGATGGCCAAGTGTCTAATTAGCAGTTCAGCTGACTTGACACTGGTGTCTGTGTTAGTTCAGTGGGATCCTCTCTATTCATGTATAAATAGCACTTTAACCCAAATTTCCTCCTTTTTTTAGCTCTTTGTAAATGTTCTACAAGTTCTAATTTAGAGACTAAAGGGAGTTTTCATGTTGATTGACTGATTACAGTTTTGTGTGTGTTTTGTGCATTGATTGATAAGAAAATGAGACGATGACTCATGAATATTTTTAGATGCAGCTCGATATATGTCTTGCAGTTTCCCTATTTTAAAACAATCATTAAAGCAGCATATATTTAATTTGTTGCTGAACTTCCAGCAAACAAATGTCATCTGCCACAGTGTGCACGATAACTAAATTAGCTGCAAAGCATATAAAGGGCAAAACTGTCGCAGTAATGTAATGGTACTTTTTATGGTCAACTTTAAGTCGTTCATTTATAACAAGCAGATTAAAACTGCTCCCCGCTCCAACCCGTGGTGACTGAACCCTCTCCATACCTACAATTAAGTCACACTGACACAGTAATTAAACTCCCTTACATTATGCAGCACGTTGGAAATGATCTAAGACAAAATATTAGAAAAACTTAGAAAGAAATTGTGATTTTAGAAATACTCTACTACTGAATGTCATGATTAAACCTCACTCACCAATTTTTTTTAACTTCTTGTCATTTTCTCTCTTTGCCACTGTCTGAGAGTGACTTTGGAAACTGTTTCACATTCCAGATGTCGCTTCCTTCCAGGTTGCACCATGCTTGTGTTTTCTTCACCAGCAGCTTCTTCATAAATCTTGTACAATCTGTCCCTTTGTGTACAACACCATATTCACAGAAATCTCCCAGGAAATAAGACACACAGACTCACTTTCAATAAAGCACCACAAGGTTTTCTCAGCTGTGTTTGTATGTTTTTCTGATCTTGAATTATTCTTTTTTTAGCCAGCTAATGAAAGTGTGCCAATGAACAATGGGCGGTTAAAGTGGCATGACAAGTGTCTGAAACTTTCTCACATAACAACCAAGTTTTTTTTCCATTCTTCTTTCTCTCTTTTAGATTACAAGAAGTGCATTTCAAGGCTCCCCTGTGTGACACAAAGAGAGAAGAGATTCTCTTCCTGGATGGCAACTTTTCCTCAGCTGCTCAGTTTTTCCTGACTGTCGGTGTTTTTGCTTTCCTCTACTCTCTGCTGGCAACCATTGTCTATGTCTTCTACCAGAACAAGTACCTGAAGAACAACAGGGGGCCATTTGTGGTCAGTGAGTTTATACCTTCAACAAACACTCCTCTAATGTCCCAGCATGAATTAGATAAAGAGAATAAAGTGCGATTATGTCAGTGTTTGAGTGACATGAAACACATTGCATTGAGTATTTTAATCGGTGTGTGACTTCTTTTCTTGATATTTTCTTTCTACTCCTTTGTCCTGAGCAGGATTTTCTAGTTACCGTCGTCTTCTCCTTCATGTGGCTGGTCAGCAGTTGCTGTTGGGCCAAAACTCTTTCCGATATCAAGGCTGCCACAAACCCAACGCAGGTGCTTCTTCTAATCTCAGCCTGCAGAGCTCCGGAGAACAAATGTACAGCTACCCAGGAGCCTCTCTGGTCACGTCTAAATATATCTGTGGTAGGTACTCAGTTGACAAGCACAGGAACACAAAACTGAATAAAATGAGCCATTTACTCCCATCCATTCTTCTGTCTCCAGGTTTTTGGTTTTATAAATGTCATCCTCTGGGTTGGAAATATCTGGTTTGTCTTCAAAGAGACAGGCTGGTACAAGACAGGTCAGAGATATCCAACCAGGAGCGCTTCTGGGAAACGTGCCAGTGAAATGCGACAGCAGCTCTACAGTGAGAGCAGCTTTGACCAGCCAGAGGAGAGTTTTGGTCCACCGCCCTCCAGACAAGACAGTTTCAATCAGTCAAAGGGGGATTTTGGCCAGCAGGTCTACAGACAAGGTAGCTTCAACCAGCCACAAGTAAGCTTAAGCTTACCACATGCATATCTCGGCAAACCGGTCATTTATGATAGTGAGAATAAAGTGGCTTCTCAAGGGCCAAAGATATTTGTTAATGAGATGTGATTTTGGCTTTGCTATAATAATGCTGTACATGGAAACAATAAACAGAAACATTTATGAATACATGATTATTAGCAAAAGATAAAATTAAAACACAACATAAAGGGTTTTTCCTCTGGATAAATTGATGTAGATCAGTTGAACATTAAAATGAAGGAATTTAAAGTCGTTGAGCAATAATGTGCTAACTAATCTATAAACTGGTATTACTGCAGGCTTTTTGCTCGGCATGTCTCAGAAGTCACTTGACAGTCAAACTGAGTGGTCACTGAAATTAAAACAATAAAAATTAAGAGGACGGAATACTTGTGGAGTGCCATGAGTCATCATAAGGACAGAAGAACAAAAAATCATTACAAGCCAGTATTCAGATGGAAACAAAACATAAAACAATCAGAGACAACAATAAAACAGTGGTTACCGTGTTGAAACACCTTTAATAGAAACTCTAATATAACTGCTAACGTTAGCTCACGTAGCTTTAAACTATCATTGGCCCTGGAGAACTACTTATTTAGCTATTAAGATTTTAAGTATTGTGTAATGCAAAGTACTTACAAGTACTACATTGAAGATATTGATGAGTTTACAAGCAAAAGTACTGAACCTGTGAGATTAATCAGTGTTTCTTTGTAAATTTCTTATTTTGTTTTAAAAATAATTACTCCAAATGCCCAGAAATCCATTAAAATAAAAATTCAAAGAATAAAACATTGTGTTAGGACATGGACCATTTATCTGCTGTAGATATTGAACTCATTCCTCTTGAATTATTATACATGTCTTTACCTGTAAATGTAAACAATTGACACACTTTTGACAATGCCAGTTGTACATTACAATACATATTTTGCTATATACAGTGTGTGTGATGGAAATAATGTGCAGTATCAGTTCAGAAATATATAACCAGTATGTTCTCTATAAATATTCAATGTTTGATTGTCTCATATATTCTCTTTGTTATTACCAATGGATTTCCTGGTATTATAATCAATGTGGCACTCCAGTGTCTATGTTTGTCCTTCCTTTTTTAAATGAAAATTGGTTTTAAATAGATATGAGTGTTGTTTCACTGGAATTTTGAATATATTCTTATTTTTAATGTGTAAATACATGTATATTCACATCATATCTGTGTCGAAGCTGAGTGAGCAAACTGAAAAGATGAATAATTTGGATGTGGAATATGTTGAAGTGCTTCTGTTGCATATAATCTCAGTCTTATGCCTTTATTATCACAGTCCTCAGCACTATACTTAAATCTATAATTTCATAAAGGAAGATAATCTATATATAATTCATCACATACTTTACAAAATCTGTACAGTATATGTGTGCATTATGTGATATTGAGTTCATATTAGATATTAAATTTAGTTTGTTGTTTTACTTGCTCTGCAGACGTCTTCAATGATACTCTGGTTTTCAGTAATATCAAAGTGAGCGTATTCACTGTGGAGTGGTTGTTATCATGTTTTTTTCATATATATATATATATATAAAGTGAGAGTTGTCAGCCTCTTCATTTCCATGGAAAAGGGCACAGAGTCGAGGAGAAAGATAGTGAGGAAATACTGAGAAAGAACCAATATAGGGAATCAGTAATGAATATTGATTCTTGTGTAGACACCAGTGTAAACATTAAAGCATGTTTCACACTGTGTATCAGGATTATCTCAACTGCAAAGGCCAAAGCGATAATCCCCCAGGGTGTCTGTTTCATCCCGGCTAAGACAGTTAACATAATACTAACTAATGCTTAAAACCTCTTAACACTCCAACCATCAGATCTGTTGATGAGTTGAGTTTGCTTATGTAATATAAATGAGAGCTACAGGTTGTTTATTGTCATCAGTAAAGTACAGAAGTACTGATATTATATTCAGTAATTCATTGTAGCTTACATCAGGGTCACTTTTGCATAGTAACACAAGGCCAGGGGCCACAATAAACAAACATTAATAATATTTTTGAGATAAAATGAATTAACATAAAGATTGTTGCTGCCGTCAGGCAGGAAGCGAGCATGTGGATTAGAGTTGGTACAAGGTCCCAAAATAAAAACAAATTCATCTGTCCATTTTTTAATGAATCGTCTGTTACCAAGAGACAAATCCAGTCGCAGCAGGTCAGCTGTACATGAACGTTTTGCAATAAATGTGTCACCACTTCTGCTCAATGGCACTTCACAAGTACCAGCCAAGGGAGATTATTAAAGGTTGATTAATTTGTATAAATAAAAAAAAAAATGAAATTCTCAGTGTAGATAAATGTATTTTCATTGTGAATAAGAAAATGTGGTTTTCTTCAGTTCAGAGTATCACTGGTCTACAGTGGTGATTTAAATGTGTGGTGGTTTGTTTAGGTAAAATTCTTTTTGTTAAAACAAAACAGATCCTAAGTACCATATAGGCAAAGCAAATAGTTTTCATTGAATAAAAACTGTCTTCATGAAATGATAAAGTTTGTTAACAAACTTCCTGTTGATCACTGATTGATCGTCAAGGGGCATTTGGCCAGTTTTACAGATGGGGTTCAGTTTACTCGTCACGACGAGGACTGCTCAGCCTGTCAAACAGTCTTCTGTGGCTCTGGAGGGAGCTTCAAAATAAACCAGATGACGTTATCCATGTGATGTCATTTGAGGGTGGTAACTAAGTATTTGTTTTTTTCCTGAAAAATGTTTGACAAAATGGTTCTGTTTTGCTCTGGTTTCTCAGTAGCAAACAACAATATGAATGTCACTAAACCACCAGGTCACAAGGTTTTGCCAAATTTACCAAACTTTTCCATTTCTCTCTCTCATTCCTATTGCATCCCTCTGTTGGATCCTTCCTTTGTTACTACTAAGGCTTCTCCCCCTTTTATCCCTGTTAAAGATTGATTTTTCCATGTCTAGGGTCTAAAGATTTTGTACAGATTGTAAAGGCCTCTGAGGCAGGCAAGTGTGTGACTTGGTTGCACAAATCACAAATTTGTCTTTTACAAGAAAACCCCCCCGAAGCAAACCTCAGCAAGGGCAACAGAGGAGGGATCCATCTCCTAGGACAAGATGTACATGATGTAGTTTTCGTGCTCAATCGTCATGATCAACAATGCTAGAAATTTCATTTCTGGCACTGGAAACTATTACTGTTACTAAACATGTTGTTTATCTATTTGATGTTACAATTAGGAGGACATCCAATCACACACAAGAAAATGTCAAAGATAACACAATAAAACACTTACTTCCATTGTGATTTCTAACCAGTATTGTGATTCACATTTGCAAATTTCTTATTCTTTATTTTTGAAAACATTGTAGCTATTGTCTCCCTAACAAGTAATAAGACCAACAATTACACAACAAGAATAATTTCATAGAGAATGATATGAAAATACCTCAAAACTCACACATGATCTCATCAGTCATGTCAAAGGCTATCCTTTGTTTGCCTCAGTTAGCAGGGCTAGTGTCTTCTTCCAGGCCTCCTCACAGTGAGCATTAGCCTGGAAATATATTCAGTGCATCCCCAAGTTTGTTATTAAGACCTCTATATGCTGCTCCTCCCATCTGATTAGAACAAAGAAAGGCGACGCTTGTCTCTGCCGACCCCCTGACAGAGACACTAAGCACATGCAGGTGTCCAGAGCAGGCTCTTTGAAGAAAATTGCAGTGTATGTGCACACAGCATGACAATTAGGGTCAGGTTATCAGCAGGAAATAAAGGGCTACATCATGAGATAGATGGCCTATCGGGTATGGGAGAAGGGTGTATTTATATGTAATTAATCCCCTGTGAGCTGTTACATGTTATACACATGTGTGTAACATTTATTCATCTGTATTTCCCACCAGCAGAACATGAAGCAGCCATGATTTTAGAGTAGGGGCTAATGTGGAACATTCTTTACATTGTAATGGTGGAAAGACATTTTTCATTTCTTCGTAGACACCTGCAGGGGGCATCATCTGCCTGCTTTATCATCTGAAACTCTCCAACACAGGGTCCAGCTTGTGATATGATGATAAAAAATGATTTTAAAAAGAAGGAGAAAAAAAAGAAGATAAATAAATAATTCAGTTCAGCTTTTGTTCTCTTTATTTTACACACATTTCATAGTTCATTACACTAGAGCAGAAATTCAATTCATTTTCACAGGATATGCTTAAAGTTCAAATATGTTGCTGCATATGACCGAAATACCCTCCAAAAAATATGAGGAATTGTGTCACTTGAACATTTTAAAAGGTTCTAAATTTGAATTCGCAATCACACCATTTCTTAAGTGTGCAGTATGTATATGCATGACTATGAATTATCTGTATGTCTTTCTATACTTAAACTGTATACATTTATTTATGTACACAGGTCTCCCCTGAAAAGAGATCTCAGTGAAGGATTTTAATGTATACATTGTCTTCAACCACATTATATGGCTCACTGTGCTGCAGATTATACTGTCAGGTTAATGTTACAAATTGGCCTCAGGGGGGTGGTAGAGCATCACACACACATAGCATGAATGAAATCGCCCATGGACTGCAGGTTTCCACAGCAGATGCAACATGATAAATAGTGTTAGACAGTTTTTTTTTTCTATGAGGACCATGCGGGAGTTTTTACAGCCACAGCAGAGTCCCTTCTTCACTTCTTCTCTTTAACTGAGAGATGAAAAAGAACCTTGTAAACCTGAATCTCTGGATTTTCTATTTCACTATTTAACAATGTACATCACAGATGACATCAAGTATTTGGCCTGCGGAGGTGTGTGTTTTTTACCAAACCATATGATGATGATGATGATACTTTACTGCCAGCTCACATCTGAAAATTTTCTTGCATCACAGCAGCTCCATTTGCAACATCTTAAATGTGACAAAAAAATATGGGAAGAAACAAAAATTCATGCATTGAACATTAAAAACAGAGAATCAGTTCAACGCCCTGTGACATTTTCATCTGTGATTCTATTCAATTTGATTTTATTGACTCGTGCTTCAGACTAACCTTGTTAAATCAACGCAACCCTGTACCCATATTTTCACAACTGATTTCTACAATGTAGATGACTTCATATGGTGTGAACAATATGTGTCTGCATATGCAGGTATGAGGAACTACTTATACTCTCTCTGACTCATACTGTAAGTCATTTTCTCTCTGATTCTCACTCTTCAAAGACATGGGATATCGAGTTCTATCCATCTAAATACTGTATGTCCTATGTTCAAGGGGTTCTTTATATTTGTGAGATTAAAGATATTATACTACATTATTGTAGACTTGTGGGTTTAATATCTGATTTAGACACCGCATCTATGTATTTTACTGATACAGATAATTCATTATCTTGGTGGATTTTTCAAATGACTTAAGCTTTATTTGCGTTTTCCAGTTCAGTTTAAGTCTTCGGATACTAAGCTTTCACATCCTGAATGAGTCTGCTATCTGCCTATCTATCTATCATTTTCACATCCCCGGTGGAAGTCTCTGCTAAACTTGCATTTATGTTATTCAAAGTGACAATTACTATAATTTACTATCTGTAAATCTAACATGACTAATTGGCTTATCAGCAGTTCCTGAAATACCCACTGTTCTTGTGGACACTTTAGAGGATTCACAAAGGATTACAACAAGGGATTACTGTGGGATCTGCTCAGAAGTGTTGACAGACAACTTTTAGTTATTTTTAAATATTCTGGCTAAGGATCTTTCTCTTCAACTTGAGAGTGACATGATGCTAACCTAAAAAATATTCTATATCTCAAATCGGTGAGTTTATACTTCAGTTTGAAGAGCTCGTAATCAAACCAGCATGTATAGTTCAGAGATAAATGAACACACCAATAAAGTTCTTTTCATGAATGCATTTATTATCTACTAAATCTTTTTTTTTCTTTTTCATAAAATACATGAAAATTATAACACTGGTAGACCAGTAAAGCATATGCTCCTCCACATAATTACATGAAAATCTTCCATGTGCGATAACACAGTGTAACAGAAAGTGTTGTCACATTTCATCAGGTTCAGTTTGACTTCAGAGTTGAGGTGTATTTTGCGTCATCAAATGCTGTACAGTGAGTCACCGTTCATTCACACTCACTCACTCATTCACTCATTATGTTCTTCCACGCACACAGACACAAATGCTACACCATGTCATCTTCACAGCAAATGTATCTCTTTACATATTAACAGGTGAGTTAGAATTCCTTAGTGTGTGAGTCCATTCATCAAATCCATTTGGCAAAAGTTCTTTTTGTTTCTCCCCCTGGATCTGAATTTGAAAGTAAAATGTCCCCAGATGAGAGTATTTAAGACACAGAGGACACTTCTGTCTTGCTGGCAGAAACTGAGGTCTCATCCTCCACCATGCCACCCATTCCAACAGTGCTCAGCATGCAGTTACGGAACTGAAAACAAGAAAATTCAGAAATTAATACATTGTTCAGAATTGAATAAAGAAGAAAGGGCAAATACTAGAAGCAACAAATATGTTGAACCAACCTGTTTGTTAAACAACACATAGATAATAGGGTTATACAGAGCAGAGCTCTTTGCAAAGAAGGCGGGGAGAGCTGCAGTCATGGCAGAGAAGTAAGCTCCCTTGTTCATGAAGATCCAACCGGCAAAAGTGGCGTATGGTACCCAAGCTACCAGGAAGCCAAAGACCATCAAGACGCACATACGTGTCACTTCCCTCTCGGCCTTCTGGGTGGACTCTGACTCCTGCTGCTGGGCTGCGGCCTAAAGTGTTTGAGTTTGTTTGAGTGCAGAAAATATCATCAGAATTCACAGCATGGACAGATTTACACTACAGAATAACATAATTTTTTTTTTTTAGCTTTGGTTATAAGTTAAACATTTCATAAACTTCACTTACAGCTTTGACAGTCAGCACAAGACTTCCATAAGTGAAGAAAATGACGAAGACGGGAATGAAGAAGTGGACAACAAACATGTAGATGACATATGATTCATTGTTGAAGCCTGGAGCCAGAGTGTAGTAGTCGGGTCCACAGGAGCACTGCATGCCCTCAGGAAGGTACCTGTGTGAGGTTTAAGAAGAGACTCATTAAGACTCTGCATCTACAGTATCAACCAACCTTATGATGAACCAGAAGATGTAATAAAGTCATATTTATTGTAAGTAAAATGACAAATACAAATGTGATTTACCTAGACCAGCCAAACAGTGGGGGTCCAGCACAGGAGAAGGCCATGATCCAGGTGAAAACGACTCCAGCTGCAGCATGAGTTCCAGTGAACCTGAAGCTTCCCATGGGTTTGCAGACGACAATGTATCTCTCAACAGCCAGGACGACCAGTGACCAGAGAGCAACTTCACCTACAGAGAAAAAAGTAATATAAATGAACAATTTATGTTGAGTATATTTCAGTCATTGTCAGGTTCTATAAAATTCTGTCATGCATTTATAACTGCTCTGTGGTAAAGGTCAAATTACTGAGGAAACATTTACTGGAAGGAGCAGCTAAAGTAGTGTGAAAGAATGAAATTGACTTTATACCTCCAAGTGTGGCCATGAATCCCTCAACAGCGCAGGCAGTGGGTCCAAGAATGAAGTAGCCATTAAGAGCAGATGTGATGGTGATGGTGAATCCGAAGGCGCACATGATCAGTCCAGCCACAGCCAGGTTGACCAGGATGTAGTTGAGAGGTTGCCGGAGCTTCTTGTTCTGAGCCGTTACCAACAATGTCAGACCGTTGATGGGAGTTCCAGTGCAGATCAGGAAGAACATGTAGAAAGCTAGCAGCTTGTAGGTCATTTTATCTACCATATAATACTGCGTGTATTCAAAAGGACTTCTAACAACCCCAGTCCTGTTGGACATGGGGATGTAGAAGTTCTTGCCCTCTGTGCCATTGGCTTCAAATCCTCCCTCCCAAGCCATCTTCAGTTGCCTTCTTTCTGGAGCTTCAAGAGAGGTCACCCAGTACCAGTGTAAGATAAACTCACATAGGCAGCTTATGCTGTTCGTGGCTGCTGTTTTATACCTCCCTGAGGTGATCCTCAAATTGGTAAAATTAGATTACCTGAGGATTGTGAGGAAGCGGACAGCTCAAGTCAGGTTGGTAATTGACTTTAATAAAGCCGCACGTTTCAACTTTATCTTTCCTGTCTCTATATCGTCAATGATTATTGCATTACACTATATAAAATAAGATCAGTATATATATTTACACTTTCTTATAAGATCCTTTTTCTCTATGGTGTATGTATGTGTATAAATTCTCATTGTGATAGAAACAAATTATTATTTTGGTTGAAATAATTATTCCTTAGAAAGTAAGTTTCAGAGGTAACAACAGTCAAAATCCCTCCAAGATAGCACTTTAAAATTTCAAATGACATGTTAAAATAATAAATAAAAAGGATAATAATTATTTATGTAGTATTGCAGGAAAAAAAAGTGAAGTACTTTGTTTAAAGGATTTTATTTGTCTAAATACAGGTGCCCCACATCAGTGTACAGCATTATCTTTCATGCAGCACTTTGCCCAGCTGACACAGATGGCTGCTAAGAAGCCTTTGGCTGCTTTTTACCACTGATAAATTGTCAAATGGATCGTCTTCTGCTTGGCGACAAGTTTTATTCTCCATTGATCATTTTGAAATTGTTATTTTACGAAGATCAAAATGTATATCCGGTCCAACTATGGAGATTGGGGCAGTCTGCTGGGACACAACCACAAGTGCTGGAGATATCTGGTAAACTCCTTCCATGATATCTGATTATCATATGGAAATTAACTGGAGAGACTTGATCGTGTGTGTGAGAGTCCAGGAGAGAGAAAGTACTGCACTGTTAAAGACTTTAATGATGGTGTGGTGACAGCAATGCATTTATGTCCTTCATGCTGTGTTCAAGTATAACTGGGTAGTTTATTTTCTAGGAGTGAGTTCATCAGACTGCGCTTCCTCCAAACCACCTGCTCGCCTTTAAACCTCACGTCGTGGATCAATTGGTGATCGCTGGTTTCCAACAGGTGGCGATCTCAAAGCATGTAGGTTACAACTTTGTTTTGAAGTAACATTTTCTGCCACACAGGGGCGAGCGTTTCTTCGACGTCCAGCCAGACATAAAAGCAGCAGAACACACAGAGAGGCGGAAGAAGCTGACTACAACACAAGGCATGACAAATATTTAGTCGTGGTGGTAACTACAGAGTAAATACTAACTAATTGCCTTGAAATATCTCAACTATTACTAACAAAACAACACTACATTAATGGGTAATTACTACCGGCATTATGAAGGTAACTACAGTAAAATAATAACACAATTACTATGTAAAAGGAGATAAATTACAACCCATTTACCTGGTAGTATAATCCAATATCTCACCTGTACATCTATTTACTAAGTTATTGGGCTGTTTTGACTGGTACCTGATTCAAGTAAAAACATGAATCAGGTACCAGCCAAACATGTAGCTGAGATGTTTCTCATAGCTTACATTACTGCCCTGAGAAAGAAAATCCAATGTCATGCTACCACTTGATTGATAAATTACTGTCATTTTTACAGCTTTTCGTCACAGCATTAAATCCTTCAAATATCTTAACATCTGCCAGTTCATTTGAGAGTTAAGCAGGTTGTTCAAACTTTGCCTGTGAGTTGAATTAAATGGAGCTGTCTTCAATTTACCGAAACAGAAACCTTTGGCTGCCTCACACTGTAAGTATCCTGATACCAATTCAGATAACTAGATTACTGGCTGGAGTAAGCCACTGTGTCTTGTAATGAACAACATAATCCCTTTACAGGACAGTCCGGTCTTTGATGTGGAGAGTGAACTTTCTTCAATACGGATTGGAAATTCTATTATCTAATTAAACTCTGAGGATATGGCCCTGTAATACTGATTGAACCACTTTGCCTGAACTTAAATCTATTACCTTAGTTTGGGCCCCTGGCATACAGCGAGCCGTTCACCAATTGAACCAATAAAACTGTTGAACAAATTGCTTTACAAACAGAAATTGTGCAGTGTACTTTAAATGTTGAAACTTTCAAATGTTTGCAGACAGTGTCATGCTAAAATGAGAATCCCACATGTTTTTATAACCACAACACGGTATCGGTTTATGATGATTAAATGCTCACAGAACAGCTGTATTTTTGGAGGACAAAAGGAAACCTAAATTCATTTAAGCTTTGAACTATATATGCAACTAATCTGCATATATAAACTTTTAAGTACTGCTGGATTATTTCAATTAAAGTAATGGAAATATGTCATGTGTTGTACCTTTCATTTAAACTGTGGACTGTAGATGAGAAAGTGATCTGATGTGCAGTATCTAATACAACCATGTATGGTAATGCTCTGGATGTACAATCAGGAAACCAGCTGTCACACAGCTATGCCAATTCGTACAAGTGAGATTTGCAGACCAAGGAGCTTGTGTTCAGCTGCTTAGTATCCAGAAATTGTCACTAGCAAGCTGTTAAACCGGAGGGATTTAGGCCCTTTCTAATCTTCAATCCTCACAAATTGGATTCACACCATCCGCGCAAGTCAGAGGTGTTGAGCAGGCTGTCTAGAAGTCAAGGCACATAAGAGAAGTGCCACCTGTCTCCCTCAATTTACATAGTCTTTAAACGTGATTACAGAGGTCACATACTGGCTATAGAGGTCAAAGACCTGACGTTGTCTGTGAAGGCAGAGACTGAAGGTCAAATATATTTGATCATTTTTCTGTTTAGGAGAAAACAAACAGTATCAGAAACAACATCTGTCTGCAGAATGTAGACTGATGAGTTAATTTTCCATTTGGAAACAAGAAATTTAAATAAAAGTTAATGACTAACACATTCAGTCATTCATTTAGGAAAAATAGAGGTGAATCCTTCTGCTCTTTTGTCTAAATTATAATTTATTATTATAATAATTAACTCATGTTAGCAAAAACTGCATTGTGTCAGTTTTTTATTCAGTATGATATATAGGTCAACAGGAAATATAAGAACATATAATATATGAGACATCTTGGCGGGCCGTTACAAACAGCACATACATGTTGAGATGCCTCATGAATATGACAATCCAAAATAAATTACATTTGCCAACACAGAGACCTGAAGTTGAATTATAGAGGCTAATACTTATTATTACTTAATACAGCAAATTGCAATACAATAAAATGTAATATTAGCTGCTCTGTCTTTGTGATTTGAAATATGTTCAGCTAATTATGTACATCTAATAATACATAGTGAATTATGGGATAGATAGATAGATAGATAGATAGATAGATAGATAGATAGATAGATAGATAGATAGATAGATAGATAGATAGATAGATAGATAGATAGATAGATAGATAGATAGATAGATAGATAGATTTGCTTATGTGGGGAATCTGGCAACAGCAAGGATGTACAGAAGCTTGTACTCATAAGCCTGAGGCAGGTGAGAAGTCTAAAAAAGCTCAAAAGCGTGCAAGCCTCGTGACCAAAGTCACACGTAGACAACCGTTATTTGGGATTAGCTGTCTACTTCACAGCTATGTGAGTACTTAACACACACTCCTGAGGAGAGATTTGAAAGTGTAACAGGAATTGGCACCTGTGTAGCTAATCTGTGTAGTGTGTCAGCACACTAAAAAAATGTTTAGGTCACTTGTGTATTTCAATTACATAGACAATTTCCATCCATTTGAATTACATAGTTTTAAAATAAATTAACTAACAAACTTAATGTGAAGCAAAGAATAAGATTTATGTAATAGTACTAATAAACTCAAAATTACTGCATTCATTTTCGTTGTTTGGTTTGGGAAAACAAATTGGCTTTATTCATATTGAATGCATAATTGACTAGAACATATTGTACTACAGGTTATGTCAACCATGTCAACACAACTGACCACAGCTACATACAACATGAAACAAACACTACAAAAACTATTACTCACCTATCAGTATTAAAAGACGTTATAGTCAGCGTCATGCAACATCAACTGTAGAGCTGCTAAGTATAGTATCATCACTTCATCCACTTTACTTGTTTTTATTCTGAAGGATTCAAATACTGTTTTTCTTAAAATAATACATCCAAATATTCACCTCATACACCCAGTTTTGTATTTGAATATCTGTGGGAGAAAGCAATAATTCCATTCAACTCAGCATAAATAACACATGAGAGTTACATACATAAAACAACAACAAAAAAGTACTGTGTATACAGCAGCACCAAGACTACAACAACAAAGACACTATAAGAGACAAATACGCAACAATAGCAACATTTCATTTTACAAAATCCAAAGAATAATGTTGTATAATAGTAGGCCAGTAGAACGTACTAAGTGAAACAGTAAAAGGTGAACTACAGCCGTTAAATGGCAGCAATTGCCTGAGGTTAAGTGATATTATAAATACAGGCAACCCGTCTTTCTCAGGAATGGGTTCAAAAGAAGTCCACTCGCAGGTTAATGCACCTAAAACTAAATAGTGAATACTTTTCTGAGTATGGGCACCATGATAAACTACTGAGATTTAGGATATATTTAGTAAGTAACCAGTGCATTTTTAATATCTGTTGGTGGTAGAGATGAGTAGTTGAATAGTTGATTGTCAGGAAACTATTTTGATAATAATCCAGCAGAAAACTAGTTTGTTGGTTGGATGTTGATTAGTTTGGTTGGTTGTAAACATGATCCTGACAATGCTTAATTCATAACAAGATAAAGATGCATGCTAGAGGAAAGCTATGTTTGAAGCTAAACCCTTAAACTCATGAATCTCATGTTAAAGACCTATCAGGTCACTGAGGGGTGACCATGTGATTAACATGGAATAACCCTCAGTAACACTTTCTCTTAGGCCCTGCTGTCACAGACTCACTGTGGTGCTCTGCTCTGTCTAATATCTGCTTACAGAGTGACCTGGACCACTGATACTGTATCAAAAATATTATTTAAAAATATGTCACTAACCTTCAATACATCTATCCCTAAGTTCTGATAATGTCATAGGGAAATCAATGTCAACATTCATAGAACATCCATCGATACAATGTTGAATATTTGCAGTATTACAGACACAAAGTGTATCACTATTATCATCAATGTGCATTATCATCTATTATGTTAGCATTTAATGATCCTATAGTTACCAGTGTTCAATGAATCAAATGGCATGAGATAAGTGGATTAAATATACAGCATGGGTATCATTAGCTTGTGAAGCGCCCTCTGGTGGTCTGTTTTATACTGTTTAGCACAGTTCTGTCTCAGCAAGTAGTGGTTTACACTCATTTGCCGTTTATTAAGCACATTTTGCTCAAAATGATGAATGCAGTCTCATACGACAGCCTCACGAAAAATCCTCCCTCGATGAAGGTTATAATTCAGTTTTTATAAAGCACAGCTGGAGGGTGTAGATTGTTGTGCCGCAGAGTTGTTTGGTGTTATTCTGACTGGTGTTTCCAATTTCTATCAGTGTCGGTGGACAAAATATTAACCCAAAGCAGACACTTCACAAGAATCACAACCCCTCCCGTATTAGTGTGCAATGTGACAGTTTAGCCAGCAGATGTCACCTTCTACTAGACTGACTCCTTCGTCTCTAGCTCTAAGCTGTAGCCTATTTATTGCACACTGAATATATGAATATAAAGCCCTCTCCTATCTCTAAGTTCTGACAGTGTCATGTCTAAGAGGTTCTGGCTGTTCCAAAAGACCTAATACATGAGGTTGTTTTTAATTATGTTTAGTTATACAGGAAAAAGATATACTTTCCCCTCAAAATAAGATGTTTATATGCTATAATACTAATCTATTATTATGCTATTGTGCTTATAAAGTCCTCATGCCCCTCCTATATTTGTGTGTAATGTAAAAGTTCAGCCAAGTTCAGGACAGCACTGCAGTGAGGCCTAGTTCATAATAGACTACAATATTGTTAGTATTTACAGACTGGAAAAAAATGTTAAAGTGACGCAGGTGGATGTGCATGGATTTAACAATGACAGGGATTTAACACTGCAACTAAGGAGCAGAGGTCAAAGGAAAGGAAACTTTTTCTTTGAAGCAGGGTCCTCTAACCACAGACCTGCAGCGCCTCCCAGGGGCCAAACCTTGGAATAGTGGATGACCAATTTAGAGATATTACAAGTGGTTATAGAATATATAGGTTTTTGA
This sequence comes from Miichthys miiuy, assembly GCA_036365135.1. Lineage (NCBI taxonomy): Eukaryota > Metazoa > Chordata > Actinopteri > Sciaenidae > Miichthys > Miichthys miiuy. Next base: position 22,473,326 of record CM071604.1, read on the forward strand.
TATAGGATTTTTAGGCAGGTAGACCTACAGGTAAAAACAGCTTGAAATAAAATCAGGTGTCTATCTGAAATTAAAATGTCCTGTTGTAATAGATATTTCATAAACAATTAAGGAGAGAAATGACACACTAAACAATAAAAATACAGTTTATTTACAGCAGAACAGAAACCAACAAAAATCAAGTGAACAAGGAAAATAATTTTGAGAACAAAATTAGAGAAATTGACTTGAAATTGAATTGAATAAAATACCGATATAATACATCATATATCCACGTATAAGTATACATAATAAAATACACATATGTACACACACACACACACACACACACACACACACATATACACACACTTTTGTTTGTTTTTTGCGATGATAGCTTGTACTTTGAGTGATTACAGTGATCAAAAGGAATACACGATAAGTTTTACATTGCAGCCCACATAATGTGCACCTAGACTGTAATTAAAGTGCAAAACAGTTGAACACTGACGCTTTATATTACTCCGTAATTAAAATGAATGAAGCTCTGAACATGTAATGTGTTGAATTACATCCCGCATACAAAGGTTTCAGTCAGTTTCAGGTGTTAAAGGAACACTGGTGTGCTCTGTTGTAACGCCCACTACATTGGACAGGTGCTTTGTAAAGTACTGTACCCACCAAAAAACAATCGTCTTTATCTCTATACCTCATTTACTATTTTATAAGCCTATTTTTCCTACTAGTATATCAGTATTTTACTAACGTAAACATTCATTTTTATTGCTAAATTCTTAGTTTCAATTCAATTGTTAATATTTGTCAGTATTCTTAACCAGTTTTTTCAACACCTCATGTTTGTTACACAATAAATTATCATACCCCATAGCATTATTTAATGGGATTTCTGTAATTAACAATAATATAAAGACTACTGGAAATATAATCATTCAGAAACTGTATATAGGACAGTTTATAATTGAAGGAAAGACATTCCTGTCATTGCTAAATTCATGTTCTAAACTGTTTTGCAGTTAGATTCTCCCAGACTTCTTGTTTGCACCCTGTTGTTATTTAAAAAGAACCCTTCAAATAAAAGTCTTACAATCTGATTTCCAAAAGCTTCTGTAATCTATATAATAATAATAAAAAGATATACAGCTGGAATACACAAGAAAACCTGGAAGATCAGATTGATACATACGTTTTTTGCAGTTTTGACTGACTTCAACTGTTTAAGCTCTGTTAAACTCCTCATGGTTATTTCAGTCTTTTTTTCCCCCCTTGCAGTTTAAATAATGGATGGCCTCTGAGCTCTGTCTCCTTGGTCATCAGGACTTTCTGCTGTGCGCAGTGTGTACAAGTCTGTGAAAGTTTGAAATGCTACTTTATTTGACGCCTTCTTTAATGTTGCAGTGGGTAAGTCCTTTGACGGCGTGCACAGAAACTTCAGTCTCTGTTTGGAGAAAGAAAAGGTTAACTGTGGCAAAATAACAAATCTGCTGATCAGTAATCATGTTTTCCCATAATACACTTGAACTGTCAGTAACAGGCAGGCTAGGCTCAAAGCCAATAACAACTACAATGCAGTTCTATTTTAAAACGGTGTAATGGTTGTTCCTTTTTGCTCTTCAGTTCCTCTTATTTCTGTCCAGGTGTGCTACACATGATTGTTAAATGAGGTCCACGTGGCCTGGGAAAGAGGCATTGAAAAGCAGCTGTGCCAGCATCAGAAGAAAGAGGCTTTTAGTGTGGAGACTGCTGGTGTTACTGCCTCTCAGAATGGGATTTTTTTGTTGCTTTTGTGTCTTTTAATCATCAATTCATTTAGTCTTAATATAGTGCCTTGGTTGTTTGTGTGTTTTTGTTCCCATGAAGCTGGTCTTAAAGCTGTCTTTCTGTGGTTATTTTGGCTCAGTGGTGGAGTGCTGTTTACCCCGGTGCCTAAGGGTGAGGTGCAATGTGTCTACAAAACATCAGACTTTAAAACAGGTCAATGCTGTTGGTTTCCCATTTCCTAATGACCACAATCAGTCCCTAATGATAGCCGAGTAGTTATTTTAACCCAAACCACAATCTTTTCTTTTATGCCGACCACTGCATGCAAAGAGTGGAAACTGGAAAAGGAACGGTGGCAGCACTACAAATTTTTGAACTTTTTCAGACATTTTTCCATCAACATACTGGAGAAATAACCCTCAATTAGCAACATGCAATAGTCAACAATTGTTTGTTGTTTTTCTAGGAAGTTTCCTTTCCACACAACTCTGCTCTGATTCCTGCAGTGAAGCCAAATGAAATCTTAACTATGGAGTAGTCAGAAAAGTTATACTGTTTTTATACAATGTATTTTGTCATTTTTATTTCCTCGTCCCACACAGTCTTGACCAACCTGAAAGGAGTTACTAGAGCAGTAATATGAGCATAATTCCTCCACAGCTTCACATCATTTTTTTTCACTAAATTCATGCTACATGGGCATCTCATCAAAGATGCCATATCACCTTTACTACTGATTGTAAATCCAAATAAAATTCTGCTTGTATTATTTCTGATTCTGCAAGCAGTGTAACACACAGATTAGTAATTGTATGTATACTGATCTTTTCAAGCAGGTGTCTGCCAAATGTGACTGAAGCACTGATATAATACAGTTTGCTAATGTCAGTTCAAAATATGAAAAGAAAAGGCATAGATAGCCTAAATAGAGGTAAATAGGTCTTCTATTGTCTGAATTACCTCTGCTTATAACCTTAACAACATGTGACTGTACCTGTTTCAATGTTCCTGGAGTGACACACACAGCGTACAACATCCACAGAGGAACCAGGAGTGTTGAAGATAGAGTAAAGAATCCTCCGATGGTGTAGCCCCACCAGGGGTATTCATAAGCATTGTTGAATTTGAGTGGGGTATATTTGACCAAGGAGAAGATAAATGTGCACTTTAAAGAGAGAGAAAAGAAGAGAAGACATAAATATGTAGTCAAAATGATGTTTTAAGGTCAGTCTAACAGTACAACAGTTTGTGATTAAGTAAATAGTCAATTATTTTGGCGGTGCTAGCTACAAATGAAAAAAAATCACATATCTACACTTTATAGTTTATAGTGTAATTAAATATTTCTTCAGGAGCCAGAGAAGTTAAAACCTTACACAAACTATTGATTCAAAATGACATTTAACAGCCTTGAGTTGCTGTATAGCACCCCATCAATGCTACTGGTTTCCATATGGTTGAGACATGGACTACCTTCAGGACAGAAGCCTCTGGCAGCTGTCAGATACACTCGCTTGTTACAACATGAGCAAACTTACAAAGCAGGCATGCTCCCTTTTCTTATACTTACAATACAGATAGCTGGTGTGAAGTACTGCCAACAATATTTCATAAAAGGCCATGGCCGATATCCAATCATGTCCTGTATATTATCATACTGACGATCTGCACCTGAGGAGAATAAGTAGTTACATCAGTGTTATGGCCTACACAGCTGATCAAAACAATATTATATTTATATTCTGTATCTCCATGTTCCAACACATCTCTGAAGATATATTAATGCTTACATCAAGTGAAATATTCAATTGGATGGATCATTTTGTGCACAGCCTCACATTGTTCATATATTATGAATACTTCCTTTATGGGTTTAAAACATGGGTTAGAAGCTTTTTCTGCTTGTCGCCCCTTGAAATGAAACAACGTCTGGTTTTCATAACCTATCACAGTATATGTCTGTGATGAGGTTAACTGCACAAATGATTTGTCCTTCTTTAACTTGAATAATTTTTATAGAAATTCACAAGATAAGAGGCAAAGGTTCGAGTAACGTGTGAAAACAAACATCATAAATTCATTTTTTGCTTTCTTATCCTGTTAACTGTCTTGCTCAGGCTGGGAACCACTTTGAAAAAATATAAGATGGATCCAACACTGATGTCTCCCTTTTTTCCTTACCATAGATCCATCCAATACAGACAGACTGGAGAACAGCAAAAAGCAGGAGTGTCATCCCACTGCAGGCATAGTAGTCAAACAGCTGGAAAATATACAGGCCTCCCTGCAAATAAGAAAAAACAGATCCAGGAAGACAAAATAAGGTTGTCATCATTCACACTCTGTTTTCCCATATATTATAGTAAAACTATGCACAATATACAATAACATGTATTGTTCATGTAAATATAATGCTATAATCTGTCTGAATGATTTTATTTTTAAATGTTTCCTTTACATCATCTGTTCCTCTTTTGTGTGTCCATTTGTATCTGTTCTGTTTTTTTGTAATAAAACAAACTTACATTAGCTGCATGTATTACTTTGAAATATACTGTAAATAAAGGCTCACCTCTGTGACCATCAGAAGCCCAAGAAAGAAACTGCCAACAGAAATGGCAAGAAGAAGGAGTTTACGCCGACAGTTGCTTTGAAAGAAGCCAGGATACATGTCGGAGATGGTTGTGACCAGCGCCTCTTGATACACAAACTGAGGTAATGAAAGAGATACAAAAAGTTGAATGATGCCGTCTGAATCAAATTACTACACCTCAAACAGACTCGATAAGTAGTCCTACCTCACTGTCTAATCCCAAGAAGATGATCATAATGAAGAAGAAAATGGCCCAAAGCTGGGGAAGTGGCATCAGAGCCACAGCACGAGGATAAGCAATGAATGCCAACCCTGGACCTGTAAAGGTACATGAAAAAAATTGTCATATTCATAATTTTCAAATTCAAATTTTCAAACAGTATCACTCTGGGTTTCTGTGAAACCTTATTAACTCTCCATACCTGACTCTGCCACCATCGAGATGTCCACACCTTGCTCCTTTGCCATAAAACCAAGTACAGAAAAGATGGCGAAGCCAGCAACAAAGCTGGTTAAACTGTTCAACAGGCACAGGTAAACACAGTCTCTGTGGGTGAAATATCAAAGAATTAATAAACCTGTGCTCTAATCCAGACTATAATAACTAGGTTGAACAAACTGAATTCAATACAGGCAATAAAAAAATACAAACCTGTAGCAGTTGTTGCTGTACTTGTTGTAACTTCCTAAAGATGTCAGAACACCTGTGCAAACTCCATAGGAGTAGAAAATTTGGCTGCCGGCATCCATCCATACCTGTTGGATTTGGATGTGATTATGTTTAGTTTAGGTTTGTAAGTTTGCAACACAATACAACACAATTTTTAGCATTGCTAGAAGTTTGGCTCTAAGGATCTCAGTCCACCACCACTTTGGTTCAGACTGAAATATCTTTATCCTCAGGGGAGCATGAATGTCTGAACACATTTTGATGGAAGTCCAGCCTACAGTTGTTAGGATATTTAAAATGTGTAGACTTTCATGGTGCCCTGAGTCTCTGACTTTTCCTCTTTTTGTTTTTTGAGTGAAATGTCTCTTTTAATTGAATGGATTGTTAAGAAATTTGGTTTAAACGTTCATGTTCCACAAATTGTAATCACTTTGGTGATCTAATTTTTCATCAACAAAACTAATGACGTTCCCATCAGCTTCAACTTTGTGTTGGCGGTAATTAGTTAATGTTAGTATGCTAACATGCTAAAGCAAGATGATGAACATGGTGAAAACAATCCACCTGCTCAACATCACGTTAGCATTGACACTGTCAAGCCTCTTAGAAATCGTATCATTTCTCACTCTCACAGACCCTCTATAGCCTTGCTGTAGACTAGCTTGAGTCTTGTTCATGGTTGTATTTAGATCTTACCTCTGGATCAGTGAGGCGGGAAGGGTCTGGGTAGAGGTAGAACATGATTCCTTCTTTGGCCCCTGGTAAGGTAAGACCACGAACAAGCAGAACCACCAGCATAACGTACGGAAATGTGGCAGTGAAGTAGACCACCTAAGACAGAACCAACAGCTAAGTTTTGTGTCCCTTCTTTACAATGAAATATTTTAAGAACAGGATTTACAGACATTACAAATCAACATTGTACTATACCTTTCCTGTTGATTTCACTCCATTCCAGACACAGAAGTAACACAATATCCAGGCGAGAAGCAGACAAAGGGCCAGGTCCCAACGAATATTCCCAATTTCCTCAATTCCACTGGAGAGGCCCAAGATTCTTCTCCTATAACAAAGTTCATTAAGGAACTACAAGAAAAACAGCAGCCCTTATATGATGCCTTAATTCATACTTACTCCCAGAATTCTACAACTGAAGATGTGCTACTTCCAGACAGGAGCAGAGCAGATGATTGATTGTGACCGTGTTCAAAACAGCCATCTTACATGAAAAAAAATAAGAGAGGTTTTGAAAGCTGAATAACAAAGTGAAACACATGGCACAGTTTTATAGTTCACCACTGGATAAATAAAGTCTTGGTACCTGTGTTCCAGCTGTTTTTACAGCTTGCCCATGGAAGCTCAGACCTGAAGGATGAAAACAGGTAAAGAAACGTCCAAGCCAATATGATGATGTAATACACCCCAGTGTACAAAACAATCACTTGGCTTCCGTAACCTAAGCCTGTAGAGAAATAGAGATGTCTCATTGTAATACCATGAATAAACACATATGTAGATGTAAAGCCACCTTTCAAAATTACACCAATTCAAGATTTAAAAAGATTATTTCCTAATGAACTAAATAGGTTTAATCAGTGTTATGCATGGATGGATTCCTCTTCTCTTTTTGGCCACTTGTGTGCAGAACTCAACAACATGCATTAAACAAACAAACACACCTTTGACATATTACGGCCAATGGTGGAAAGTCATTTAGTTAATTTACTCTGATGCACAGTCCTTATACATCTGTACTTAATTGAGTATTTCCATTTTATATACTTAAATCCCACAACATTTGAATGAATTGTAATCACTTTGGTTACCTCTATCTATTATGTCTCTCCCCCTCACAGGTGATTTCACTTATTCCATAGCGAATATAGAATATTTCACAGAAGACATTTACTATTGCAGTGAACCAGCAATAACAATAACACAGCATAGCAATAATATTGCATTAGTAGGTTGCAGCCATCATTAATATTATTAAATAAACCTGTGTTTTTCCTGCTGACATGTCAAAATGAAAACTGCTTTGAAAGAGGTCAAAGTGGCTAAATCAAATTAAGTAAGAGAGACAAAGCAGTTAAAAGGAAAATCACATTTCTACATCAACATGTGGTAATCTCTTGGTGGGACACGGAGCAACATTAATATTCATTTGGAGTTGTCTGCAGATAAGTGAAAACACATTTTCTGTTTTTTTGTCATCACCGACTCCTGTGGGAACACCTTAACATCCTTATCAGCTAAATGCTCCACCTTATTCACCAACTAGTCTCAAACGTTGTCTGTCCACTGTTTGAATTTTTTACTGAACTGCCTGCTGCAGCTGATAATGAGTTTTGGGCTGTAAAATAAGAAAAAGGCAAAAAACTGGATAAACCTGAGGGCAACTACAGGGTCGGGTGGTAATTCACTGTGGGTTTGTATGAGTGACCCCTTTCAATACACATAGTCACTTGGGCCATTGTTTATGTAATGATATGCAGCGTAGTGAAGCTACACACTGTGGTTATATACAACAATATTTACTAGCAGTTATATCTGTTGCCTGTTTTTTAACATTACCTAAAATCGTTTTAGAAAAAAAACTTATTTTTGTAGCTGATCCAAAAAAAAAAAGGAACACTGTGAAGACTTACCTTCAAAGAGAGGGCAGATTTTTCTCCAACATGTTATTCCACCCTGACTTGTGTACTGGCCCAAAGATGTCTCCAGGAAGAAAAGTGGAATGCCGCAGGTGAACAAAAATAAAACATAAGGTATGAAGAAAACCCCTTGAAAATAAAAAAATAAAATCTTGTTAAATATGGATACATTTGTGCACACAAATAATGATTTGCAAAAATAAATGCAGTAGGCAGCAAGAATATCTGTTAATCAACTCCTTACAGCAGTCAAAGACATGTAATGATTTTAACATTAATAATTCACAGTTACTTTATAACAATACTGACAGAGGTGAAGGTTTTTTCTCTGCTGTCAGTAGAAAAATAACTAACTAAACATAATCTTAATCCTTGGCATGGCAGAATACGCCGTAGCCTTTTGTACATGAAACATCTGGCCACAACAACAAAGATTTACCTCCTCCATTTTTGTAGCAAAGGTATGGAAACCTCCAAACATTTCCCAGACCAACGATGTGTCCGGCCACAGCCAGGATAAACTCAATCTTACTGCCCCATTGCTCCCTCTCCTGAGGTTTGGACTGAGTAGGTTTGGTCCCAAGGTTCATCAGATTAATTTTCAGTGGCGCGTTTTGTATTTGGTCCATTTCAACCTTAAGTAAAAGTTGAATTAGGGTAGGTCAGTGTGTCATACAGTCAAAAACAAGTTGTTTTGGGCCATTAAGTACTGTACAAAGGAAATCGTGCAGGATTCCATTCAGTGCTCTCTGACAGTATAAATAAGTTCTCAGGTTTCTCTCCAATATCAAGTTTCACTCAACATGAATGATTTCCTGAATGCCATACTACATACACCATACTAAATACTAAACCTGAACAACTCACTTGCCACCTTCATAATCATATATATTAAAATATTATGAAACAAGACAAAGAGTCTACAGCCATGCTATCAGCTATGTGAGGCTGTACAGAGGCACAACAGTAGGCTACATCGGCATGCTCACAATCGCTATGCTAACATCCCGATGATAAGCCATTATAACGTTTACTTTTTACGTTTTATTTGCTAATTGTCACCAAACTATAGCTAAGGCTGATGGTAATATCATTAGTTTGATCCAATTATTTGATCAAAAACCAAATTAAATTTTGACCTGATGATGACACAAGATAAAAAGTCAGGGGATTGTGTGCAGTGTGTGTGCAGCAAATTTTATGGCAACCACCAAGTGTTAATTCTCCAGTTTCATCCTCTTAGTAGTAGTCATAGTAGTCATATCATAGACTAATTTACTGCTGTTACATTTCCACACAATGTTGCGTCAACAAATAATTTGTTAAATTGGACCTTTATAGGATACCCGGACACAAGGATTAATATTGTGATACAGTGATATTCTAATTACAAATGTAAGATACTTAAGTGCAGCAGCTGACAACTACTCACAACATGTGGTACAGTATGTCTGATGGCAAGTGTATATCTACTCCAGCACAGTAACATTTAAGCATTTTTCCAAAGAAAACAGAGTCACTGCAGTATTTTATCTCCTGACCAAAATCACTGTAATTAAAAGACCAGCTGAGTCAGAAACACAAAACAATGACACGAATGAACATGAACACAAAACAATCAATCAGTGGTTAAAATCTATAATATGTTTTAAGTCACATGCATTTCTTTTAGAAACACTTCACCATCATGTATGATTAAATTCCAAATGTTTAGATGCAATAAAGAAAAACTCAGAAGAAGATGCACAGATTACCTGGAGCAGTTGAAATGTTTCCTCCTCTGTGAGTTGTTTGATGAAAGAAAACACCAGCCCCTCTCCAAGAAGAAGTTGAGTGAGATGGGTTTCTGTGAGGAGTGGCTACTGAGACTAACATAACCAGTCTTTTCTTCTCTTTGAAACCAGAAGAACACATGCACACACACCCGTGCACACTCATGCACACGGTGAATAAAGTCTGTTTGCCAAGAGATAAAACAGACAACCCTTTTCTGAGATGGGATCTCCTTTATCTTGGGGCTAAACATGTACATGCAGTACATTTGTTTTCTCCTTGTTGTCTGTAAAGTACATTTAAAGGAGCTGAGTTATATGAAAAGGATTATCATTGCTGTTATTAGTTTTTCACCAATCAATAGTGTTGTTTTAAACTTAATGATGCATTGCGCGCTAGTGCCACTTTATGTTATCAATAATGCTCATTAGAAATTTCAGATAAATGTATTTTTACAAAGTTCAGTTTAAAGCTAAACTTTCAGCTGAGTTCACCTCCCTTTATATCTGTCGCATAACAAACGGACAAAAGCTTCTAATGTGAGAATAGGATTTCTCACCTTTCAGTCCCTCAGTCCCTCACCTCTCAGTTTCATTGTTCTCCCAGAAACTTAAAATGATTGAAGTAAATAATTGGCTGGACTACCTGTCCATCTAACTACCTACCTATACATATGCATATTAAAATGTACTTTGGGGGAGTGACTTTGGAGGGAGGCCTGTAGCAAGGGGATCTTGCTGTTTCTTTCTAGTTTCTCCAGTGTTACAGACTGTAGCTCCAATAGTTACTGTACAAGTATAATTCTTTAACAGGTAAAATATTTAAACATTAGTCTTGAGGGAATCGTGAATGTCTGGAAAAAACACATAGTGTTTATATAGATAATAATATAGAGATCCAATAAAAATCCACTGGTTGTTGTAAACAAAAGACTGGAACATTTATCCATCAGTTCTGGTCCTCCTCAGTCTTTAATTTCTTTTGAACTGATATATAAGTCCTTAATAAAACTATAGCACCAGACCCTCATTTACTAACCTCGGATCAGTGGTAGTTAATACTACCATTAAAGAATGTGAGGGGCAAGTCATTTCACATTTTACAACAGTGAAAGTTAAAGGCTAGCCTAGGATTAGATAATGTGGTGACAAATGTATCTGTTACACTGTTAAACTTTTAACTATATTGTATTTTGTATTTTGGTATACTCTGTGTGTCTTCCTTTTGAGAATGATATGAATGCAGTTTACAGCTTGCCTTATCTCACAACTGTGACAAACGCCAGCCAAGAGTTTGAGTAGCAAATTATGTCTAGTATAAACGGCTGTTATTCATATTAGTTTTTATGGGGTGTGCTTTTTGATAACTTCCATGGCCAAGATAAGGGTCCAGATCCTCAGTATGGGAGGACTCCCTTGTCAGGATAACAATGGAGCTTCAGTTGAACTAATAAAGTAGGAGGCTCCATGCTCATGCCAGGTGCAGGGGCAGGAACTGTAGAAACGAAATGTCTGTTTCTTTCACACATTGTCAGACTGCGTGACATTATTGTAGTAGTGTTCTTATCGTTGTCTTAAGCTCATTGTATTCTAACTCTGTTGAGGTAACTTTGTTATTTGTTGATCTCTCACTGGAATTTCCCCACAGAGAACATCGGTGTGTAAGATCTACCGGGCCAGAAAACTGCCCACTGCCAGAGCCCCTGAGACAAGGAGGTGGGCACAGCCTTAGTGACCAATAAAGGAGGTACAACAAAAACAGATACTAATTTACAGAAAGCCTTGAGGTAGCCACATGCAGTGGTTCTGAGAAAAAAGAGGGAACAGATAAAGAGTACAGAGTCAGTCAACAAAAAAAAGAAAAGCAGTAATGCAACAACTTTCTTCTGTGAAGGTTTAAAGGCTGTAGGAGCCATTTGTGTGTATATTTTGATTTGACCACTGGGGGGAGTTCTTGTTTTGTGTCACTGGTTGCAGATGGGTTCTTAGTTTTTGTGATGACACGATTTTTGGGTTGGTAAGTACCAGGTGATTATGAGGTCATTTTGATGGGTAGCACCACTAGGCTTTAGGGATTGGAGTAGGGTAGAAGGGACTTCAGATTACTACCGATATTAACCACCGTATCCAGTGACTTACATGTAGCAACCAGCAATCATATCAACAAGAAAAAGCCACAATGATTAAGTTTGATGGAAACTGGCATGTCAGCAACACCTACCCGGTATATGTTCCTGTACGAGATGTTGGTTGAGCTTGTTGACAGCATGCCCATTGCAACACCATGTTTCATATCCATGGGTCTTAACATAGGTGTTCATTGTCGTGCCTCTATGATGATGGGAGAGAGGTGGTCAAGTTCAGCATGGACATCATTTTCATATTTATCAAATCCTTCAGTGACACCTCGTGCCCTATGGATGGGAGCAGTAGGTCAAGTTCAGCATGGACCAAAATATGGAAGGTGGACAGGTAGCTGGAGAGGTGCCAGTCCACCTCCTGGTCACTGCCGAGGTGCCTTTGAGCAAGGCACCAAACCCCCCCAACTGCTCGCAGGGTGCTCCTCAGGGGGGGCTGCCCATTACTCCACCATCCCTCTCCACATTGCATGTCTACTGTATGAGCCCTGAAAGGAAATACAGTCCAGGGTGAACAAGAAAATCGCCTGAGATGTAATATGTAAGGGAGTCTGTATTTGTTGGTCAGGATCCAGCACAGGGCATAAGTAAACGATGAAAGGAGCTAGCTTCACAATGATTCAGCTCTGAACCTTACTCTTCCTCGGTCTACAAGCCTCCCCCCCCTCCAAAACTTAGCTGAATGATTACCCACTGCTTATATAATGATGTAATCAATTTCTTTGAAGCAAAACGTCAGCCATTCGTGAGGGCATCTGACTGGTCTCAAACTGTGTGGAAAAAAAATAGGAAGTTATATTCAGATGTATGAATATGACTTTTATAGGGAAATCATTTTAATGTTATCCTGCTGGCTGTTATTTCACTGGGATTAAACTTGGATCCTTTTTATGAGTTGCTTCCCCTGTCATTGCTAATGATTACCAATTGTGTGAACTTATTTTGGCTTCTGCATCTTGGCAGAATTCGTGGAAGAGAACCTGCCAAGAGGTTTGTTCTAAGGTAACACAAATCTTTTGTAGCTGCCACGTCCTGAAGCAACACACACGACATGCTCCACTCTCTTTGTGCTGAATGGTGCACCAAAGCTGCTCTAAATATACATGGTTTTACAGCAAAAGCTAACAGTAAGACTTGGGAGTGAGGCCATTAAGTTCATGCAGTAATATCCAATGGGCTGCCAAGCAACCATTAGCCACCATGTTCTGTCTGTCCAGAACATGGTGGCTAATGTTGGTCAATTAATGTTGGTCATTTTTATGCTGGTTTATAGGTTTATCCATAAAAGGTAGGTGGCTGTTACATTTCTTGACTCCAGTTTGATTTTGTTGACAAATACTGGTTCAGTCAGTTTGCATAAAATCAAACGTGTGAGCTTGTAAACTGGACTGGACTGACCTGGAAAACTCATTCTCCATTCTCCCTCTGCACAAAAGGTCTACACCCAAATTGAATGAATCCTGGGTCATCCCAGAGTGGGTGACTCTTGGGAGCTCAGATCTCCTTCACAGTTAATATATGACACCTTGGTCATATTTTTCAGCCTCACCAGCACATGATTCCCCTGGTGAGGCTGAAAATGTTTTAGCATTACCAATCGCTCCGAGCAACGAGTTTATATGAGTGTGATACATGCTACAAAACCCATTTACCCATCAGTCCTCAAAAGGCCATCAGTCCAACAGCCTGAGAAACAGAAAGTATGTGACATATGTGTGAAGCATGTGTGTTTCCCTTTGACAAAGGGAAAGGCTATGTCCTGTATGGGAGTTAACATACACTTGTCCTAAGTTAGGTCTACCAACACAGTGTCCAGTTGTATCACAGCCTCCTGCAGTAGTCGGTCGTGAGGGGTTGAAGGGCTTTTTAGGCCAAGTAGATTTGAGGCAATCCCATGGGTACCACAACAAGTACCTGAGCTCTCAGTCATTTAGAGAAGCAAGAAGCAGGTGGGTCCATCTTGAAGGTTCACCTGTGTGAAAGTCTGTCTTGGGGAAGGCTGTACTGTGGCCTTTTTACCTCCATGGGAATTTGTACCTATTCAAGAGGCTAGCCTGGTGAGTCAGTCTATAGCAGAGGCTCTTTACCATGCTCAAGCTGTTGATAGTCTTCCAGAGTGTGTTTGTTCCAACCCAAAGCAAACCTGGAGTGTGTCCTTGATCAAATGTGTGTGTGTGTTCCCACAGATGCACAGGCAGGATGAATAACCTTACTGTAGCAGCTATGGTAGCTGTATGATTTAGCTGTCCTCTTCTTCTGCACAACGTGACCTGTCAAAAAAAAAAAACAGTCACTCACGTGGCACTGTTGAGGCAGGTGTAGCCAAGTAGCTTTGTGAACTTGGATTAGATTAATGGTTTGCCAACCACCAATGTAGTTAACATGATGACACAAGTCTAGTTTTACTTGAGGACAATCCCTTCAATATTTTGCCCAGCTTTTACTACACATTTAGCCATGACAGATTTGTGTTGTCCTCTCATATCTGCGAATGTAGCCTTGAAGCACCACGGAGCAGGACACATACTTATCACCACCCAGGAGCTCAGTGACATAAACACAAGACTGACAGATGAATATCCAATAGGTGTCCTGGAGTGAGTAGTGACTCCTCTTCTTGCACATGCTAGCCTTGCTGACGGCTCTGCTGTGTTTGCAGGACTATGTTTGAAATGTCTGACTATTTTAAGACACTTGGCTAAAGCACCATCAAATCTGGTGTCACGGAGAGCCGCTGTGATTACCCTCTGTATAATGTGTGCTACATGGAGCATATGCTCGAATTGTAGACTTCTTGCAACTTGCAATAATATCGCATGCAATATCTGTTCCTATAGTGGTTTCCTCTGTTTCCTCTGCACAGTTGCTACTTGTCCTCAGTTAGGTGTGCTTTAAGTAAATGGTGCTTGTGCCAACTGCTCTGCTTACATTTCCTTTTCACTGCCATACAATTCATGAATTCTTATAAGAATGGTTTCCCTTGTAGCCCCTGGTTTTCAGCAATGTTAAGGAGCTTGCAGTCCGTGGTGACTGCTTTAGTGATTGCATTGGTTAGGTTAGTTGTAGTAGTTAGCGTAGTTGTAGGTTGTTGACAGATTGGCAAGTAAAGAAAGTGGTCAAATCCTGTTTTTTCCACACAAAAAACATTGCAGAAATCAGAATTGTATATTTTCAAGATCTGGAAAAGGTCATTTACAGTTTTTGTCTCCTCTTGTCTTGATTTACTGTTCACTAGACTTTTAACTAGCACATGTCGTAGGTCACACAATACATCAGTAAAATTATTTTAATCACCTATATTCACCTGCCCCCACTATATATTTCTGAATGATTGTGTCTCTACGTCTACTGAACAAGGCCTTCTGGTGATCCCAAAATATAGGCTTAAAGCTAAAGGTAACCAAATCTTTGCCGTTTTGGCTCCCACCCTTTGGAACCTAATTATATAAAAGTTGCAGTTAGTTCATAGCTTTAAGAAGCTGCTAAAAATTCACCTTTTTTTGTCAGTGCTTTGTCCTGTAATGTGTTGTATTATATTATATATTGTATATACATGCAAATTTGTGTCTCCTTATTGTGTTATCTGCAGTTGCGGCAAATTTCAATAATCCAGCTAGGCAAACAGCCATGCTGGAATTATGGGAGAAAGTTATGGGAGAAACTTGGCAAAATGATAAATCTGTCATAAAAATTTAAATAAAAAAATGTTAAGGTTTCCAGATGTATGCGTAAGTGAGACTTGTCTTGTTAGCAGGACACAGTTGAGTTTCTTTGAACTCCAATACCCCTGTGCAGCCTCACTTCAAAAGAGGCTGCCAAAGATAATTCATTAACCACCAGTATAATATTTTGTCCAACATCTTGCACCTATTACACTCTACACACTTGTTGCAAGTGCCTCTGTCAGACAGGCACAGACATTATCACTGAATTAAAGGCAAGAATGGAAAAAAATGAAACAAACCCGGAAGAACATCCACCAGGATATCAATTTGTTCCAGAGGATGAAAATTGGTGAGTATATATGAGATATGATTCCCCTTTATATTGGTTAGAAATTGGATCTCGCTGCAGTAGTATTTTATATAAACCTTGTTTGGCTTAAATACACCAAATATATATATATATATATATATATATTTTTTTTTTTTTTTTTTTCATTCATTTAAGTAAAAAATAAAGTAAAAAAAATCTTAACATACTGACAAGGGTGCACCTGTCAGTTTGGTCTTTTGACACTCAAGGTTATGTCTCAAATACTGCATGTATGAACAACAGTACAGTTACAGTACAGTTAGTACAGTTTGGTTTTTTTCCACTGTCCCTGATGTGCCAAAATAAAACAGTTATTATGTCTGGGCTGTAAAAACACTGTAAAAAAAAAAAGCACTGGCAGCAAAGTTTCCAAACGGATACTGTAAAATTACAGTACATAACTGGATCACAGAACTACATACAATAACTGTAAAAATACAGAGTAGATTTTACAGTCAAAATTATTAAAATTCAGTATATTATAGTTGATAAATGCCCATTATACTGTAAAATGACATACATATTATGTCAAAAAACATTAAAATAAGATAACTTTCAGATTAATCCCTGTAATTTCATGGTAAAATACAATTTTTTCCATGTACAATAACAAAGTTGTAACATATAAAAACTAACTAGGTTCATAAAACTAAAGATAAATGTCTGTAAATTTACAGTATTAATCTGTCATTTTAGAGAATTAGTATATTAAAAAACAACAGTGGAAAAACAAGCTAAATACATTACAAATACATAAAAAATAGCTACATTTAAGGCCAGTCCCTGTAAATTAAGGGTATTTTAGTATTTTTTTCATGGAATGGCCTCGTCTATCTAGAGTAATTTCCTGTTTAAATATTGTTCTTTCATGTACAATGACTGAGAAATAATGTATAAAAATGCTATAAATGAATTAAACCAACGATAAATGTCTGCCCATTTACAGTATTAAAAAAAAAAAAATCACGATTTAAAAATGTTCATTGGACAGTGGAAAAAAAAGCAGAGTACATTAAAAATACATCAAAAATAGCTGCATTTAAGGCGAGTCCCTGTAAATTAAGGGTATTTAGTAGTGATTTCATGAAACTGTCTTGTCCATCTACACTGATTTGCTCCATAATTGTGGTTTCCCCAAGTAAAACAACAATGACACAATGTATAAACAAAATATGTACCTTTGATGAAATAGGAATTTCTGCACATTTACAGTATTAGTTATTTTAGTGAACTGGACAATGGAAAATTAAACACTGTACATCAAAATACATTAATAGATACATTTAAAGATAATATCTGTAAATATAGGGTATTAAACATTTTAGTAAACTGAACAAATACTGTTAAAATTTAATTTGACAGAAAAACAAGGATAGTAAGTTATTACACATTAAAACAGCTAAGGCAATCTCTGTAAATGTAAGGTATTCAGCAGTTACTTTATATAATTGTTCAATATAGTGTTTTATTTCCAAAATATTGTTTTTATATGAAAAAAAAAGAAATATGATTATTTCAATATTTTGAACCCTGGGCCCAAATGACATGTTTTCAGTCACAATCTCTAATAGCAGAAACCAGATAGCTCCCTGCCCCGCCCATCCAGTAACACTGGAAAGCTCCCTCCTGTTCTACTGCATGGGCATAAGCAACAATCTATGATCAACTTTTTCAAAACGTGACACTCCCAGTAATCATACTGTAATCATCAGTATGTTATCTTGAAAAACATTGTTTAAAAAAAAAAAAAATGCAGAACAAAGAAAATTTGCAAATCTGTGACTTGTTTTATTTTTGAATACCACGGAGATCAAATAGTTACATGAAATGGAACATCAGATTTTGCTCTTTTCACAGGCCATGTTTACAATAAATAAACACTACACCAGTTATATCCTTTAAAGTGATATTCATAACTTTTATGTTGTACTGTCCATACTGAAAGTCCAAAATATTGAGCAGCTTCTTTAGCAGCTGCTCCTGTGCTCTACAAGTAAGTTACATAGACTAGACCTCCATATACATTAATTGCAGGGCAAAACTGGAAACAGAAACATCTTTCATCTATAAGTAACGTCAGCATAAGAACTACCTACCTACCTACAAAAAAATAAAAAAATTTATGTGTACCTTGAGGTTTTTTTTGACAAGATGGAGAGGGATTACTTTATGTCCTATACTACAGCCAGCCACCAGGGGGCGATTGAGATGTTTTGACTTCACTGGAGGAGCTGTCATGCTGTCCATCATACTGTATTACTAATGTACTATTCATACTAAGTATGTCAGATTGAGTATGTAATGTTTGCAAGAAGAATTTTTGAGTACGCAGTGTGAGCTGTCTGCACATACTCAACTCAATGCATTGCTAGCCTGATGCTCTCATACAGTAGCAACCGTTAGCATTGCAGTTAAGTGTCAAAGCAATTTCTCAAAATACAAGTTGCTATACACAACTTTTGGAGACAGATGGACCTGGTTTCGTCCAGAAGCCATCAAAAGGGATGTGCAGGGGGTAATACAACTCTGATACAAGGTGTCCTGAGAGGCTAGGCAATGGGGTATATTTCATCCCCGACATCCCATTTCCTAAACCACATCTAAACAGAGCTAAATGTCTCTCTATTAAGCTGTCACCTCAACGTAAAGAAGATAAACAAGGATGTCTACATTTGTTATAAGGTAAGTCAACTTTGTGTATGTATGGTATGGATTCTTTTTTCACCGCAGTGAAAAAGCAACGTATCCCCGTGGGATGGCGATTAAAATTTGACATAATTACATAGGTTTTTGTAACTAGCAGAATCTACTTATTGCCTGTTATGTGCAATAAGAGTAATTTTGAGCCCTTTTTCTCAATGCAACGAATGTGCATTGGGAGCTGGACTCTGTTCCACAATTGTGAAGGACAGGATCAGCTTATGAAGACCATCAGCAATATTTGGACTTAGGTCATGGCCATTAAACGTTCTAACTATTTCTTGCAAATGAAACAAATGTAAAAATAATTTTAGAATACATTCAATTTGAGCAATACATACTGTGCGTGAGAAACTTGTCAGATCATATCAAACTGTCTGTTCACTTGCTTGGCTGCTGGGGCCTGCCTTGTCATCTACAAACCACTGAGCATTTCTAGCAAAGCCAACAATGTGCCACTTTACTTCCAAACTAAGAGAGACAGAAGAGCAGAAATAAAGAGTGATAAATATTCTCTTTAGAGATTACACTCAGCACATTACTCTACCCCTATCAACATCATATTATTAGAAGTAAGGTTTGCTCAAATTAAAACATTAAACATGTCAATCACAGATCCTGATAACACTTCTCTTTCCAAAATAGATTCATGCAGTTATATACTGAGTTTTACAGAGAAATAAATATGGTCTTACCCTCTCCAGGTCGAAGTCTCCTTTTTTACAGGCATGACATCAATACAAGCAGCTCGCACACACATATGGGGAAACAGGAGAAAAAAGTCAGCATGGCTCTGTCCAAAGCTAATAAAAGCTCACAAATGAACATGTACCAAAAATGTCATTTATCTATACAGTCATTGTAGTCTTGCTGCACCTCTGGTGGTAATGCCAGTGCATCTCCACTGAGACAGGTAGGAAGTATGTCCATCTGCACAGGCTTTAATTGCAAGCTCAAATCTAGTTTCATAGATTGGAAAAATGTTATTTGTCCTTACCATCTCCATGGAAATAGGACAGTAATTCCACTCTAGTAAACCACAGTCTTTGTTGTGTCTCATTGGGTTGAGTAGTCATTATCACTGGGAGTCATCCTCTATCATATATTAAATATATGTAACCCATCTCCTTTGTATGTCTCTGTTGTGTCCTGAGTTGGAAAGGAGACGCAGGAGTCAGGACTGGATCTCTAAATGTTTACTTGGCAACTGTGGTGACAAACAAAAACACACAGAAATTGTGAGCTGTGTGTGAGCTAGAAAAGGCTTTTTAACTTATTAAATGTTACAATAAAATAATCAATTTTGCACAGTGAAATTAAATTACAAAAAAGAAAAGAAAAAGAAAAAAGAAAATGAATTAAAATATTGTTCATGCGTTATCTGGGACACTTACCTCAAACAGCGTTTTGTTGACAATGTCCATTGTGGCTGTCTCATACATCCTCCTTGAAGATCATGCACCCAATGCCCATGAGGGCACGTCTTTCACATGACTGACTCATGACATGCCCACTACGAACCTGACTGGAGGACACTAGTGCTAATCCCAACTATTTGTCATTCTTCATACTTGGCCGGTTGGTTGTTATGGGCGGGACGAAGCAAACTGGAAATAGGCACCAACTTTGAAATTTGAATCTGCATAGTCTGATTGCATGAAGTGAATGAAGTGTGTTTCTAATGAAAATAAATACAATAATATACATTATTTAAAGTGCACTTTTTGTAAAATAATATATTTTAAATTGTCTTTATACAGTAATGTACAGTAAATTACTTTTGTGTTTATACAAATACTACTCATTACCTCTAAAAAAAAATAAAAATAAATTAAAAAACAAACATAAAATCACCTTAACACACATGCTTAATGACCTGCAGTTTTATGGAAAACACTACAGATTTCTGTAATTTTACGTACATTTCTTCATTATCATTATCAGGAAAGATCTGTAAAATTACATCATATTTTATGTAAAATTACATTTGAATATGAAAGAAACATGTTAAATTACCTTTAAAAAACATAGTAATAATGTAATATTATATTATTGGTAATTACATGTAATTCTAAAGGTAAATATTTAAATTACTCCTAGTATCTGTTAATTTACAGTTATTACATTGTCTTATGGAAAATGGTGATAAACCTGTAAAAACATACAGAAAATTGTATGTAAAATTAGAGTTAAAGATGTACAAATACAATAAGTTGTCATTTAAAAAAAAACATAATATTAATGTAATCTTACATTATGGTTAATTAACTGTAATTTTAAACATAAAACCTAAAATAAAAACTAAAAAATATCTGTAAATCTACTGGCATTTCATGAAATTACAAAATTACAGAATATTTCCTTTAAAATTACTTTTTTTTTTTTTACAGTGAAGATTATATAAAAAGTTTTGTATTTCTCTCACAAATGCATGCTTCCCGCACATGCCAGTTTAAGGGATATTTGACTACAACAATTAAAGGAAACAAATCATTAACAACAAATCATAGAAGGAAGCATATATTGCGAATAAAGCCAGTACTACCTAGACAGGCAAAATCTAATAAACAAGAAAGAACAGTGAGTGCAGTCATAAGGGCATCAGACATCAGAGATTGTTTGTCTTTCTCATACATTTGTGTTTTTTTGCATAATTGCTGTGGATGTTCCACATCAGGGTGTCTGTGTGGGACAGAAAATGACACAGAGGGAGGGGAGAAAAGATCACGTTGGGTCACCAGCTGCCTTTGTGTAAGCAGGATTGAACTTGTAGCTGCGAGGAAATGTTTACCCGCCCCTGCACTGACAGTTTAAGATTGGAGTTTTAGAAATGTTACTCAAATCTTTCAGTTTTTTGTATGTATGTATAGTCATAATTATACTGTAACTGTTCATTGGTTTAAATGTTGGAAGCATTCAACTTAATTAGGACATCGTTGCTATCATTTTGATTTTTGATAACTTTCATACTTACAGAAATATTCAACTTTTTCTGGCTATTTTTCTCTCTTAAAATGATTGTTCAACATTTTCACAGTTCTTCGTGCATTTTCAACTCATTTTTTGAGTCTCA
The DNA here is from genome assembly GCA_036365135.1 of Miichthys miiuy. Taxonomy (NCBI): domain Eukaryota; kingdom Metazoa; phylum Chordata; class Actinopteri; family Sciaenidae; genus Miichthys; species Miichthys miiuy. Next base: position 22,494,719 of record CM071604.1, read on the forward strand.
TTCATACAAATCAGGCCATTTTCATACTCATTCAACTGCTTCTGTGTACAACTTAAAGCCAGCAAGTTTACCATCAGATTTCACAATATTCAGCAGTTACTGACAGAACCTTTAAAGCCAGCAATGCAGTTTAGCATCAGCCTTTCAATATCCAGTATTCACTCTGCAATTTCTTCCGAAAATGCCTTCAGGAAGTCCTCAGCTTCCTTGTTACTCATATATTCCATGTTAGTTAGTGCCCATGTCACATACACTGCGTCACCATGAGGACACACCAACTATAGTATCTGTTCTCTTTTTTAAATTTGCTGTCAGAGATTTACTGTGCAAAAGCTCTCCTCTTTATTGGTAGACCACATGGTCTTGGTTGAACAGTCTCCGCCTCACTCATTCAGGAACTGTCCCGCCCCCCCGGCTCTCTCATTCTTTCCCTCTGCTCTTTCTCTCCCTTTATTGTCAAACAAACAGAGCTCTCTCAAATCTCCACATGGGCTCACTCATGGTCAGAGCTGAAACGAACACTTGTTCTGGGGAGTCTAGGGGAACTAGACTTTTATTTTACCTAAAAGGCACCAGATGAATCCCAACTAAGGCTTAAATGGAAGCATAACACCACAGACTACTGACGTGAAGCCACCATAATCAGGTACTCTTTACCAATTCCTTTCCCTTAGAGACAAGCAGATTTTCTATGTCTTTATGCTTTTACCATTGTAATTATTATGCGTACATTAGTGTGGTTTCATTTCATGAACAGGAAACAAACAGTGTCTTTGCAGTGCAGTGACAGCTGGGCTTTTGTGGTAGCTTGGAGGCTATGTAGGCCAAAGGTTACTGGTTACGCTGCAGAGAGAGAAGCTATTTCCCCTTGTTTAGTGCAACACCTCAGGCTGCTAAGTGATTATTGCTGTTAAAAACACATTTAAAACAAATACATTTCTCTGCTACAAATATTTGAACATACTGCATAGTAATGAACTATTCAAAAAGTAACTTTGACTACATTTTGCAGCAGCTTTAATCCTAAATACAAAACAGAAACAGAAGAACCGAATGAAGCAATAAATATTATAAATATTATAAATATATATAAATATTACAATGAATGTATAATGTGTTTTCAGATGTGATGTGTGTTGGTCTGGGATTGTCAGGTATTCAAAACCAAAAACTATTTTCCAGCTGAAACCACAGAAACAAGCAACTATACATAGCCAAGTTTGGTCACATTTAGAGCAAATATAATATTTTTGAAAACCCACCAGAAGTTGTTGACAGCAAATGCATGCCACTTAGCAAAGCAAAGACCCTCCAGAAGGTTGAGGGGAACCTGTCATTCAATAGAAATAGTATTTATGAAGTTATTCTGTCACTCTGCGGTCACTTTGGGTCCTCTGTCACTCTGCTCTGTGTGCTCTCTGCCCCCTGCCTCCTGTTCTAAGGACACAGCTCTCACTCTCTGTTGTCCCTCCCCCGCAAGACCCCAGAGTCCTTTGATTGGCTAGAATATGTCATAAATACATCCACTTATTGGTTGAAAAAGAAAATATCCCACCTAGTAACGATTAGGCGGATCCGTCCAATCTGTCCCCAGACAGTTAAACAGCAACAGAAGCATGGGAACCTTGCCAAATAAACCAAACCAAATAAAGTTTTTAAATTTTCCCCAAAAAACGGGACAAATTGTGTCCCTGGAGAGATTTGATGAAAAAAGAGAACAATTCTGGGAAAACGGGACGGGTGGCAACACTAGACTCAAATATAACACCATAAAGCAGTTCTTCCTCCGTTTCATGACGGGTGGCAACAAATGACCACTATGTTACGTGCTCAGAAACGTAGGTGCTGATTGGCCGAATTTGAATTGTGAGAACTGAATGTTCAGTTCCAAACTAATAAATTCAATTTCAAATTACAATTCAGATTCAGTTTTACAATGCAATGATTCAAATTGAACAATATAAATTCAAATTATGTGATTCAAATTCAAGTTAATTCAAATATAAATGATTCAAATACATAATATGATTTAAATAAAGTTGCGTCAGATTTGGGGCTCTATTTACAGATTATGGCAGTGAGTAGAATACAGTATATATGTGTAATATATATTTTCATTATAATCACCTGAAAATAAGAATTTGAGTGTTTTTATTACCCTAGATTGAGCCTTTCACATCTATGGACGCTGCTGGTCCTCTTCCATGGGCCACCATGTTTCTACAGTAGCCCAGAGCTGACACACTAGACAATGGCACCAGATAGAGCCTTTCCAGTTTTCCCTGTTTTCAGGGCGGGCTAGATGCCACTAAATGCTACACACTGCACCTTTAAGTCTTTTTCTCCTTTTTTGTTTATACATGTTCACCTTGTAATTTTCCACCAGGCTTCATGAAGTCAGTTTTATGTATTATCCCATTATACAACAGTTAATTCCGACCAAGTAATCTGATTGGACAAGAGTCGTTTTGTGAGTGCTGATGTAGAGCACGACATCACTTTTAACTACATGTATCGGTCCATTTTACAGGTGTATATACACAAAGTTGTGTCTCTTTCCCTGGTTCCCAGGGCTCTGATTATTGACTACACTGAGATGACACGTACTACTAATCATGGATTTAAAACAAAGTACTGGACTATGTCAAAGACATAGTTGTAATGGTTGTCTGGGTCACATCTGTATTTTGTTGTTGTTGCTGCACCAGCCAATTATTTTATCAGACTAATTAGTTATTGTGGTTACACCATTTGTGTCGCTTTATGCAGAAGTAAGGGAGTGTCAGTATGACAAACAAGTGGTAAAATATTTGGATGATAGTCTTATGTCTAAAGTAGTGTCTTCTCACGCAGAGAAGAGTCCTTGAGATAAAGAATTCCTCTTCCAGGGTTGAAGTTGCTGTTGTGTGTTGTGTGATTATACAATCTGTCTTCTCCCCACCTATAAGGATGCCTACAGTCGTTCTGTTGCTATTGTTAGGTTTAGTTTTAGTGCTGTTTAAATTTTTGTCTGTAGATACTATAACACAGACAGTTAAACAGCAACAGAAGCATGGGAACCTTGCCAAATAAACCAAACCAAATAAAGTTTTTAAATTTCCCCCAAAAACGGGACAAATTGTGTCCCTGGAGAGATTTGATAAAAAAGAGAACAATTCTGGGAAAACGGGACGGGTGGCAACACTACACTCAAATATAACACCATAAAGCAGTTCTTCCTCCGTTTCATGGCGGGTGGCAACAAATGACCACTATGTTACGTGCTCAGAAACGTAGGTGCTGATTGGCCGAATTTGAATTGTGAGAACTGAATGTTCAGTTCCAAACTAATAAATTCAATTTCAAATTACAATTCAGATTCAGTTTTACAATGCAATGATTCAAATTGAACAATATAAATTCAAATTATGTGATTCAAATTCAAGTTAAGCAATTCAAATTCAAATATAAATGATTCAAATACAGTTTCTGGTGGCACATATTTCAGTTTTTCTTAGCATGTGGGCTTGGTAAAAGTCCAATGCGTCAGATTTCGGGGGGGCTCTATTTACAGATTATGGCAGTGGAATGAGTAGAATACAGTATATATGTGTAATATATATTTTCATTATAATCACCTGAAAATAAGAATTTGAGTGTTTTTATTACCCTAGATTGAGCCTTTTACATCTATGGACGCTGCTGGTCCTCTTCCATGGGCCACCATGTTTCTACAGTAGCCCAGAGCTGACACACTAGACAATGGCACCAGATAGAGCCTTTCCAGTTTTTCCTGTTTTCAGGGCGGGCTAGATGCCACAAAATGCTACACACTGCACCTTTAAGTCTTTTTCTCCTTTTTTGTTTATACATGTTCAAGGATTTTATAAGGATGCCTACAGTCGTTCTGTTGCTATTGTTAGGTTTAGTTTTAGTGCTGTTTAAATTTTTGTCTGTAGATACTATAACACAAGCGGCGAAAAAAAGGCAAAAAGAATTTTTTTTTTTTTTTTGCCTGAACAAAATGTTTGAACATGGGAGAAAATTTATGGTGAACAGGTTGGTCACACCCCTGGCTAGAGTAGTCAGTTTCAAAGCACACTGAGTCCCTTCAACCTCGAAGAACACCTTATTACTGTCCTGAAGATCCACTCATCACTGAATACTATTGGAATTGAAGGTTGACAATAGGCTCCGTTCTCTGTGACGAATTTACAAACTGACAAGGCAGTCAGTCTACAGTGAGTGGTTCATTATCCTAATATGATTCTAGTCATGTTTTCTGATTGTTGTTATATAAATTAACTAACAGACCTATGCAAAGATATACAACATACAGCAATTTACTTTCTTAACCCGAAGACTTTTTAATCAAAAGACCCCAGACATAACAAATATTTTTATTGGTATTCCAATCTGTTTCATATTTAACAGGGGTTTATTCAAAATGTCTTATATTGGCAAGTATATACAGCATGTAAATACAAAATAATTACAGTACGGAAAGTTAAAGTCAAGTGTTTGAGAAACAGTGTCACTATTGTCATAAGCAAGCAGAGAGTGCTGTAAAGATATCCTGCTCAGGTTCTTATGGATCGTGGCTGCTGCTGTTGTGCTGTTGCAACATACAAATTTTCCAAGTTATTCACTTCACTCCCACAAGGCAGCAGCACAAAAGCAACATTGATGGAACAATTATCCTCATGTCAAGCAGCACTGACCCTCTGTTGACCCAATACAGCAAGACTGTTTGCTTTGTGCACATTCTGAACATTAATATGCAGTGATTAAGCGATGACAATATTCCTGCTGTTGCCCTTTAGGCCATGGACTTCACTTGGTACTAGAAAGTGAAATACTGAGAACGTGTTCTTCAATTACCATTTGCTACTGCAAATTAAAACGTAAACAAACAAATAGAGTTAATACACAAACACTACATGATTTAAAAAGGTAGTTAACCATACTTTTAACATTATAATTCTGGCCATGAACGCCACTGAAATTGTCTGTTTGTGGACACAAAGTTCTGCAGCATGTGCCTGTCAAAGATAAACCCTATTAACCCTTTATTAACCCTTCTTTTGTTACAGTGCAATGGAGAAGCCTTTTGTTCCAGAGGTCAAGTTCAGGCTGGACAAGGGCACAGGCCATCCTGCACCTAGTACCCAGACCAGAGGACAGTGGTCAAACAAAGTTGAGTTCCTCTTGGCTGTTGCAGGACAGATCATAGGCCTAGGAAATGTGTGGAGGTTTCCTTACCTGTGCTACAAAAATGGAGGAGGTAAGTTTTATTATATTCAGAGAAATTAGGAACAACACAGAAAAGTACAAATACACAATAAATAAGATAACTCAAACTTAAAGAAACACATATTGAGTTCAAATTAAAAGCTGCAACAGTAAGATTATTTTTATTAACTTCATTTTCTCAAGGGGTGTTCTTCATCCCTTATGTGCTCTTCCTCTTTACATGCGGCATTCCCCTGTTTCTCCTGGAGACGTCTCTTGGCCAGTACACCAAACAGGGAAGTATAACCTGCTGGAAGAAAATTTGTCCCCTTTTTGAAGGTAAAGATCTAAAATTATTATCTGTGTGTCATTATGAAATCAGATAAAAATAGGTATTTAAGCGTAAAAGTGTCGTTGCAAAGTTTTCTTAAAGTAGAACATAAAATTCAATTATTAAAGGGACAATTTGTGTGTTAATAATTAACTAAATGCAAGCCTTAAGAAGACCCATAAGTATATCAGTAATGTTGGTAGACAGCAATAAAAAATATTATAAAAATATTTTCAGCTATCATCTGTTGACAAAACACACCAATAAAAATGACCTTTGAGTCGTATGAGTCCAGTCATGTTAAATGGAATCTCAGGAATGAGGCCTGCACCTGCAGGTGATCGTTTGTCTGTCAACACTGTCCATTTCTTCCAGCTTCACACCATCTTGTCAGGTTTTGTAAACTCATCAATCGTTCACTTATAATAAACATGCATTTCATCCCATTTGTTAAATATTGCCATTCATGTGGCCGAATAATTTATAAAAGTTAATTCTTCATGTGCATGTGTTGTCAAGTACACATATCGTATTTGTTTTAGTTAGAGAAAAGGGGCGTTATTTAATTATTATTATTATTATTATTATTATTAATCCCACTGCTTTTCTTGACAAGATACAAGAGTATTCATTCATTTTCAGTTTAAATATATATACAGTGCCAGTCAAAAGTCTGACTGTTTCAAAAGGCAGTTTTCTAACAGTCTTGAAGTTGTTCCTATATATACGATGAGCACTTGTTGGTTGCATGTCCTTCACTCTGTGGTCCAACATAATTGGGTTTAGGACAGGTGATGGAAGCCAGGTAATTTCTCACTCTCCTTCTTGGTGAGAATTTTGGGACACTGTCATGTTGAAAAACATATGATGGTCCCATTAAGCACAAACCAGATACTTAGTGCAGAATGCTATGGTAGCCATGTTGGTTAAGTGTGCCTTGAATTTTAAATAAATCACCAATAGTGCCACCAGCAAAGCACCTCCACATCATCCCACCTCGTCCTCCATGCTTCACGGTGGAAACCACACATGCAGACAACATGCTGATGTTCTTTGCATCTCAAAACTCTCAGATTTGACTAATCGGACTGAAGTCCAGATTTCCACTGGTCTAATGTCTAATTTCTCGTGTTTCTCGGCCCAAGCAGTTCAGTCATGGTTTATTTGCAGCAGTTCGACCATGACAGCCTGATTCACACAGTCTCCTCTGAACAGTGGATGTTGAAATGCGTCATGACATGAAGCATTTATGTGGGCTCTAATCTGAGATCCTGTTAATTGGCAGTTAGTTAGGCTGGTAACTGTAATGAACTTATCGTCTATAGTACGTACGTGAGTGAAAAAGCACATTTACATGCATGGTAATTCTGAATAAAGTCCCTAAGCCCCTTTTACTATTCAGTCATTATTCAATGATGTGTTGCTGTGATGTTGGGAATTTTAATATGGGTTCTTAGGACGATTGACTTGTTTTTGTAGCCAGCAAATCCACATTGGCTTCAATGATTAGATGTTTACGTTCAAGTTGAGCTTGTGATATAATGTTGTTTGTTTGTTTGTTTGTTTCAGGGATGGGCTATGGCAGTCAGGTGGTTGTTTTGTACTCCAGTATCTATTACATCATCATACTGGCATGGGCTTTCCTGTATCTCTTCTTCTCTTTCCACTCTGAAGTTCCATGGGCGAGTTGCAGAAACAGCTGGAACACAAGTAGGTCCCAGGATGTGTTAAGGACGTGTGTAATCATGGAAACAAACGTGTTATGAATCTTTAGTGCAATCATGACTCATTGCATCTGCACAAAGTTAAGGGAAATCATAATGTTACTGTTTAGTTTTATTGGGTTAGGTGTCAAATTACTGGATACTCTAGAGATTAATCAGATTTTGGGCTCTTTTGTGATTATGGTTTTGGATCTGGAGTGCAGCTGCTGAAAACATTTTTATTCTCGATGCGTCAGGTTTGCTTTGCCTGGCTTGACATCTCATGTTAAATATCATACTTAAAGACTGACTCCAGACACACCTTAGGACGTACAAAATATGGATAATAACTTGTGTCTGATATGTTGTTTCCAGACTATTTTTACAAGACATGTACAACTTAATTTAAAAATGTAAGAATTGTTTTCCTTCCGATACTGCATATTAGTGTAGTGTCATTAATACACTAGGCAATGTGGAAATATCCTAAAGTAAAAATAAAAACATAAAATAAAACACTACCATAATTTACATGCAGTAATAAAAAGAAAAAGGGATAGATGTACAATAGGTTGTCTCTTTATTCAACATGAAAATGATAAAAAGTTGTAAAGTTTCCAAAAGAATTTGAAAATATGTGTCTATGTCCTTGGGTGCCTTGTTTGAACATCCTGCATGTCTTTGCAACAGACACTTGTATAGAGTTTGATCGAAGGGCTCATTCTTTGAACTGGACTGTAGCCGAAAATGCAACTTCACCAGTGAGAGAATTTTGGGAGTAAGTATGAATTTAAAAAAAAAAAAGAAATATGACTATAATTGCTGACATTTGTCAACTATAACTAAAAAATGTTATTTACAGGAGAAGAATTTTGAAGGTCACAGGAAGTGTCGATGAGTTAGGCAGCATACGTTGGGAGCTGGCTCTGTGTCTTCTGTTGTCCTGGATCATCTGTTACTTTTGTATCTGGAAAGGAGTAAAGTCCACTGGAAAGGTTGGCCAACACTTTTCTACGCTGTATGCACAAGCAATTCTTAAACTGTTTCAGGGCAATGAATTAGGAGAGGAGCACTGAAATACTGCAATTACATATTTCTACAAGATGATGACAATGCCTGTCACTACAACCTGAAGTACTTAAAAAGAACATGGTGTGTTTGTACAAAGTTAAACAGTGAGGAGGTCATGACACAGGACTTTAGCTAATTTATTACATTGAAATGACTTTTGTTATCCTTTAACTTTTCATCAGGTCATATTTAAATTTTTGTCCAACGCTTTGGTTCATCACCATATACCTGCATGTGTTAGCATGCTAACACACTAAACTAAGAAAGTGAAAACTAGGAAACGATGATGAATATCATAACATCCATTCTGTTGACGCAGCTGCCAATAAACTGTCAACAAACCCCCGCCCTCTACTTTTCCATAGGTAGTTTACTTTACAGCAACATTTCCATATGTGATGCTGGTGGTGTTGCTTGTTCGTGGACTCACGTTGCCCGGGGCCTTAGATGGGATCAAGTTCTACCTCTACCCAGATCCATCCCGCCTCACCGACCCACAGGTATGAGCAGATTTCACAACTTCTCTGTTTTAATATGTGCACACATTTCGTACATATAACATACTGTAAATGAATAAAGCCACTTTCGTGGAAAGTTAAGGGGAAGTCAGGAGATTGAAAGGATTGGTTACTTATACATGTTTTCAAATGGCATCACGATTGTTTTACTTTAACATTTTTCAGGTTGACGTCCTTATAGACATCAGCAGCGTAAAACATTAGCAAATATTCATGAAGTAGAGATTCACTGTAGCTAGAGTGTTGTAGAGTGTGTAGAGTGTTGCAACACTCAGGAAAAGCCTTTCATATGTAATTTATTTTACAATATGTCCTTTGTTTATCTTGCAGGTGTGGATGGATGCTGGCACACAAATCTTTTACTCTTATGCTATTTGCATTGGGTGTCTAACTGCCCTTGGCAGTTATAATAAATACAACAATAACTGTTACAAGTAAGTTTGATATAATAAGTCTACTGTAGATACACACAAAGAGCACTTTCCAACAATGTTTCCCAGTTAATTGCTTCAGTAGACCAGTGAGAAACTATTGAATTATAAGAAATGGCACAAGAAAGACAATATAGACAAAAGAAAGGTAACATTTTTGTTACATAATACTCAACTAAATTTCAGAATAGACCTCAGAGCCTTCAGAAAGTAGTTGCTTCTAAACATCACCACTAAAGATACACAAGACTTTTTGAGACGTTCGCCAGAACATCTGAGCCGCTTCAATGCCCATGTTAGGCAAAATCTTTCAGAGTGGTTTACATAAAGAAAACCCCATCCAGTTTCCTCCAAAAATATTTCTAGTGATTCAGGAGTCGTGCCAAAAGGTCAGGTCAGTTTGACTACAGAGTGAAAAATGTGAACATTTTCTGAATGTGATCCAAACTAAAGAAGTATAAAATGCACTTTTGTCTTTGTTTTTAGGGATTGTGTGTACTTGTGCCTTCTGAATAGTGGGACCAGCTTTGTAGCTGGTTTTGCCATCTTCTCTGTACTTGGATTCATGGCATATGAGCAGAACACAGACATATCAAAAGTGGCAGAGTCAGGTGAGACTATAAAAATGTTCTAACAGAATGCATTATACAATTAATGAACCATTAAATGACTGCGCTTTGTAGTTTTAGTGAAATATTTTGACTCAACAGCAGAAAATTAACCAGATGTCCATTATTTCTTTTGACCATCTTATTCTCAATGCAGGTCCTGGCTTGGCATTCATTGCCTACCCTCGAGCAGTCGCCATGATGCCTTTACCTCAGCTCTGGGCGATATTCTTTTTTATTATGATCATCCTACTGGGACTGGACAGCGAGGTTAGCTGACTCTTTTTAGAGATTTTAAATTATTGTTCTGAGCCAACAAACAATCGACAAACACAGGACAGTAAGAAGTCTTTACTGACAAAGATGGTTCAATACAAAGGTTATCAATCACTAGGCCAAGGCTGAGTCAAGATGCTAAGAGGCAAGGTCTAAATACAACACAAGGAAGGAATTGCTGGATCGCATTTTCAGCTGCGAGACACCTCTATCAGGAAAGTTATGTTTTGGTCTTATTTGTTTGTATGTTTGCATGTCAGTGTGTAAGTTAGCAGAATACATCAAACGCTAGCCAAATGTATCAGTTCAGTTTTATTTATATAGTGCCAAATCATAATAGTACACTCAGGACATATGCATACTTTACATATTACCACCATGACCACAGTGAGGAAGGAAAAACTTATTATTAGGAGGCAGAAACCTGGAGCAAAACCTGGCTCATGGTAGGAGGCCCTCTGCCTCGACCGGGTGAGTTTATTAAAAAATAATTAATTTAGAAGATTGTGCAGCCTTGCAAGAGATAAGCACTCTCTTGAGTATTTGCAAAATTATTTTGATGTGACCAGCATGCCTAGAGTTATTTTGTAAATGGGAGATTTGTGTTTCAGTTTGTAGGTCTTGAAGCTCTCACAACAGCAATTTCTGACGTGAATCCTTCCTTCTTTCACGTTGGCCATCGACGGAAAATTCTTCTGCTTGTCATCAGCATTTTTTGTTTCTTCATTGGCCTTGTGATGGTTACAGAAGTAAGATCACTAATTTTACAACAATATTTTTTTCTTCTGTTAAGATAGCATAACATAGCAGCTAACTGAGGTCCCATATCACACACAGGGTGGACTGTACATCTTCCAGTTGTTTGACTACTATGCCTGCAGTGGGATGACTCTACTTCTTTTTGCCATACTGCAGTCTGTGTGTATTGGTTGGGTGTATGGTGAGTTAATAAACGAGATGAATACCCATTGTTTCTTCATTGTGATGCTGAATTCCCTCACCATAGCATTTCCATCTACTTACAGGTGCAGACCGGTTTTATGACAACATTGAGGACATGATTGGATATAGGCCTTTTCCTCTGATTAAGTATTGTTTGAAATATGTCACTCCAGTAATATGCATGGTGAGTTGCAGTCTCAGTTAATATACCAGTCTATCTGCCAAGCTTTCACTCGTACGTTTACCATGATAATGGTGACAGATTAACTGCCTGAAAAAAAGGTGATTTGTGAAACATGATTCCTTGATTTGAGATACAAGTAGTCAAAAGCCGGCTTCTCGTGTCTAGAAGGGGCTCTCACTGGAAGATTAGTAAACAAATAAACTAATATTAGCTCCATGGCTGGGTGTAGCTACATGTTTTGGCAAATAAACGCAGGTCTCGAGTTCTTTGTTTATTTATATTCCTGTAGTCCATAACAGTCTACAGATCAACAGAATCAAAAAAAAAAATGTTCCCTACATTATCGAGCTAAAAGCTAAAGCTAAAGCTGCACGATGGCAAAAGGTCTGCATCCTCATTGTTCTCGTATTTTAGTGTAGTTGCTATAGCTCCGGTATTATAAGTAGGCTATGTAAAATAAAATAAAATTAGACTGTTACTTTGTCAACAACCCCATTTACTTAGCTTAAATATGTTTATATTTTCAGTTGCTACGTTATGTAGCTCAGCCTGTAGGGACTTGGCTTGGAGAGCCAGAGCTTGGCTAGTTCAAGTCCAAGTATAGACCACAGTATGGACTGGTAGCTTGTAGATGGAGAGGTGCCAGCTGATCTCTTCATCTGGACAAATTGTGGATGGATAAACTGCTTTCTCCATGTTTTCAGGGCACTTTCATTTTCTCTTTGGTCAAATACACTCCTCTGAAGTTTAACAACACAACGCCGTATCCATGGTGGGGTTACGCTCTTGGGTGGTGGTTCACTCTCTCATCTACACTCTTAGTTCCATTATGGATGGTGTACAATGTGATCATCACCCCCGGCACACTACGGGAGGTGAGCAGTTTGTATATCTACAATTACGTCACCAAAAGTTATGTGTTGTTCTTTATTATTAAAACCTATGTTCTCCTTTGTTAGAGAATCTCCATATTATGTACTCCAGCTGAAGACCTTCCTATGGAAAAATTGGACAAGAAAACTGTTGAATTGTTCAGTTTGACTTCATCTCCTGACAGCATGATGCCCTAAAGAAAAGCTGGAGCAGCTTCAGATATACTAAACACCTCCTGGTCAGCAATCACTGCACTAAAGGAATGTGAATTGATCTACTGTTTGTTTTTTATGTTTTTAAATGTCAGAAAATAGTGACACCTTAGGGGACATCTATAGATCAACAACAGACATTCGACTTACAACAATATACAACATTCAAAACCGGCAAACCGTCGCCTTTTAAAATCTACAAGTCACACAGTTACTTCAATCCACAGCAGATTTGTCTATGAGCTAGCTGATTGATCTCTTACTTGTTTCAGCTACTAGCAAGTGGACCTGAACTTTTATCTTCAAGAGCCAAAGGTCATGAATAAACTCAAATTCAAATGGATAGTTGATATTTTAAATATTTTAAATAGTTACTTATTTGAAGAAAAAGTGTAGAGTCTATATGAGTTTTTTTTGTTTTGTTTAGTTTGAACTAGAAACGCGTGCCAAAAAAGCCATACAGATTTAATACATGAGTGACGTTTAGGTCACTGTGACACATAAATTCAATTTAAAATTGTCAGTGGAAATCATAAATAAATTAAGCAGTTACCTGAAAGAGGAATCAAGCCTTAGAGACTGCGTGCACCTTAGCCGACTGAGCCACCATTCTGTGACCTGCTCTATGACATTTACAGAGCTCTAGAGCTCTGCTACTGTAAATAAAGTAATCTACTGCTCCCGCAGGTATAGAACAACTCACTTGTGTTTGTGGGTTTGATACAACAAAATGGAAATGCCAGTGAGTTGTATTGTCATAATGGAAGCACAAAAGAGAAACATCAGAATCATAAAAAAAGATATTTTTAAGAGTTGCATAGATATATTTTTAATGAAGTCTCGATTTTGAGCTTTTACAGTTTTTATACAACACTGCTTTTATAGAACAAATCAGTTATCGTACGTTTGCCGGTTGATGTTTGTATTATTTTGTATCGTTTTTTACATCATATATGATTGAAATTTGTGGCAAAAGTTCAGTTTATAACATGAAAATGCTGTAATATGATATTTTTCCTTTTTTTTTTTTTTTAAATGTCTGTTTTCAAAAGATATCTGTCAAAGAAAATGTGTGACTTTGTTTTAAATTGAAATGGTCACATTTTATATTTCCTCTTGCATGAAAAACCAGTGAGCTAACGTTAATGTTAATCAAAATGTTGGTGTGATTCTGTGAATTATAAGATCTGTGCATAATTTAATTTGGTGATTTAAATCATTCTTTCTTTCTTAATCATTCTTTATGTATTATCTATAAATGAGGCAATCAAGTATTAATGTGATTAAGTATTAATGGGTGTCATGGATTTTTTTGAAACATTCAGTAAAGATCACTTACCACTTTGTTGTTGTCTTGGAGAAAAGTTTCATGATAATTTCTGACTTTTTTTCTAGACCATGAAAATCAGCAATTTACAAAATAAAAGTGTTGAACCATTAGTAGTAATTTGGTTGTTTTCTTTTGTGAACACTACACCACATTAAAGGAGTTACAGTGCATAAACTGTCACATCCTTGAATGCACCAAAACACTTTTTCAAACAAAGCTGTAATACCACACATCAATAACTCACGATAATGATTTTCCTCAGCAGATGGTAACCTTACTAAAAGGTTTATTTAGTTCTGTAGCTTTCCCATATCGTACAGTATGAGCTTCAATCTTCTGTCTGCATACAAAAACAAACTATATATAGTCAGTTTGCAGCTGCAGATTTTTGTGGCAGCAATCATCACCACATATCAAAGTTTCCTGTACTTTTGGAAAGTTGTACCACCCAAACAGGGCTGGGAATTTCATTTAGACCCTGGTTACTGTGGACACTCACTGTTCCTTTAAAGATTCCTCGCATCTGGTCAAGAATGAACTTTGAATCTCAGATTAACCAATTTTGACAAAAATAAAGAGGATAAATAATAAAGTGGCTATATTAATGTTTCAGTAATAACAATGTATGAAATTACTAAAAAATAATAATAATGTGAAAGGTAATGCTCGTAGTGATGAACCTACAGAAAGTTAGCAACAGTTTCAGCTCATTGTTTGTCTGGCCCTTAACTTTATTATTACTTGTTTTCAGTGAAAAGCTCCGAAGACCTGCTGTGTACTGCCTGCTCAGAACCAAAGAGCAGAAAAAGTTAGTGAGTAACTGTATTATATAGTAAAGCATGTAGCAGCTACAGGAGTTGGTAGAGACCAAAAGTTGTGCTCACAGCTTGTTTCTGCTGCATATAAAAGAAACAACAAAAATCAGTTATTGCAGGTTTAAAATAATGTGGTAAATTTAATGTGTGGCAGCTATTAGCTTAAATCTGATTGTATGTTCAATAGGAGAGAATTATTCGGCCAAGTTGGAGTGTAAACGATAACTGACTTGAGTATAAATGAGCAACTTTGATTCACATTGATGATCTGTGTCTTTAAAGAAGACAAAGCTGAAATTCATATAATCTGTTGTTAATCTGCTGTAAATAAGGTTCAGACAATTAACCGTGATGTTTCCTCAAACTGTTTTAGCATTACATAAAGTTCAACTTCACCATAATTTTCCCATTTGTATGGCAATACTGGTATGTGAATGTCAATGTCGTGTTGTGAAGAATGACACCTTTCTTTAAATGCAACTCTTGGATTTATTTAATGCTTTTAAAGTGCAAAAATAAAAATAAAAAATAAAATATAAAGAAGACATGAACAAAGGTACCCTATGTAGTTTTTTTGTGTGAAAATATTTCTTTTGCATAAATGCCCAAACATTGATCATAATTTTCTTTACAGGGTGAAAATCTTTTGTATACATGTAAACATTTTGCATGACATAACACTTTCTAATAAAGTCAATCTTATATCAGCCGTGCCACAGCTGTATTTAACCCTGTTTCTTTATGTCAAAATTGTCAAAACTATTCCTGTAATGTGCAGTTATCGATGATATGGGTGGCAAGAGGCCTGGAAATCTGTTCGTAGTTGACAGTGGGGGATAAATATTCTGTATATTCTTAAACACAGTTTATAACTGCTAGAAAAAAGTACTTCATGCTCATTTCCACTGTAAAAAATGTTGAATTATTGATTGATTAGAGCCAGCAGTACTTGAAAACATTTAGCAATAAGCTGTTTAAAAACCTTGCTAACATACAACAATATATATTAACACACACACACATACACACTGTTGATTTTTTTTTTTTCACACAAAATATTTAAGACAGCTAAGGTTTTCATTCTGAACCAACCAATGTTTTTAAAACATCTCAAGATTTTTGTCAAGATTTTATCCTGACTTTTCATGAAAAGATAACAGTGTTGGCTTGACAGTCACCAAAGTGCATCATTGTCCACTATCTACTAACATTCATACATTTAACAAAAAAAAAAAAAAAAGATGCAGTGAAAGAAAGAGACATCTGTGGACTGAGGCAAAAAAAAAAAACAACTACACAGATATAAAAGTATGTAGTTGATCACATTACCACAGTTGAAAAATTCATGAAATTTGTGAAAGCTTGAAAGAAAACTGTGGTTCTGACTTTAAAGCTTAATTGTGGTTTGTGTGTTCTTCTCCCACTTGTACTCACAGAATAAATACAAGGGCTTCTGCTCTGTCAAATACAAAGGTGGGAAAGGATCAAAAGCCTCCTTTTGTGGGAAGTTTGAATCATAATTCCAAGTATTTTTGACAGTCAGTAGAAGTAATGCTGCATGTATTGTTTTGAACTATTGAACATTTTTTTGTGCATTGAAGATTGTGCCATGCTGTTTATACAGTTAGCTGATAGATAAACATACAATGAATACAACAAAAAGAAGAAACATTGAGTAATCAGTCACGAAAATCCACCAAAGCTCAGACGTGGAAACATTTGATTTTATATATATTCTGTATTTTTTTGTTTTATGTAAGTTTTTGGAGCTGCCACCGGATTAAACTGTATTCAGTCCCACGGACACATACAATCAGCTGTTTCACCTGCACCAGACTGGCTTCACTGTTTGCACTGCGTGATGTATTTAACGGATAAAACGCAAGACTCATCCTGCATATATTGATGAATAAATTATTAGTCATTAGAGCATGACCGTAGTAAAATAATTCCTCATCTTTGCCCAAAGAATGTTACAGTACAGTTTAGGTTCTGTTATAGGCTTTAAAAAAGATGTACTGATTTGCAATGCTGGTTCTAGAGGGAAGCGGCCAATTAAGGCCTATTAAGTCACCCTAATGTTTTTGTAAGTAGGAACATTAAATGAATGCAGAACAATGTTTTGGTTCATAGTAGTCGGACCATTTTATGGGACCCAAGCACCTGTGCAGTGAGTATTCTGATTAAAAACTCTGCACTGTCTGAGATAGACTTGGTGTGTGTGAAGTCCTGCCAAAGTCTACAATGGGTTTTGATGTTCTTCAGTAATATAAAATGTAATTTTTGCCCTGGCTAATATGATGCATGACTTACATTATGACATTAATCAGCCATGTTTCTATTTTTTATTTTATAACTTTTTTTTTTTTTTTTTGGATTGTCTATTACATATCTGTGGTTTTTACTAGCAAGAAAATGGTAATTGATTTCTTGCTTGTTCAGAGAACAGGAGCATGCACTGGTTTTGAAAAGCAGTCTGAGGCAATTATTGATTATTAGACATACTTGTACAGTACTTTGAACACTGATTATCATGAAAACATGTTTGCAGTATTTTAACCATTAGGCAGGATTTTTTTTTATTATTATTTGTGATGTGTTCGGCCAACGTAAATGAACAAAGAGATGAAAAGGAAGTCACGAAAGGACACAATTTTCTTTTTCAAGAAAAGAAAAAGAAAAAAAAAAAGATGGAGGCCTGGAGAGAGAGAAAGAGGAAGAGCAGGATGGAGAACAAGTAACAGAGGCGGATAAAAGATCCACTACATCCACAACTACTGGGCCATCAGGTTTGTCAGCGTACACAGATGATAGTAGATAAGTTCATGAAGCCATTTCACAGAATTTAAAGAGAAACGTAGAGGCCTACTATTAGAATTCAATATAATGGTCCACGATTAATAACCCTTAAAATTAAGTGTATTGTGATAAAGATAAAATTGGCTATTGCTATTGTTCCCCTGTAAAAATGTGTTTCTTTCTTTCAAAAATGTCTGTGTTTTAGTACAGTTTTAGTACAATAACCCTCATTTTCTATTGAGATATTAAAGAACATGTTTTATGGGCATGATGACTGGTAAGTGTTGACAATCCCACTCAAGGACTCTAATGGGAGTTAGACGAGCAGGGCTCCTGTCCTGCCTCACCTATGGTCCCTCACAGCAGGGACCACGATGCTGAACAGGGTGTTCTGAACAGAACACCCCGAAGCCTCCTGAACTCAGTCATGGTTCATCTTTTGGTCAGCTGAGCCTCGACTCTCTCTTTATCCAAAAAGCAACATGTATTTTTCAAGTCACTGTGGTACAACAATCACCCACAGCTGTTAAGATTTATGTTTGGAGGAGATTTTTTTATATTATTCTGGATTTGTAGAATTGTTATATTTCTGTATTATCAGTTTTAAATGAATGAATGAAGGCTTTCCTACAACTATGATATTTTTTTAGGACTCAAGGCTAAGTTATGGCCAATTTGCTTTTCTTATTTTTGGAAAGAAAAGTAGAATTGAACATGATTTTGTTTTAAAATGTCATTAAGCTAACAAGGCTTGTTACACTTTTTTATCCAAAGTACATATTGCACATTATAAAAATAAAACTAGCAAGGTTTCAAGTCTTAATCCCAAGCACCTTATGAACAGAGCAAATACCAAATACAAGTCAGAGTTCAGTTTTGGAATTAGAGGCTGTGGAGGCACATCTGTACACAGAAACCTAATGACAACAAATAAAATGAAATTTCTCTGTGTTTTTGAAGAAATAAATTAGATTTTCAAAATAAAAGTCTGGTGGGTAGAAGAGTTGACCAGTCTTAACTCACTGATTCTGCAGTCCTAACTTCATTGTATCGTGCGTCCTGGCAGTTGCACTGTCCATGTGACAGGGGAAATGCAGTTTGGCTTGCAAATGTCCCTGCTAACACTCTGTTTTATATGCAGGAATGGTAACGTTGGATTTGGGGATAAAGAGGTTTGGATTAGAGGCCTTTATATACAACTTTGTTCCTGCCTCTGCTCCCTGGGCTTGGAAAGCAAAGAGAGGCATGTCATTATTTTTCTCCCTTTCAAATGTCACCATCACGATGGACAGTCCTGACTCCTCCGCCGTCGTTTAATGCCCACTTCCCCATTCATGCTGCTCCTCGCGCTGTCATCCCGCCTCCTCTTCGTCTTCCTAGTCTGTTGAGGAGAGACAAAGCGCAACTGATTACAGCAGTGTGAGACAAACCATTGGCAAGGCAAGTCATTAGACTGATAAAAAAATATTCATAAAATCATGTCCCGTGAAATTGTGCCTTTTGTTTTATTAGCATTTTGTGTTTAGATATTCTCTTTTTTTTTAAACAGAGAAGAGAATGTCCAACAGTAGCTGAGAAAATCAACAAATCAATGAATGAACACTAGAGGGCAGCATTATACTGAAGAAACCATAATGATACACAGGAGGGTGTTACACCAGGACGATTTACTGTGAAATGGAACTGAAAACTTTGAAAAAACAATGACCTAGACATAAACATCTAATATAGTTTAATGGGAAACCCGTCATGAATAGCAATACATTTTACAGGCCATGTGGCTGGTAGTGGTGGGAAGGATGTCCTTCAAATTGTCTCAATAATTCTCACCATGATATACAAAATGGCTGACCATCCGTTTAACCAAAGACCCCACACTGCTAAACTTGGTAAACTAATTTAAAGGTTGTGATGGGAGCTTAAAAAGTCTCCAGGCTTTTTAAGCTCACCAGAGATGAAATACAGATTAAATTTAAGAGTTGGGAATTCCCTCGACTAAACTGTACTTATCAAAGGATACACAAATGCAATGGGTTTTGGAAAATAGAAAATGAGGACTTAAGTTTTTTTTTGTAAAATAATTTGTAACATCAGGAAATACCTGCAAATTAAACAACTGTTTTTGTAGGTCATAAAATTCTATATTTTTTGGTAGGTTAGAGTTTTAATTGCTTCTTTTAATTAAAAAAAATAAAATGAATGTTAATATTTTATACACTTAGTTGAAGAAAAGAACAGAGAAGAAAAGAAAACAAAATCGAGCCAGTCTGATTTCGCCAAAAACAATGAGTTCACAGACCTTGGCATCCCGTTCTGCAAATTTCTGGAACATGTTGGCGTAGGTCTTCTTGTCGTGCTCATGATGTTCCTTAATCTTATTCTGACACATGGAAATCTGAGCACGAGCGGCTCTATTTGAGGGGTTGACTTGCAGCACTTGCTGGAAGTCTGCTATGGCCAGACTGAATTCGTTACGAAGGAGATGAGCTTCTCCACGACGATACAAAGCCTTCTCATTGCTGTCATCAAGCTCAATCACCTTATACACACACACAGAAACATAGAGAGAGAAGATAATATTCAAAACATTTAGCAGCTACAGAGAGACAATGTAATAACATTAAATGGTGTTTAAATATAGACAGTCATCAGCTCACCTTGTTGCAGCTATCCACTGCTTGTGAGAACTCTTTTACCCGCAGGAAACACAACGCTAAATTGAGGTGTGATGTCAAAATTAAGTCCCGTATCTTCTTCTGCTGCTCTTTCCCAATACCACACTCCATTTCTAGCCAGGAAATGATGCGCTGGTACTGAATGACTGCCTGGTAGTGCCGTCCTGTCTAATAGGAACAGGAAAATAATACCATTATATGAACATGTTAACATTAAAAATAATAGTTTGTTGAGATAAAAAGTCAGCATGCCCACTGTACCTTAAAATACTGATTCCCTTTATGCTTCAGTCCCACTGCCAATTCCAGCTTTTCTTTCAAGTCCATTTCCCAGAATTCTTTAGCCTTGTAGAGACACAGTTAACAGAAAATGAGTAAATTATGTACATAACTAGGACTTGTTGAACTTTGTGTGTTTCATTTTGTTTGTCTTAAATGTGAAAAAAAAAACCAAAACCACACTCATAACCACTCTGACAGTTTATTTCTTTACACATAAACAGTAGACAACAGCTCACCCTTTTAAAGTCCTTGAGGGTAACTTCGTATACGACGTCTTTGTCTGGTCCAATTTTGTACTCTAGTTTACCGTCACTTCCGAAGGCATATCTGTGAAGAAGAAAAAAAAAAAACACGACAGAGCATGAGCATATTGATAATGAGAACACTTAGAAACAAAAAAAGAACTGTTGAACCTTAATTTCGAAGCATGCAACCTCTCAAACAAACTTGGCAAACTGGATGGCGAATGTGCATTGTGAAATAAACAAGATTTATTCCAACCAATAATGTGCAGTCTGTTTGTCCTGAATCCCAAGAAGAATAATTGATGTATATAAATATATAAGAAGGTTCCCCTCGTGTGATAAATGTAGAAGCATAGCATCTATTTGTGTTTGCATGTTATAGTTTTCTTATCTCAGACTTTGTGTTAGTTATCTACTCGCTGGCATGAACTCTAAATATGATTGTTAGAGTGCATGATTCGAGTACTTAACACCAGTACTTTTTATTGCTCATGCCTGAGGGAATAATAGAGAGGGCTGGTGTGGGTGGGGTTAAGGCAGTTATATGATGTGGTTTGGGTAGTACAATGTGTCCCATTCATTTTTACAATCCCCCCTTATTTCTGTCTATTTTCTCTATGATATATATTTTTTTTTAATTAGGAGAAAGATGTGACATGCTTTTGGCTGTATGGCTCTATTTCTTGTTTTTTCCTTCTTGTCTGTGTTGTTTATGAATAGAGAGAACTGGATTAAGGTCACAACAATATCTCACTTTTTAGACCCCTAATATATAACTTTTTAGACCACAGCAGAAAGGCAGATAGACATTAAAAGTACTGTACATTAAGTTTTTGAGCACTGCAGATGACTAAACCAACATCACTACCATATTTATGCGATATCAGTCAAATGTTAGGCTTTCATTGTTACTCAGATAACTGTCTGTCAAAACAATTTGAGAATTACTGAGGACCAAATGACTGATTCTACACATGTATGTAGAAATATAATGTTACTAATGGTAGCAGCACCAGCATTGACACAAGAACAGTTTGTTCCAATGGACACCACAATAATAAAGAGTTAAATCAGTCACAGTGTTAATAAAAATAATAATAATAATCTACAAATTATAAATGATATGTTTAGCCTACACCACTGTCAAATAAATCCTGCATACTGTATATACTATATATAGACATGCATACAATATGCATTTACTGCACATAACCAACCACTCCATGTCAGCCTATATAAAGTAATCTGTTACAAAAGGCTGACACGTTCTGGTCACTTGGTCAATTGAATGAGAATAAGAATTTGGTCGGACAATCACATAGTGACCAACCAATATACGATGCGATTGTCCGACCAAATTCTCATTGGTCAAACAATCACTGGTCTTAGTTTTATGAGGAGAAAAGAGTTTCTTAATTATCTTAATCCAGTATTTTCAGGTGCTGGAGTGACATTTCATCAAATTATTTTTGAGTGATAGGAGGAGGAAGAATTGATTATGTATATAATAATATTTTATATTATTATAAAAGATAATATAAAAATATACAGTATTTCACCCAACAAATGTGGTTCTGTGTTTGATGTTTTAGATGATGAGACCTATAAATCAAGAAGTCAAAACACCCCCGTTTTCACAACTTTGAACTTCCCCAGTCTAACAAAGACTGCTAGTCCCAATTTAACAGTTAATGAACATTTACTCAGCTACAAACTAATTGAAACTATGTATAAAAAAACCTTGTAAGCTATTGGTTTGTTGTTTAGCATTGTAAACTTGGCCATAGCTTGTTGCGTGGCCAAGTGGTACTCCCCAGGTTGGGGTGATGTTGGACTAATACTGTAATATTGAGGGACAGTCAAGAGAAAGCATGCATGTGAACATTAATGCTTTCTTTGCTCGCCAGTGTATTTATTTGCTTAGCAACGTGGTGTAACTTTGATTAGCATTAATTAGCAGCAGGCAGGTAGAGTGTACTCAGTGAACTGTGGCCAGTTTAGTTTGTGTAGCGATAACATGAAGATTTTTTTATTGATTGGGAGAAGAGTATATTTTCCTTGGTTGACTACAGCTCTAGTATTACATTGCCCATCCATTGTTTATTTGTTTGCACTATTTGTATATAGAGACTGTTGTTGTTGGTCTTTTCTGCATTGTATATGTATTTATTTATACAACTATGTTTCCCCTATCCATGTCATAGCTTTATATTTGTACCTATTTTTGTTCAGCTCTAATGTCTTTATTTTTAGCTGTATGTCTATTTCTATTTTCCTGTAAATTGAACTGTGTGTAACACTGAGAGCAACTTCCTTGTATGTGTACACATACTTAACCAATAAAGCTGATTCTGCTGAAATACTGGATGTTTGTATATTTTGAAAAAAAAAAAAAACACCAGCAGCACCGGCCCAGGGAGGTGCTGTTAGCGACACACACGTAAACTTCAGATCTTTTTTAAAAATAAATCAACTTCTTCTTCATCTCTTTGTGTTCGGGAAGTTTAAATAAAGCTGTTCATCCTGGGAAGATGCATTTGCAGTACCTCGAAGGCAGAGCTAGCTAATAACAGAGTGTAAACAAGAATAATAACTAGCATACGGAGAAGCACAGATGCTAACACGCTGAAGGCTTTTATACTGTTGTGGGTTAGGGAGACGGGGGGGATTATGCTCAGGGTGGCCTCAGCGTGTCATCGAGCCACCCAAAAAGGACCGCCCAAAAAATCCTGGACTGAAAACTGGTGAAAAACTGTTTTAACCTCTAACTCCACATTTCAGTAATATATCTGTAAGTCTTTTCACGTGTTTTCAGCAACTATTTTCCAACATATTGGATTTTGAAAGAAAGTTTAAAGAATTGCCTTTACACGGTCTTTAAACTAAAACGTCATTATCACGTTTTACATTTTCAAAAACTTACTTTGGTTTTAAGTAAAGTATACAGCACTCTCCTTTCTGCATATTGTCCATCGCTCGGTCCACTCCAAGAGGAACACCTTTATCTTCAGCCTCGCCAACAATAAAGGTGACGTCCCTGCAGTCGAACAATCTACCACCGCAGCTTCCCTCCAGGTGCACTGTGTGTGACATAAATCATGACACAATTTAATGTTACCATTTAATGTGTTGGTTATCTGGTAAACTGACAATAGAAATACTTAATCATGAAGACAAGAAGCAGTTTTTACCGTCAACCATTGCTCCATCGTTGGGGTTAGAGAAACCATCCCCTTTGACCTTTATTCTTCTTATGATGCCGCCATCGCTGGCAAGCGCCTCTCCTTCAAACTTGAGTAGCTCCATCTGTTTTGTTGTAAATGTTTATTTAATCATTGTACTACACAAAGAGCATCTTAAAACCGAATATAAAATTATAGCTTGGCTTAACTTGGTGTAGGTGTAGGAGGAGAAAAACAAATTGAAAAAACAAGTATGAGTCATCGCGTAAGTCAGGGAAATTAAATAAATAAAAAGAAATTAGAGATACAGTATAAGTGTAATGTGTAGTGCAGACTACAGTATAGATTGTGTAATCAGATATATATAGAACAATTCATGCCTCTATTACAAGACAAATATGATGGATCCTGCAGCTACAAACATCCCTCTCAGCTACATAACCCCTTAACGTCCATTCCCCCCTTTTCTTTTCCTTTTAGGTAGCTTTGCAAAATGATCTTCAATGATCTACTCTGTCTGACAGTATTGTTATAGTATGACCGTAAATATGAACTGCAGCCATAAAACATCAAAACCCAAGACTCTGTGTTTTTATGGCTGCGCATTTCCATGAAATGGAAATATTTTTGACGTCATACATCAAAATGCATTTTCCAAAAACAAATGTGCTATCTCTGGAAACGTTGGGATGTCTACTACATTTTAAAAAAGCTAAAAAGCATGAGTTTGTAATGATTGTTCCATCAGAAGGTCATAGGGATTTACAGTGAATGCCAACATTTGGTAACGTTTTAGTTTAAGTGCCCCTCTTAAGTATTTATAAGCAGTTCAAAACATTTGATAAATGTTTTTTACCATTATGTAGCTATAAATAGATACAAAGACAGTTTGTTAATAAAAACATATTTAATATTATTACAACTGTGTTTTACTATACTCAGTCAGTCATTTTTGGTTCAACCAGCCTTTGCTTACAGGACAAGTTGTAGCTGTTGACAAATAACAATTAACAAACACTAAGATTTACTTACAACTGCATTATAGTCTGTTATAAACCATTTAATGGTTATTTACATGCTCCTTATAAGTGCTAAATTAGAGGACTTAGAATAAAATTCAGTACCCCTTTTAAAAATTAACAAACAATCTGAATATGTCTGGTTGTGTAAATTAACACTGACTACCTGATTATATGACACTTAACACGTGTAACGTCTGACACAGATTACTGTTAGCGATGACACGGAGCACTGATAATAGAAAATGTGTGGGGTGTAGAATATTAATTTTTATGACACAGATGTGCACATGGGTGGGTAACGTGAAGTTTTTTGATTTTTCCCACAACTGTATAATAATTATCATTGATTACAGAGAACAGAGAAAGGTTGAATTGTGTCCCCACTGAGCTCCAAACAGACCGCTAAGAGTGGCAGCTGAACTATTCTGACTGCTTGACTGAGAAGGATTAAAATAGACAAACCAGTTAATTTTATGACCAGAGTGCTCTATCTGCAGAGACTGCAGACACATGCTCCTAAATTATCAGGGTCCCTTGGTGTGATGCAGAATTAATGCACGGCACAAATGGCAGCTCTGACGTGGCGCACTTACCTCAAACAGGACTGAAGACTGGGGAGGAATTTTATCAGGATTACCGGTGGATCCATAAGCATACTCCGGTTTGCACAGGAACGTGGATAGCTCACCTCTCTGCATGGACAACACACCAATATCCCAGGCCTTGAGGACTTGCCCTGTGAGTGGATGAAGCAAAGGTATCAATCTTCTCATCTAACTCTCAGCAACTGAGCAGTTAAGTATAGTTTCCTAAATTTCAAACTATTTCTTTAAAGGTCCAGTATGTCCATTTACTGGAAATGGCAGAAATGGAATAAAATGTGCTTGATACTATGTTTTCATTGGTGTATAATCACCTGAAAAAAAATAATTGTTATGTTTTTGTTATCTTAGAATTAGCCTTTTATATCTAGAGACCCACAGAGTGTGCCATGTTGAACCACTTTTCTTTGAGAAGAGTTAGATCTGGGGCAACTGGACTTGGATGTACTTGGATTTAAAGAAAAATTACCTGGACAACTGAGAACCTTCACAGACGTGTTGAACCACCATGTTACTACAGTAGGCCATAACTGACAAACCAAATACTGGCTCTAGACAGGGCCTTTCACGTTTTTCACACATTTCGTTGGCCACCGTATGTTCTCCCTCACTCTTTGGATGACAGGGTAGACAGACGAGGTTGCAATCAGGCAACTTCACCTCTAAATGGCTCTAAATCCTACACAATGGTCCTTTAAGTAAGTGACAACACTAAGGCACCATCAGGATTGACAGTAAGTCACCTACCCTTTCCAACGCTGAAGGTAAAAGGTTGTTTACGATCCCGACTGCAGTCAAACTTCTTCCCGTTCAGCAGCTTCCCAGTGTAGTGGACAGTCACTCTGTCCCGTATCATTGGCTGTTCTCCATCTACCCCCTGACGCTTCACAATCTGACAAGAAACACAAGTTTCCAGTTCAACAGAGGAAACTTTTTGACAGACTACAGAAAAAACAGAAGCTGTAAGATCCAGAAAGAACAGACAAAAATCATGATCATGCCATACGGTGGAACAATGAGTCCTACTCGTGCCTGTACGCCTACAATGAAACATTAATGTAAGTAATGACAATATATACCTTGATAACTCCTTGGTCTTTACTAGGTGTTACATCAATGCCCTTCGCAGCAAACACGGCTGTAGTTGAATGGCTGTCCATAGGCAAATCTTGATCAGTGGTCATTTCTGCATGTGGGCATCACACAGTAACACTGTAGAAATGATGAACACACAAACCTACGTATTAGCAGTCTGAGCACCATAAATAACATGTCCTCATGTCTCATGTTTTCACTTTGAGACAAAGTTGCCGCAAGAAAAATGGCACAGGAAATAAATCTAATTTGTTGAGCCGGACTGGAAAATCACGATCTCTGACAAAAATATCAATACAAGATCTCCATAATCCACCCAGTAAACTTGATTATATTATATAACTTGTAGCTATTTAAGGCTGCTTGTTCTGAATTCATGTATTGTACTGGAGCTATATTTACAGATTTATAGCAAAAGCTACATTAACACTGATCCCAGCTGTATGAGGAGCAATACTTTGCACTGTAATAACCCCCAACTGAACTGCACATATTCTGATACCCCACAGATGAAGTAATTACATGACTATAAATATGTTAAAGGCAGCAGTGTGTTGCTTACTTTAGTCATTTCATTTTGTAACAGGCGCTGCACTCACCAAAGTACAGTACGTTCCAGCCTATTAGTTTATGGCCCTTTGTGCTCTTTGTCAATCTATAAATAACATCCACATGTCTTACGGACACCAGAATTAAATCTGGAGCACAGCAGAAACTCATATAGATATTTCCACTGCTATTTTTTTTTTTTTTTTGTGTGTTTCTTGTGTGGGCTCAGCTACACTCACAGACTCTGTACTGATAAAGCTGTGCCATTACAAATACAGTCATGTAATCCCTCTGTGTTTGTGATGAGGCAAGTAAAAATCTTCAGTTTGATCACGACTGTTCAGTGGTGATACACTGATATATTATGAGAATATGAGAGTACATATTGTCTGGTTTTAACAGGTGCTGTTGTTGTATAGCTCAAAAATTGAATCTTTTGGGGTCTTTCGGGCCTTTTCTTTTCTTTTGAAAGCAACAATTCTGACCCGGAAAAATTATCAAACTAACTCTCATTTTCTCTCTTTCTTTCTCTCTAAACAATTTAATAAAACAACCTTAAACCCTGTTGTACATAGATAGATAGATAGATAGATAGATAGATAGATAGATAGATAGATAGATAGATAGATAGATAGATAGATAGATAGATAGATAGATAGATAGATAGATAGATAGATAGATAGATAGATAGATAGATAGATAGATAGATATCTTCCATGTGGCGAAAAACCTGCGGCTTTGCCAGAGCAATGAAACTGTAATGATCTGTTGGTGTTACAGCTGTTAAATGTTGCCTCTCTCATCACAGAAGCAATCGTTGTCGGCAAGTATTGTTACTACTTCAGTACACATGGCTGCAGGCGTTTCATCAGTCAGGCCTGGCAGAAGAATCTTGACATTGTTTGAAGACAATGAAAAAGCTAGTTAGTTATGTTAAGCATGTTGGCAAACACTATCTCATGATTATTATCACATGCAACAGCTGAGTCGTCAACACTTGCTCAAATAGCATCGACTCACAGCTGTCCTGGGACTGCGTTGGGATGTTACTAATGCAAGGACTTTTGGCCAGAGTTGTGAAGTAACAATTACAAAGGATAACGTAACATCTACGGCGAGAAAAGAGATGTTACACTGACTGTCAAGTGTTCTGTGCAACAAGTACAGTGGAATAGAGCCAATTTGGGATTAAAATGTTGCACTTAAATGTAAAAAGTTAATTAAATAAATGTAATGAAGTTAGCTAAAGCTAAAAGGAAGCGTACAGTGTTGAGTCTTCAGGAAGCAGAGATTATTGGACAAATGATGCACGCACGTGTTTTGCAGACTAACCCACCAATTGTAAACAAAGGTAACAAGATAGCAGACAAGTACTTCATTTTCATATTGTCGACTGAAAGCTGGTGAGCCAACGGGGGCAGGAGATTCGTATAAAGGCCGTGTTTTGAGTTTGTTTGTGTTGTCTGCGTTGCTATATAAATAAAGATAAGAGTTAATCTCACTTACATTGTAGTCAAAACTCTTGCCTGAAAATTTTTTATCAGATCACACCTTATTGTAACTCTCAGCCGTCATTCAAGCTCCCTGCACTGGATGCTGTGTAACATTCGGACAAGTTTAGGTAATAAATCATATTTAACTTGTCAATCTGAGCAAAGTCAAGTTCATATTTACTGAGAAGCCTCAAGACTAGTAATATGAGGGATAGGTTATGCAGTTTGCCAATCAGACGGCACTGTGGCCACTTTATTTTTCCACAGAGATGCTGTAAACTTTGTTCGAGGGCAATGGGTTTCGAGAGGGAGGAACGGCAGCTACATCAGTTTCCTAGATTTTCCACCATTTGTCCTGTCTTCACTTTCAGGACATCCCAGATGCTGTTGATGACCATGTGCAAATATTTGGATATCGTGCCGTGATGACTAAGTTCTAAAGGAGCCTGTATGAAAATGAAGCAACAGAGCTTGGCCTCAGATGCACCAGCTTGGCAATACGATCACTGTTTTGGATACTGATCAAGGAATGGATTTAAACTTATTTTTTTAGTGTGAGAAAAATCTATGTAATAGTGACAGATCAAGCTATGGCTCCGCTCATGTGCCTCGACCCACGGGGTAAAACCAAAAAGATCTATCTTCTTCTTTTTAAAATTCACTCTCAAAGATCAAGTGTTATTGAACTCTTCAGCACAAGTGCAGAAGAACATGTCCTTAACACCTGTGCTGTGTCTTTGAAATTTCTTGGATTTCATTTTAGATGTAACTCATTGTGCGTGCATGAGTGTGTGTGCATGTGTGTGTGTGTGTGTGTGTTTGTGTGTGTGTCTGAACACAATGTTCCTTCTATTCACAGTTCCCCGCTGGCGAAGCCTGATGGTGTTCACCAATCTGAGACCCCCTCACGTACAACCGAGCTTAAATTTGTTCATGATAATAAGCAGATTTTAAATATTCAAATTATCCACACCTTAAATTACTTACATTTCATTTAATAGTAATAATGTCATGAATTACCATCATCGATGCATTCACATCATTAAAACTTATTCATTCTATCGGTGTCATCATTTAACTTTTTGCTTCTCCTCTGTGCAAAATGTTATTTTTTATGAAACACTGAACAAAGAAGCCAACTGCAAAGTACACAGGCAATATGGCATGCAGATTACATATACCTAAACTCAGATACCCTGCGGAGGAATGCAGGAGCAGAAGACAATGAAGCAAACACCTCATCCACAGACGTACATAGTGTATCTGTACATTCTGTCTCACATCCGTACTCTGCTGCTGATTCCTATATGAACGTGTGAGAACACTGTGTGCACGATACATGCTGACATCCTGAAGCAAGAGCATTGTCTGCCATGTCTTTTATGAACCTCATACCTACATCACAACGGAGTTATAAATTAATCTTGTGAAGTTGTTTTTTAAAGGACATCACTTTTTTTTGGAAATGCTGCAACACTGGCACAGATTTGTGATGTGGATGCCTTCGATGTGAATCTTTACTGTTTTTATAACTCGTCACCCTCTAAACCTTTCTTGTCAGAGTTTCTTTGGACAAGAAGTTATTTATCTTCATTAAATGTCTCCCTAAGGCAGTCTGATTCATCTGTGGGACTTTGTCTCAACCCGTGTCCATGTCAGCAGGCTAACTCTGTATCTATCTCACCTACCCTAAATCTAAATACACGTATGATAACACCCATATATTTTAAGTTAGTCAGAGGCTACCATTACATCCTGTAATACACAACTTGGTTCAAAATGAGTAAGAATCAACAGAGATAAACTCCAGTCAATGTTACTAATTCTCAGAAACAGGATTAGACAACCTGTAATTTCTGCAGAT
The DNA here is from genome assembly GCA_036365135.1 of Miichthys miiuy. Taxonomy (NCBI): domain Eukaryota; kingdom Metazoa; phylum Chordata; class Actinopteri; family Sciaenidae; genus Miichthys; species Miichthys miiuy. The sequence goes on from CM071604.1 coordinate 22,525,032, forward strand.
ACACCTAAGCCTAAAGGGGTTCTGGTTGTAAACTGTTGTCCTCATCTACCTCCACTGGGAACCACAGCCAACTGCCACATTCACACACACACACACACACACACACACACACACACACACACACACACAATCTCGCTCAGAAACACACCTCACAGGCGTTGAGTCTTATCAACCCTTAATTTCCAGAGCACACTGGGTTACAGCTGTAACCTTAAATGCCCTAACACGTGTGGCAAATTCAACATGAACCCTAAGAACGTCTTATGAGACAACCTCAACTGGATGTATTGTCTTTAATAGGCATAAATAATCAGTTTTATCAGACTGCTTGACTATTTTTTTTTTTTTCATCCTGCATATAAAAGCTAAATCTTTATGATTTATAACAAGTCTCTCTTTAACTCAACCGGGCGTGAGCAGAAGGAGCTAGAAAGCCGGTACACATTATATTTTAGTCAACTCCTTAATGAAGTCTTTCATCTGTAGGATAAAAGGAATAAATTAGGGAATTAAAAGAAAAAGACTCACATTTCCTTTGCGCTCCTCACTCTTAATGTCTTCCCAGAAACGGCCGGTGACCCGCTGGATTTCCAGTCGCTTGATTTTTGACCGCGTCTGTTCCTCCTAATTCAAGCCCGCCCTCTCATCGCATGTCCTGGGTACTAAATGTTCTGTACATGCGGTTACTATGTAGCGCTGTTATTTTTTTACCCCCATTGGTGGTGGTGGTTTTGTTGTTGTTTTTCACCCCCTTATGTATCCCCGTTTCCCCTCTAGTGGAGATAAACGTGCCGGTGAAGTAGCCACATGGATCTTAGACTTCAAAATGACACTGGTGGAGGAGAGAGGCTCATAGAGAGAGAGAGAGAGAGAGAGAGAGAGAGAGAGAGAGAGAGAGGGAGTAGACTCGAGTAGAGTTGTGGGAGGGCGTTTAGTGTAAAATTAAGGGGCAGGTCTTGGAAAGCAGCCACAAAGTAACACAATGTTCCGGCTGTACTGTAGCTGTACCGCTGCCGCTGCTGATGAGAACACTGTGTTCCAATAGACACCCTGACCCTGTAACCCGTTCCGTGCCGAGCCAGGCCGGGAACAGCTTGTACCGCAGCAGGCTGTTCTCTCCCTCTCAGCTGACAACACATATCACCAACACTGTTGTGTGTAATAGCCGAGACTTTACGCCTGCAACACACAAGACGGGGGGATGTGTAAACACCGACATAAAAGCACACCACACAGCCCGATAAGACGCGCCGTGAGACGGATTAATGTTTCTGTAAAGAGACGGTAAAAAGAAAAGAAAATATTCTTTTTTATTTATTTTATTTATTTATTTTTGTTTTTGTTTACCGGAGATCTTTAAGCTGTTTACATTTGCTGTAACGTTATAACTTACACGAAGGTAGGGACAATGCAAATGTATGCTTTAAATGTAATATTTTTATTTTATTTCATTTTATTTTTACTGGGTGGAGATCATTTGACATCTTTACCCAAATAACAAGTGTTACATTACTGTGGTGTTTCCAGTGGTGACAACAAGTATTCAAATCTTTTAACACTATTATTTTTTTAATAATAAGTTTTTTTAAAATATGAAATGTAAACAAACAGCTTCTACATTATATTTAAGTAGTAAGAGTAAAAGTACTCACCAATATTGTCAGTTATTTCTTTTCATTTGGGAAGTCACCTATGATACAATCCCTTTTTATGTGTTTTGTTTTGCAAGTCAAATCTTAATCTGCAAAGAAAGTAGCTGTATTGCAGAGAGCCTTCCTAAACTCTTACTGTTGCCTCATTTTTAGTTTTCCATCTTAGCAGCGGGCTGTTAAAGTACAAGTAAATACTTGAGCTGCAGACTGCAGGTTCTGGGAATGTTCCCCTAACCTAACAAGAACGTTCTCCATGACCTTTTGTCTCAAAGGCTGGGTAACTACACAGTCTGTGCAGAGACAGACAATCAATGGAAACAGGGACTGCTATGTGTATAATAGCATTAGGAAATCTTGACCAAGCAATAGTCAGATAATAGACATTTGGGGAAACAAATCATACATGTGTGCCTTTCTTCCATCACAATAAAAGAAAGTTTCGGTTATTAAATTTACTTTTTCTTCAGGCAAGAATAGTATCTTCACAAAATCTCTAATCGACACTTTTCTTACTGTAACTGTTGTAATTAGTCTTAATCCATGCAAGTCCAGCAAATCCAAGGGGAGATGCTGTGTGATAAAAGGTTTCATTTTATTAAAACTGGTCAATATGGCAGGCATTAGGACACCGTAAAATTTAACTCAGATTGAGGCTGTAATTTGGCTAAGGTTACCCAGTGATGCCTACATTTCATTACGTTAGCTGTGAGCTAATCATTAGCACACCTGGCATGAAATATAAGTCAACTATTAGCTATTGCAGGAGTTACTGTGACAAGACAGTTTCATGTTTTATACACCATTTTAATTTAGACATTAACCACTATGGTTGTAAGATCAATAAGCTAACATTAACTTAACTTAGGTATTGATTAACATTAGCAAACAGTAACAAACACTACCTCTTATCTTGAGAACCAGGAAGCAAATGTTTAGTAGATGTAACCTATAAAGTTGATAATGTGAAAATGTCTTAAATGTACATTTAAGGACTTTTAAGTAGTTACCTTTAAATTGATTTAACATCAACAGTAAGCACAGGAAGCAGTAACTTACTGAACCGCTTTGACAGCCGTTGACAGACTTTTCCACTCATGAGGATGTGAGAAGGCAACTCTTTTTAAGAACAACCTTCTGGAAATGTTCCTAGAACCATAATAGTTCTTTAAAGGTTGCAAAAAACGTATAATTTATGGGAACCATTAGGGAACACAAACTTCTAGTTTCAGGTGACGTGATAATTTCTTTTGTACAAGTTGTACAATGCATCATATTTTATGTCCAAACAGCTAGTACAGCTGTTTTGAAGTTAATTACATTTGAAGCATAGAACAGTAAAATGTGTAAATACTTAAGTAAAGGAGCAGTAATAAAGTTTACTCACTGCTAACTATGTTATAGTCCAATTAAGTTCATTCAAGTCCAAGTATGTATTAAAGGATCTTATTGTGAAGGACAGTCCCTGTCAATGTGTTAAAGTAATAAGCTTGGTTCAAATGTAATTATGTGCAATTAGAAGACAATTAAGAAGACAGAAGGCCTACAGCTATATTATTTTGTAGTGCAGTAATTATATTTGAAATGTAGTAACTTAACCTGATGTAAGTTGTCACTATAATCTAAGCAGGTTTTCCATGTGATCCATGAAACAAGCTAACATAGTAATATTAGACCTAACATTAAAATCCAAGTAAATAGACACAATAAAAGCACTCACTGTGTGTCAGTGTCAATGTGTCAACTCACAACTTAAAGTTGGAAACACCTGCTCCAGGTGGAAGTATAATCCATCATATTTTATGAGTTCTTGTTTTAGAATAAATATTAATCAGCAAAGAAAGAGTACAGTTTTTATAGGAATACAATGTACGGTAGTATCGCATAATTTGAAATATAATGGAAATAATCAAGAGCTATTATCTCAAAATCCAGCACCTGAGTAAATGTGTAACTGCTTCCTAACACGTCCTCTCATGTGATCATAAAAAATGTCTTTAACCTTTATTTTATCACAGCTTCCTAAAAAGATTTCTGCTGTATTGTTTCACAGTACATCAGTGATACAATCAAAGCTTTAGTACTGTGTTAAAGATCCACCCAGCATTTTAAAACCACCTGTTCTGAGGCTTGTTTTACAGGCTTTACATTGTATCAGGCTAGATATAATTGCTTATAAATCTATTACCTACATTGGCATGTTGTGCATGTCAGTGCAGTTAACGCAGGGACTGAAGAATTCAAAAAGACAAAGGAGGGATAGAGAAAGATATGAAAGAGTGAGTGGAGCAGAGCAGAGTTAGATTTGTAGGAGTTATTGTCTCAACAGTTTAGAAAAACCTGCAAAGAATTTGACAAAATTCTTGTTTTTTAATTGTTTTTAACCACATTCTGTGAAAAACTGGCATTTCAAATTGCTTGCAGACTAACAATGCGGGTCGCTGTGATCAGTATATGTGACGTATATAGTATATAATCAAAACCTCCCCAAGTGAAGTCTGTACAACTCATATTGTACATATTGTTTTTTATTGTTTATGTGCTGTTCATATGTTATTGTCACACAGCACTTGCTTTCATCTTTCTCACACTATGTTTATTGTTAAGCCTGTAAGGAGACATTTAATATCCTCTTATGGAATGCAAATGATAAATGAAATGATTTAATGTGCTTATTTGTCTGCACTTGTGTTTAAATGATGAGCGTTTTGTTAGTGGTTGCATACAGCGTTGATATACATTGGCTGAGAGAGCAGCTGAAATTCCCATAAAAGTCATAAAAGATTTTTATGGCTTTGCTTTTCTGCTTTTGTGGTCTGAGGATACTGGTGTATTATTATGTCCATACAGGATGTTTGCAGTACAGCAGGTTTCATGGCTGCTGTTTATATTTATGTCCATTGTGTATTTGCATTAAAAATGTTTTTTTTTTTTTAAAATATGGCATCTGGTGTGAGTATATCTTTGATAATTTGTGAGCCAAGAAGGTTTGTTTATGTGAAACTCTTTTCCTTACTGCTTGAACCGAGCTGCAGACAGTTAAACCTTTATAGCAGGCTTCTGGTGGGTGAATCCCACAGTCAGAGGTGGTGAAGACTGTCTGACCACACTGCTGGCAGACAGCCAGGCAGCTATTGAAGGGAACATGATGATCCTGTTAATTATAAAGGTGACATAACACAAGTGAACCTGATGCTGCAAACCCACCGGGATGTTGTCAACTGGCTCTGTAATCTTCAGTTATAGGAAGAAAGTAGGTTTCACATACTCTTGAATTAGTACATTAAAAGCAAACAATAATACAGAAACAAAACAACATACAGCCTTGTAACTGTACAACACTCAATCTGAAATCATTAACAATAAATGCATGAATCTTTTTTTTTTTTTTTTTTTAAATCATCAAGGCCGTTGACTCCAGCTCAGGCAGAGATTTGTTTGTTTTCCCAAAGCCAAGTCTGAACTGCGGTGTCCTGGTAGCTTTGTTGGCACTTCCCCCTCATCTTGTATGCTTAAGTGGAGGTCAAAAAAGAACTCAGCTGACCTGAGCTGAACTGAAATGCATGAATAGATTTCTATATTGACACATGGCCCAAGATGTTGTCTTCCTTCCTGAAACGTCGAGAACATCTTGTTTCTGTTCTGGTGAAAGCAGCAACCTCGTAGGAAACGGGGGAAAAAATAGACAGTTAAAAGTTAAATAAAGAGCTTGTAGCTGTTCTGATACAAATATAATATATAACATATTTTTATAGATTTATTAGTCCTATTTTGTGCTTTAGAGCCTCTTACTGCTCTTAGTAAGAAAGCTCAGCTGAGTATTCACTCAAACCTCTTGTTCGCTTTGTTAAAAATAAACCAATAAACTGTAGTTGTTTTTGATAATTGGCTATCACATTTACTAAATATTGTATGTAGTACTAAAATCTGACAAGAACTTACGAGAATACGTCTGTCCGAATGAGTGTCTTGGTGTAACCAGAAGCACGCGGGTGAGTTCATTCAGGGATACAGGCTGCACAGTCATCAGGAAGTGAAACAGAACAGAATGTGCTGTACTAATCTGATTGAAAAACACTGCCCTGAGTGGAGGCACGAAAAAAACAAAAAGATGTTTCATTTAAACAGCTAAAAGGAGAATCCTATGGCAGCAGGAGGATATGTACAAAGAAAACAAACTGAACTTAACTCTTCATTTGGTGATATAAAAGACAAGTGGTGAGGATAAGGTTAGAGAAACACTCGCTCTCACACAAACATACACGCTGTGACTAAAATAAAGCTGAGCAACATAATGCTCTTTGTTTGTGTTCTAGGCATCTGTGTTACGTACATGGGAGTAATCTCCTGAGTGATCCCTTTTATCCCTGAACTTTTGCCCCCCTGAAGCAAGAGGTCTTTATTGCTGTGTCTGCCAAGGACCCTAAATAAATGATTCTTCGCTGCTGCTGATGAAGACAAACACAGCGGAACAGTGATAAACAGGAGGAACCATTTTGTTTTCTTTTTTCATGTCAACTTGAGTGATTCATTATCATGATAATAATCTTTTTGAAGGATTGGGTTTACTAAATACGTGAAGTTGTAAGCATAGTTTACTTAAGTTATAGTCACATGTTTAAATTTTAAAAGGGAAACTGCAGACATATGTAAATTTAAAGTAAAAGTATCCAGAATACATGCAGAATGGCCTCTATCCATGCTACATGCTACCTTATTGGATTATTATTAAGTGTAAGAAACATTTTAATGTTGCAGCTAGGTCGAGGACTTTGAATATGTGCTGCTGGGTAGTTTAATCCATAACAATGCAATAATATCTAATAAGTAAACCATCTGTTTTGTGTAGTTTTTAGATAAATGCAACAGGGTTAAAGCACAATATTTCTATTTAAAATGTACTAGAGTGCAGGTATGACAGGCAGAAAACATGTGCATGCAAGTACAACTGTAAACTTGTAAAATTGTAGGTAAATGTACTTAGTTACATTCCACCATGGACTGTGGTTTAACCACACATTGATGCGTATATTTGGCAAGGTAATAAGGTTGGCTGAGGTTGACTTTTTTGGACACAAATATCTGCATTCATTTGTGAATGTAATTGGCCTTTGCCTCTAATTGTAGGTGCTTTCCTGTGATTTTCCCCTGCACTGTTGTGGGAGTTTGGTTGTTTAGTATCACTGGATTACTCTCATGCATGATGGGCACACAGTAAGAATAAAAGCATGCAAGACTTCCAGATGTGTGACCCCTTTTGTTCTGATGTATTTGTTTCTGTCTTTGTTTATATTCTGAACCTAAAAGAAACATTATTTCATCGAACTGCGTTTTTTTTTTTTTTGCGCATAAAAAGACAAGGAGATTTAAACCTAATGTTCTGTTTGGAGACCCTGTTTAACAACTCAGTCAACATCATGACTTTGCCTATTGAACTGATGACATATTTCATAAGCTTGAAACAGAAAATAATGCATTATTTCTGGGATCCAGTTGTAAAACATGGTGAAACACAATGAATGTTCATATACCCTTTATCTGTGATTAGTGTTGACACTTTTTACACAGCACTACCCTGAAAAAAATCCCACACAAGACTGTTTGGTTCTCTACAGGGAGATGTTTCTGTTGGCCTACATTGAAATAAATGGAGTGGATGAAATAATAGTCAGTATAATGCAATACAGTTCAACAGCACCACAAATTCCACCTCCACATTCTCCAAAATGGCCATGCAGTTGAATAAACACCTCCCTAGAAGAGTTTCATCAAAAACTGAACATTACAACCTTCACGAAGGTAGAAATTATTGCAAGATTGTTGTAGTTTGAACCAAGTGTACTTAATAAAATGGCACCGTATGTTCATGCTGAGCCCATATAACGCATAAAACATGACACATCTCCTTATTTGGTGGAATGACATTGCTTTATGGTCATTTCCACATTTCATCACCTTCATCCGATGTGTAAACACAGTTTGTAACCAAGGGAAAAGTTACCATTTCAACACTTTTCTACATAAGGCAGAGCATAATGAGGTTATAAAAGAATTAAATGTATTTAAAGAAAGAAAATTGGTTGGTTTTCGAAGTTGTTGTTATTAAATTACACATGCAGCAGCAGCAGCCCAAACAATGTTGAAGTAAAACCAACACCAACAAAGCACAAATTAAAATAACTCTCTCATTCTCGGGGTAGCCCTTCCACCAGACTGCTAATGAGGGTTATTATTCTTCATTAAATTATCTGGCAACCGTTACAAAGAAGTCTAGTACATAGCAATTTCATCTGTCATGTCAGGCGGTCATTAATCATGGCTCGAGTCGTGTGTGAGTAAATGCTTGATAACCAATTTGACAGCTCACAATAGTAGTTAGAGCATTATCCAAACATATTAGGCAGTGACATTGCTAATTAATTACTACAAACAAGACATGTAACAGTTTGGTTTACAAGAGAGGATAAAGCCAGCCACACCTGACTTTAAAATGCGTTAGATTAAAGACTATATTTATGGCTTGTGTGGTAACATAATTAACAGGTGAGACACACAATTCACTTTCAGCTGCATCCGTATGCAGATTTTCACCTACTGGATGAAATAAATGGAGATGAAATAAGAATTTTGGCTTGTCTTTAATGTCATTTTGCAGTGTGAAGAGTGAGAGGTTAAATTCACAGTCAGAAAGGTACAAAGTCTTCTGTTACTCACACCTCTTCCCCTGCTCAACACTACTTCGAGAATGTTTCCAGGAAGTGTACATACAGTATCTAACCACTGACCTGAACCCTTACAAGGGGTCGTTTGTGGTGTTTTCTCCTGTTGAGCAATAAACCTCCTCTGACGATTTACTTCCCTGCACAATGATCACTAAATGCCAAGCAGGAACTGTTTTTAAGGTCAGACTGCATGAATCCAGTTTGTATTTCCTGTCAACTTGAAATGTGACAACTAAATTATATGCTGTCCGCTTCTGCACTAGCAATGTATTTGATGTAGCATGACATAAGTTTGGCACTGAGTTCTCTCAGGCTTGTTATGTAGGCGATGGATTGTTCTTTGTACATAGTAAGCGTGACTCAATATGTACAGTCAAATCTCAATAAGTAATTGTCTTATTCCACTAAGCAGTGGTAGAAGAAGTAGTCAGATCATTTACTTTAGTAAAAGTACAATAAAACCCAATCCCACAGCTAGATTTTCAGCATATTAAAGGACCAGTGTGAAGGACTTAGTGGCATCTAGTGGTGTAGTTGCTGCATTGTAACTCCCTCCTGCTTCTGTAGAAAGCTGGCAGTTCAACATGGCGGACTCTGTAGCAGAGGACCCATGGCATGTGCAGACAAAAAAGTCTCATTCTAAGGTGACAAAAACATAATAACATGAAAACATACTTTTTTTTCTCACTACTGAAGGTGAAATTAGTTTCACATACCGCACTAGGGATCAAGGCCTCTTTCAAAGGGTCACAAGATGGATCTGGGGGGTTGATTAATAGGAGAGGGGGAAAGAAAAACACAGAACTGCTACATGGGTTCATTTTTTTTTAAGTTTATTATGAGCATCTCTTTTTGGTGCTAACAACTCACAGATATAGTGACAAGGTGACCCAAATAGACACTGTTTTTTTTTCGTGTAGGGGGCCACAAGGCAAAAATGTTTAGAACCAATTTAACAACATTAAACCTTTAGAAACTGATCTACTGATATCAAAGTAAGTAAAAAGTATAATATTTCACTGTAAATTATAGTGGAATATAAGTATCAAGCAGCATCAAATGGAAAAATGTCTGTACTTAAGTGCAGCACTCGAGTAAGGGTATTCAGTTAGATTTTGTATTTTAAAACATTATATATGATATGGAAGAGGAGTGGATGATTTTTACAGGAGGTAATCCACATGTCTCCACACATTGTAGATCTAGTATTTACTGAAAGAGATCACGCCCAGGCCAAAGGACACAGGAATGAGAACAGTCATTAACAGAAAAACTTCATCCTTGAGGCACAGACGAGGAAACTGAAAGTCATGAATGTGAGGAAATACTCAAAGACAGACGACAGAATTTGCCATAGAAAGCAAAATTTCTGTCTTTACGGTTATAACACATTGTGATATTGATTACATGCTTACAAGTGTGTTAATGTGGCACTGTGCAGTTATAGTATATAGTCTATCTATCTATCTATCTATCTATGCAAACTCATGCAGTGGTTGGAAATGTTGTTATTGGCTGAATGATTATTACAGCTCGTGCTGGATTTGAAGGACTACAAAGGCTTACTTTAACTTAGAAAGTAGTATCTTTATTTGTGTTATGACATCAGCAAATTATTACTATTAATTTAACTATTTACAGTATAGAGCTCAGTTGGTGTTGTGCACCCATTTTTAAAGAATAAACTAACTAAAATATGCTTGTTTGTCTGGTTGGATAAGATAATGTAAGATTAAAATGTAAAATTATTTGGGAATTTGAGAATTGGTATATTTTAATTCATAAGTATCTGTATTCTATTCCTTCATTCAGAACAGGAACTATATTTCATGATATACCTTGCCTTTAATAGGTGATTGTTAATATTGGCGGAGTGATAGGATGTATGACATGTTGGTGAGTGTTCAGTTGTCCTGTTGTTGAGACGGACATTAAAGTACACATGTTACACTGAAGAAGCAGTCGCAGTGCATTTGCTTGACCCACAGCCCGTAACTAAGTTAAAGTCAAGTTTATAGTTAACACTAAGAGATAGATACTGTGTGGCTGGAAGATTTGGCTTTTTTGGTTGACATAATGAAGAATGCGCTAAAGGACATAACTGCTGGTGTTATATATCTGTAGATGTGACACAAAATATTACTTTCTGAATGATCTTGTGAAAGAGAAAATCAAGAGTGAAACGTTTTAAACTTAAATGTTAAGAGACTTTACATTACTCATAATAGGTCATGTTAAAATTCATGTTGTTTCAAAATCATGCAACTTTAACATATTCCATACAATTTATTCTTTGTTATCTGACTTCAGATGTGAAAGAAAAGAAGAACTGGTTTTTAGATTTGTTCACGCCTAATTGGTTTGCAATTTAAAAAAATAAATAAATAAAATGAATGAAAATAAAATTGCTTTTATTGTTCTTTTTTTTTCATTTTTAAAATTATTATTAGTAGTAGTAGTAGTACTGGCACCTTCACATTGTCAAATCTGTCCCTCTTCAGCAGTGTGACAGGCTGCACTCCCGTGCAGCAGGTGGCGGTGTGCACCTTTGACGCTGCGCTCTGACGCGCCATTACAGAAGAAGAGAGACGACCTGTTGTCTTCCGCAGTGAAGCTAACCCAACAAGTCGAGCTAGTAGCTGAGGCGGGCGCGGTGTGAAGACTTATTTTGTTAAAACTGCGGCTACAGAAGAAGGTGAGCTTGGACACATTTATCCGTTTAGTTCCCACCACTCTTTGTATAATATAACGCGTCTTCAAATACTGTTGGACTCTTTAGTTTATTTTCTTTTTAACGATTTCATCGCGGTAAAAGCTAAAAAAATGTAGCCAGTCAGCACAGCATGAACATGTTCTCGCTAACACAGCGTTAATGTTTACATGTTTTTAAACATTAAACACGAATGTGCAAGCACGAACATTTGCACGCTAACATTGACACAAAACTTCCAGTATTGTGTAAAGCAGACGAAATATGTGTTAAACTAACAAACAGCTTGAATGTTTTGCTATCCGGGGTCGCTGTTACGCACAAGCTAACGAAGCCTAAGTAAGTAAGTTTAGTGTGAAGATGCAGTGAATATGTGTTTATTACACGTGCTCTTAGTCATATTTCATGGTGTCATTTTTTAAATTGTAGTTAAGTCAGTGTTGGTACTCGTGAACGTGTGTTTTTTTAAGTCGCTCTGCACAGCTGCAGAGTCAAAAGCTATCGATGCATAACCAATCACTGACACCGAGGGTTTCATGATCATAATATCACGTGTGTTTTACACAGCTATCAGCAGGCTGTAAAAGTTTCTGACTGCCTTCCTTTTTAATCTCCTTCAGGCTCCTTTTGACTGAAACAAGGACACATTTGTATCAGTGCGAAATGGGAGGTGAGTTATCATGACAGGTTTACTTCCTGGTGTGGCAAACCCAAATTGTTTGAACAAGGCTGTGAACCACTCAGATCCTGACACACCTCATGCTCTCAGCTGGCTTCCTCATATTTTTTTTTTTTGCATATTTGTTTGTGATGTTTGCAGCTGTACTCAAATTGTTCTGACAACAAAACACTACTGTGATGAATGCTGTGCCACGTCAGGCGCACTTACTCCACTGAATTATTTAATGTTCACACAGTTAGTTCACTACTGTCATCTGTACTACGTAGTACTACGAATATAGTGTAGTCTTTCTGTGATGGTATTTAATGAAATGCAATTTCATCAAATTGATTTTAATTCCAGCAAAGGCTTTTTTTTTTTTTTTTTTAGGTTTAAACAGTACGGCTAAATCTTTGACAGCTGACACAGTTTCAGATTTTTAGCCGCCCCCTTTTCATCGGTTAAAAAGACACACGGTGCAGATCTTATTATGAGTGGTGATAATTCTGTGAGTTACTTGACAGCAGGCCAAATTTAAACTCGCCCTGTTAAACTTTTCTCAGCAAGATGGGGCCTGTACTCAGCCAACAATCCTCCACTCTATATCACAGCTGTACCCGACCGCAAGTGTTACAGAAACTTGTTCAGCTTCAGTGGACTGCCAGCAGTCAAACTCTCTTACGCAAAACCTTTGTTCAAATCAAATCAATAACTTGTATAATAATATATATTATTTAATGTGTAAGATGTATATTTAATCAACATTTAAAGATCAAACTGGACTTGGACTCCATGAGGACTAGGTTGGAAAGGACTCAGATCGGGATCAGGGCCAAAAACACTTGATCAGGACATCCCTATTAAAAATCCTTTTTTTTTTTTTCTCAGAGTTCAACCGCCATTAAGAGACACATTAAATTTGGCAAAACAATTCATAGTTCACTTGGCACCAAAAATAAAAAATGAAAATTGAAAGAATGTAAATGTTGGTTATTTAGATTATTGCGGTTTGGAGTTAATTTCCCCAAAATGTGCACAGACTTGAGTATCCTTCAGTCTGTGCATCCAAGTCTTTTTGGATGATGCAGAATAAGTTATAATGCATAAACAACATTCATCATATCCTTTCATGTTTGTGTTTTTTTTCTCTTTCAGACCCTGCTCTTCATAGAGACTGTCCCCTTGATTGCAAGGTTTATGTTGGGAATCTAGGAAACAATGGAAACAAGACAGAGTTAGAAAGAGCATTTGGGTACTATGGCCCTTTAAGAAGTGTTTGGGTTGCCAGAAATCCCCCAGGCTTTGCTTTTGTAGAGTTTGAAGATCCCAGAGATGCATCTGATGCTGTGCGAGAACTAGATGGAAGGTAACTCTTTTTGACGGTTATTTTTTTTGTTGTTTTTTTTTTTTTTTTTGCACTTCCCCATTCATGCAACGCCTTTTCGTTCAGGCACATGTGTGGCTGTCGAGTGCGCGTCGAGTTATCCACTGGCGAGAAGCGCTCTAGGAGCCGTGGCCCTCCTCCATCCTGGAATAGACGCCCTCGCGAAGATTTTAGGCGACGTAGTCCTCCAGTCAGACGCAGGTATGCATTTTCTACTTAAAGATTCACTCAACTATTTTATTTACAGTCTCATTTGCAGAGTCTAAAAGCTAAAATGACAAAGCATATTTACGTTCCCCACACAGTGTAAGCATTATTTTTGTTTTTACTCCTTTCAGATATTTGTTAGTTTGGCAAAGCCGTTTTAAATCTAACAACCTCACAAAAAAAATCTCTCATATCTTGAGACATCAGAGCTGTTCAAGCTTTGACAAGCCAAAGCCAAGCAGGAGGTAAAGTTTCTGATTGGTCGTCACGTTGGCCTAGAAATCATACAACTATCAACCATGTTAGTAAAATCAAATTATGACTAGCACACATACAAAGTGAGTCCATCAATAGATAATCTGATGGCTGGTTCAGGATGTGATATATTAACGTCACTCCCTTTCCTTAATGTTTTTATAGATTTGAGTGATACGAACTTATTTGATAATTCCAGTGGCATTTTTATCAAGACTACGAGTAAAGGCAGCTTATGTCAGCACTTGACTATGAAATGACCAAACTCTACCAGAGTGATGTAGCTTTACGGGGACAACTTAGGGACGACAGTTATCACTTCATCATCCATCAAACATTTTTATAGGTACTTTGAAGAATTACTTTCTGCAGGTGTAAACTTTGTTTTCTTTCTGAGTTCAGTTGCCATCTATTAATAAAACTGAACCCCGTTGCAGAGTCACCACCACGCTTCTCACCATCTGAGTCAGTCAACTAGTCCTCTTACAGCATCATGTGACTGCTGACCAGCGAGCCCCAATCAGCTTGGCTGGTGTTGTCACATGACCCAGGCGCACCGCCAGTCGTCAGGTTCCACCAACCTTTTGGTTCCTGAGCATGCGGTTCCCAGCATCCTCCTCTTCTTCCTCCAACCTTAACCCAATCAACAGCGGTTCCACTTCACATTATCAACCAATCAGCGTCTTTACTCGTTCTATTCTCCGCACAACTACTGCGTCAACGGGAACAGCCCTTGGCTTACATCCCCTCCCATCCTTCCCCCCCAAAAAAGGCAGGGAAAATCGACAACTACCCCTCCCAACCAGCCACCAAGCAACTTCATATCAACATTTGCATCATGTGGCAAATCCTCTCTGCAATTCGACCTCCCTCACCATCAGTCTGGCTTCCTTGCGTCATTTCTATCTTGTCCAAATCCCCCAAAATAGTAAGTTGCTTTTATCCTGCTCTTTGTAGTTTTTATGCTTAATCTAGCTTTCAAAGCTGCTTGACAGTTTTCCCTCAGCAGTTATGTAATTAAGAGCAATTTCAGTGCAGAGCTGCAAAAATCTAAAGATCAGAAGTTGTGGTCAAGGAACTTTGCCGTCAGTCTTTTTAATTTTCATTTGCAAAAATGAACTACATTTATCAGATGTCCACAGTGTAATTGCGCCGCTGAGTGCATTTTCATGGCTCGACATTAAGACATTTTGAGTAATATCAAACAAACAACGTTTGTTTTGTTTTGATGTTTTAATACCATCTCTCTTTTCCACTTAAATATCCTTTCACCAAAAGTGCTCCAGTAATTGAAAATGGTTCACAATATGCCCTTCATCCAGGTTCCTTTGAACTAAAAGTGAAAGACAACCACAGTCTGTTTTTGATCAGGTCCACAGTATTGAGCAATTTGCTTTTAGCAGGGACTCTATATAGATCATTGTGCACAAACTGTGTGCCTTCAGTGTTGCTTAAAAACTTTTGTAAGAATAAGTTTTGCCCACTTATAATTAAGCTGTAACACATTTACTTGGTGTCTATCTCGGGCAGGTCATAATGTCGAGTCTTGATTTTGTTCTCTGTGATTGGTGCTCACTGGACAAAGTTTCCTTTTTAATGAATTGATCTTGATGCAGTTCATGGATGCAGATGATCCTTCTAATAACAGACAAGGTACTACGTGTAACCACGTGTAATCCATGTCTCTGTATGGATCACGAATACCAAAGGTTGCATTAGTGATAGAAAGGGTTGAATTAATGTTTGTTTTTGTTTTTTAACTTCACCTATACTATAGATCACCGAAGAGGAGGAGCCTCAGCCGCAGTCGCAGCAGGTGAGCTTCTAACAACAGTTTTTGTTTTGTTTTTAGCTGTGCGTTTATAATGAAATGATAAAATTCATATTAACGGTTTGATTTTGTTCTGCAGGTCTGTTTCAAGAGACAGACGCAGATATCGGTCTCTCTCCAGAGACAAGAATCATAAGCGCTCAAGATCCTTTTCACGGTCAAGGAGGTACGTTTTAAGTGTCATTGATTATCATACTCTACTCCAAGACTTTATAAAATATTTTACTGTTAAGGTTATCAGTCATTTCGCGCTTATTCACTAAATTGTTTATTTTACAGTCGTTCTGCATCCGCCGAGAGGAAATGAAGACCTTAGACAACGGTTCGTCTGCAGGATCCTGCTATGATTGTGAAAATACAAATTTTTATAGTCATGTTTTTCTTTTTAGATTATGTTTTTTCAGCTTAAGACAGCCAAAGGTTGGCCTTGTTACATGTTGTGTAATAGCAATCTGGTGAATTAACAACAAAGGACTGGAACTGTTCTTATTTTGTCGGTTCTCATGGCAAGATCAACCCATTTTACTGACATATTTTCTCTTTGAATTTACTCTATGAAGCATAAAACAGATTTGTTGTGCCCTGCATGTTTTAAAATGGAATACTGGTTTTAGTTTTACATTACCATCCTGTTTTTTTTAACTGTTGAATTAAAGTTCAGGTGATTGTTTTTGGTTTTTATTTGTTTTGTTGTTTCTTTTTTTCTTTTCTTTTTTTTTTTTTTAATTCCTGGTTCACTCTTAAATTACTGACAGTGGGTAACTGTGAGCTGCATTGCCAAGCATAGTTTGTATCAGTGACAGAAAGCAGAATGGCAACAAACATTGTAAATACTGGTGCTGTTATTTGCAGGCTATCATTGAAGCCTAAAACATCATCTGTAATTCTGTATTTCACCTGTCACTTTTGCTAATTAAGGCGTTTATCTATTCAACGTTGCTTGATTCTGACATAGTGTGCTGATGCAGTTAAACAACTTCTTCAATAAATGTTTTTCCAAGGTGACAATATTTCCTTGTCCTACTTTTTTGTATTTGAATAGTTCCATAAACAAATAAGATTTATAGCATGTAACAGTCAAATGTAAAGTAAATGTAGGAAATTAAGTTGATTTAATCCAGGAAGTAATAGATGTTGTTTCTGTTGGCTGATAAAGGCTGCGAGTGTAACCCACACAGGAAGCGTTTGGTCACAGTTGCAGTAAAGGAACAACCCCCATGTGTGAAATGTACTTAACGTTCACTATAGGCTGATGACAATACAAAACAGCTCGTGCTGTGAGACGACAGAGGTGACAGATTGGGGTGGTGAGTACTTGTGGCGTTGTAACAATTTTCCGACGTAATTGGCGCAGTTTAACTTTTTCAAAGGATTTAATATTTAGCAGTTGTCACTTGAGAGTATGTTTGGAAAGTATCAAAAGTTTGTGTTTGTTGGAGAACAAAAGTGTTTTGTTTCCCAGTAGTTAATGGAGACAGAAATTAGTCGCATATATTTACTCTTGTACGTATTTGATTAAGATTCAGTTGTTATTTGATGCTGATCGGTGGCAGATTTAAACTTGATTTGCTGACTCACTGCATGACTAAATGTCTCACGCTTTAGGAGAGAAGATTAGAGGTCATGTCGGCTCAGAGTACAAAGAAAAAAAGAATTGGTTCACGTCGCTGGGTAGCAAACCAAAGTAAAACTTCTGAGGCTGATGAGTTCCACGTAACGGACAGCACGTCTGTAATGCAGCGCAGCACACCAGGAGAAAATACTGAATCATTAAATATATTGGCGAACCCTGACTATTCAAAATCTGAAACCCAAAATCCACCTTCACCAGAACTCTCAAAGCACAGAAAAAAACTGGGGTCTAGTCGAAGAAATAAAAGAGAACAACATGGAAAGGACTCAGCAGCTGAATCATACGACAAATCTAGAGAGGAAGTTGAGGAAAAGACCAGGGGTGATGAAACCCCCCGGAAAACACAAATGTATGTGACAATTCAAGCTCAGCAGCAGGAAGAATTAAGTCAAAAAACTGAGGATGATATGTCTGCAAGACATGACAGCTCTGTGTATTCGGCCATTACACCTGATTATTTCTCTGAGGTTCAGTACTCTACTGGATCAAACAATCCAGAGACTGACCAGGAAAGTTTAATTTCCAAAAGTCAAAATCCGCAAGCAAACCAAGATGAACATGATGCAGACTTCAAAGTAGTGTCTGATTCTTGTACATTAGTGGAAACCATGCTGGAAGGAACTCACAAATCTGACACTGTTCAACTCACAGAAAATGCACATCTTGTGGGAATCTCTGAGGTAACTAGTTTAAATTTACCTTCAGGTCCTACAGTAGATCAACAGTTGATTGACCAGTCAAGTTCTACAGAGATTGGAGGAGATGAACGTTACAATGTGGATTCCTTAACAGAAAAAGAAAGCAAAGAACAACACGAGGGCACGTATCTGTTAGGGCAGGATGGAAATTTACAGGGCAACGATTTGGAGAGTGACTCACATGTAAAATCAGTAGTTACAGAGTTTTCTACCACACCAGAGATAACCACAGATCAAATCAGCCCAAGGACAAATACTGAGCTTGAATGCACTGTTGAGCAAGCAATGTTTTCATCACCAAATGAGCATTTGAACTTACATCAAGTCAACAGTGCTCAACATTCAGAGGATGCTGTAAACAAAGAGTGTGAACAGGAGTTTAAGCCAACAGAAATGTATGAAATCAATCACTCTTCAAGTGTGACACATGTCACAGAAGATGCTGAAGTAACTTCTGGAAATGTGGTAGACCAAGCTGAAATCTGTGACACATACCAGTCTGAGTTGATTGTGAAAAGTACGGATGACTCTGCTACCAGACAGTTAGATTCAAATCCTGACGATAAACACGATGTGCATCCTACAAAAGAAAACAACTTTGACACTTTAAAGCAGACACATGAGGATGATTTATATGATACTGAGATACCACAGATCAATTTGATGAGTGAGTCACATTTAAGATCAGATGATATAGAGTTTTCTACCGAGTCAGAGATAACCACAGATGACAGCAGAACCAGAGAGCATACAGAACCTGAATGCAGTATTGAGCAAGCAATGCTTTCATCACCAAAAGATGGGTTGCCTAAAACTGAAGTTGAAGGTGTCCATCATTTAGAGGATGCTGTAAACAAAGTGCATGAACAGGAAGTTATGCCAACACAGAAGCATGAAATGGATCGCTACTCTGATCATGATGAACATGATAAAAGAGAGACTGACTTTAAAGCGGAGGTGTCTGATAAATCAGTAGGAGCCCCACTGGAGGAAATGGACAAATCTGACACTCTTCAGAGTGAATCTTCTTTACAAACACAGCAATCAGAAACAAATGCACCTTTGGACTCACAACCTCAGCAAAATGACACAGACTTCAACTCCATTGGGAACAAAAGAAAACTGGGGTCTACCCGAAGAAATAAAGGACGACACCGGGTTAAGGAATCTGTTGCTGAATCGTACATAAGCCCTACAGAGGAAGTTGTAGAAAGTGTCAGTGATAGTGAAGCCCTTGAAACAACTCAAATGTTAGTGGCAACAGAGAAAACAAATCAAGAAGAATCAAGTCCAGAGAGTTGTGATGTTGTTGTGCCTGCAACAGATGACAACTCTTTATATTCAGCCATCATGTCTGATTATTCTTCTGAGGTCCAGAGCTCCAATACAACAAACTATCCAGAGACTGACATGGAAAGTTTAATTCCTAAAAGTGAAAATCTTCAAGAAGATCATGATGAGGAGGTTAATCCAACACATGAACTTGATCACTCCTCTGAAAGTGTGACACAGGTTGCCACAGAAGATGCTGAAATAATTTCTGGAAACCTGATAGACCAAGCTGAAATCAGTGACACATACCAATTTGAGTTTATTGTGAAAGGTACTGATGATTCTGCTGCTAAGCAGGAAGATTTGAATACGGACGACAAACAGGATGTGCATCCCACAAAAGAAAATAGCATCGAGGCTTCAGAACAGACAAATGAGGATGAGGATACAGCAAAACTGCAGATCAGTGATACTGAAAGAGTAGACTCTGCACTTGGTCATGTGTATGAGGATGAAAGCAAAGTAGTCGAGGATGATATAAAACCCAGTGTTGAACAAGCAGTTCATCAGGAGAAGGAAGGAATACTCTCTGGGGATGAGGAAGGTGAATCTTCTTTACAAACACAGCAATCAGAAACAAATGCACCTTTGGATTCACAACCTCAGCAAAACGACACAGACTTCAACTCCATTGGGAGCAGAAGAAAACTGGGGTCTAGCCGAAGAAATAAAGGACGACACCGGGTTAAGGAATCTGTTGCTGAATCGTACATTAGACCTACAGAGGAAGTTGTAGAAAGTGTCAGTGATAGTGAAGCCCTTGAAACAACTCAAATGTTAGTGGCAACAGAGAAAACAAATCAAGAAGAATCAAGTCCAGAGAGTTGTGATGTTGTTGTACCTGTGACAGATGACAACTCTTTATATTCAGCCATCATGTCTGATTATTCTTCTGAGGTCCAGAGCTCCAATACAACAAACTATCCAGAGACTGACATGGAAAGTTTAATTCCTAAAAGTGAAAATCTTCAAGAAGATCATGATGAGGAGGTTAAGGCAACACATGAACTTGATCACTCCTCTGAAAGTGTGACACAGGTTGCCACAGAAGATGCTGAAATATTTTCTGGAAACCTGATAGACCAAGCTGAAATCAGTGACACATACCAATTTGAGTTTATCGTGAAAGGTACTGATGATTCTGCTGCTAAGCAGGAAGATGTGAATACAGATGACAAACAGGATGTGCATCCTACAAAGGAAAATAGCATTGAAGCTTCAGAACAGACAAATGAGGATTATCATGTATATGATACAGAGAAACTGCAGATCAGTGATACTGAAAGAGTAGTTTCTGCATTTGGTCATGTGTATGAGGATGAAAGCAAAGTAGTCGAGGATGATATAAAACCCAGTGTTGAACAAGCGGTTCATCAGGAGAAGGAAGGAATACTCTCTGGGGATGAGGAAGGTGAATCTTCTTTACAAACACAGCAATCAGAAACAAATGCACCTTTGGATTCACAACCTCAGCAAAACGACACAGACTTCAACTCCATTGGGAGCAGAAGAAAACTGGGGTCTAGCCGAAGAAATAAAGGACGACACCGGGTTAAGGAATCTGTTGCTGAATCGTACATTAGACCTACAGAGGAAGTTGTAGAAAGTGTCAGTGATAATGAAGCCGTCGAAACAACTCAAATGTTAGTGGCAATAGAGAGAATAAATCAAGAAGAGTTAAGTCAGAGAGTGAGCATGATGTTGTTGTGCCTGCAACAGATGACAACTCTTTATATTCAGCCATCATGTCTGATTATTCTTCTGAGGTCCAGAGCTCCAATACAACAAACTATCCAGAGACTGACATGGAAAGTTTAATTCCTAAAAGTGAAAATCTTCAAGAAGATCATGATGAGGAGGTTAAGGCAACACATGAACTTGATCACTCCTCTGAAAGTGTGACACAGGTTGCCACAGAAGATGCTGAAATAATTTCTGGAAACCTGATAGACCAAGCTGAAATCAGTGACACATACCAATTTGAGTTTATCGTGAAAGGTACTGATGATTCTGCTGCTAAGCAGGAAGATTTGAATACAGATGACAAACAGGATGTACATCCCACAAAAGAAAATAGCATCGAGGCTTCAGAACAGACAAATGAGGATGAGGATACAGAGAAACTGCAGATCAGTGATACTGAAAGAGTAGACTCTGCACTTGGTCATGTGTATGAGGGTGAAGACAAAGTAGTCGAGGATGATATAAAACCCAGTGTTGAACAAACAGTACAGCAGGAGAAGGAAGGAATACTCTCTGGGGATGAGGAAGGTGAATCTTCTTTACAAACACAGCAATCAGAAACAAATGCACCTTTGGATTCACAACCTCAGCAAAACGACACAGACTTCAACTCCATTGGGAGCAGAAGAAAACTGGGGTCTAGCCGAAGAAATAAAGGACGACACCGGGTTAAGGAATCTGTTGCTGAATCGTACATTAGACCTACAGAGGAAGTTGTAGAAAGTGTCAGTGATAATGAAGCCGTCGAAACAACTCAAATGTTAGTGGCAATAGAGAGAATAAATCAAGAAGAGTTAAGTCAAGAGAGTGAGCATGATGTTGTTGTACCTGTGACAGATGACAACTCTTTATATTCAGCCATCATGTCTGATTATTCTTCTGAGCTCCAGAGCTCCAATACAACAAACTATCCAGAGACTGACATGGAAAGTTTAATTCCTAAAAGTGAAAATCTTCAAGAAGATCATGATGAGGAGGTTAAGGCAACACATGAACTTGATCACTCCTCTGAAAGTGTGACACAGGTTGCCACAGAAGATGCTGAAATATTTTCTGGAAACCTGATAGACCAAGCTGAAATCAGTGACACATACCAATTTGAGTTTATCGTGAAAGGTACTGATGATTCTGCTGCTAAGCAGGAAGATTTGAATACGGACGACAAACAGGATGTGCATCCTACAAAAGAAAATAGCATCAAGGCTTCAGAACAGACAAATGAGGATTATCATGTATATGATACAGAGAAACTGCAGATCAGTGATACTGAAAGAGTAGACCCTGCACTTGGTCATGTGTATGAGGATGAAAGCAAAGTAGTCGAGGAAGATATAAAACCCAGTGTTAAACAAGCGGTTCATCAGGAGAAGGAAGGAATACTCTCTGGGGATGAGGAAAGTGAATCTTCTTTACAAACACAGCAATCAGAAACAAATGCACCTTTGGATTCACAACCTCAGCAAAACGACCCAGACTTCAACTCCATTGGGAACAGAAGAAAACTGGGGTCTAGCCGAAGAAATAAAGGACAACACCGGGTTAAGGAATCTGTTGCTGAATCGTACATTAGACCTACAGAGGAAGTTGTAGAAAGTGCCAGTGATAATGAAGCCCTTGAAACAAATCAAATGTTAGTGGCAACAGAGAAAACAAATCAAGAAGAATCAAGTCCAGAGAGTTGTGATGTTGCTGTGCCTGCAACAGATGACAACTCTTTATATTCAGCCATCATGTCTGATTATTCTTCTGAGGTCCAGAGCTCCAATACAACAAACTATCCAGAGACTGACATGAAAAGTTTAATTCCTAAAAGTGAAAATCTTCAAGAAGATCATGATGAGGAGGTTAATCCAACACATGAACTTGATCACTCCTCTGGAAGTGTGACACAGGTTGCCACAGAAGATGCTGAAATAATATCTGGAATCCTGATAGACCAAGCTGAAATCAGTGACACATACCAATTTGAGTTTATTGTGAAAGGTACTGATGATTCTGCTGCTAAACAGGAAGATTTGAATACGGACGTGGATGTGCATCCCACAAAAGAAAATAGCATCGAGGCTTCAGAACAGACAAATGAGGATGAGGATACAGAGAAACTGCAGATCAGTGATACTGAAAGAGTAGTTTCTGCACTTGGTCATGTGTATGAGGGTGAAGACAAAGTAGTCAAGGAAGATATAAAACCCAGTGTTGAACAAACAGTTCAGCAGGAGAAGGAAGGAATACTCTCTGGGGATGAGGAAGGTGAATCTTCTTTACAAACACAGCAATCAGAAACAAATGCACCTTTGGATTCACAACCTCAGCAAAACGACACAGACTGCAACTCCTCAGAGAAACTGCAGATCAGTGATACTGAAAGAGTAGACTCTGCACTTGGCCATGTGTATGAGGGTGAAGCCAGTGTGGTAGAGGATGATATAAAGCCCAGTGTTGAACAAACAGTTCATCAGGAAAAGGAAGGACTCAACTCTGAAGTGGAGGAGAGTGACTCTTCTTCACAAACCCTGCAATCAGGAACAAATGCTTACTTGGATTCCCAACCTCAGCAAAACGACACAGACTTCAATCCCGTTGGGAGCAGAAGAAAACTGGGGTCTAGCCGAAGAAATAGGGGAAGACGGCATGCCAAGGACCCTGTTGCTGAATCCAATGACAGCCCTGCAGAGGAAATTGTTGGAAATATCAGGGATAATGCTCAGACTGAAGGAATTAGTGATCAAGTCAAAGAAAATGAACATGTTGGTGCTCTTGCTGGCATCTCTGAGTTTATGTTTTCAAGTGTGCATCCCAATTTAACAGTAGATCAACAGGTAATTGACCTGTCAAATTCCACAGAGATGCCAGAACAAGACCTCTCTAATGTGTATTCTGTAAAAGAAAAAGAAAGCAAGGATGGAGATGAGGGCTCTGACTTGTTAAGGCAGGATGGAAATTCACAGGGCAACTATTTGGTTAGTGAGTCACATTTAAAATTATCAAATATAGAGTCTTCTACCACACCTGAGATTTCCACAGAAAAAAGTAGCACTGGAGAACATGCTGACACTGAATGTGTTAAGCAAGCAGCAGTTTCATCACCAGAGGAGGAGTTCTCTACAAATGAGGAACAAAAGAATGTAAACTTTTCTCAAGACAGAGGATCTCTGCATTCTGAGGATGTTTTAAATGAAGTACATGAAGAAGTGGTTAAACCAACACAAATGCAAGAAATGCATCAAATTGATTTCTCCTCAATTAATGAAAGCCTGCAATCAGAAATGAATGCTCTTTTGAACTCCCAGGACAATTCTCAAGACAATTCTGTGAGAATGGAAGAGGAAACAGACTTCAACCCCACTGGGAACAGAAGAAAACTGGGGTCTAGCCGAAGAAATAAAGGACGACAGCAAGTCAAGGTATCAATTGCCAAAACATACCATGAACCTAAGGACGAATTTGTAGAAAATGCAAGGGGGGATGAAGCCCTTGAAACAACAAAAATGTTATTAGCAACAGATACAACAGGGCAGGAAGAATTCAGACAACAAACCAACCTAGACCTCAAACCTGTAAATAACAAAGAAAACACAGAAAAAATGCCGGAGGACACAATTTTGTCACAGAATGTTATGGACAACAGTACAACAACAGACATTGCTTCAAGCTCAGGCAAAGATGACTCTGTCAAACAGCATGAGAATTTCAGTCAGTTTACAGGAAATAACACAGTTAAAACAGACTTGATGCAGTCACCAGAGGATGATTCATATATACAGAATATCTCAAATCATGATGATAGTGTTACTACCAGGCCAGTTACTACGGATGTTCTTGAGCAAGAAGATGCCTATCTTGTCCAGAGCAGGGAAGGTTTATCTTGTGACAAAGACTCTTGGCAACAGATAGATGATGCAATAGAAACTATGGGATATGTGATCAAAGACTATAATACAGAAGTGGCAAGTTCAGTGGATGTACAAGTGTTTAGACAAGATGAAGTTGGAGAAAATTTTGAAGATCCTACAAAGAAAGACCATGAAGCCCAAGAAATGAATATTTCACAAGGGATCACACATGCTGAACTGTTTTCAGCTGCACAAACCAATATTGGCACTTCAGCTCCATTTGACATTGGTCTCAAGGAAAACAGAGCAGGGACAGCCGTGGATGTGCCCAAGGAAAGTGGAATATCATGTAACCAACAGCAAGGGATACAAGAAAAAACTGATTCAGATAACAGTGAAAATTTGCAAGGAAAATCCAAAGAGAAGAGGAGGAAGATGGGCTCTACTCGCCGGACTCAACTCAATAGGAAACCAGAGGAAGGAATGGGCAATGAAGATGAAAACAAAGAAAGTGACTCTAACATGGTTGACATGAAATTTGACAGCATGGAAGTGGTAGAGTTACCAGTGATTGTAACTGCAGATGTACATCAAAATGGAAATACAAAACTCAGTCCTGTGAATATAGAGCAACAGGGAACTAATGTAATTAGCACTGTTCAAGACTTGGCATTTATGGTTCTACCTCCTGTGGATCCTACAAAAGAAAACAACTTTGAGGCTTTAGAACAGACAAATGAGGAAGAACAGATTAGTGGCATAGAAAGAGTAGACACTGCACTAGGACAGGTATATGTGATTGAAGGACAAGTAGAGGATGATATAAAACCCAGTGCTGAACAAACAGTCCTTCAGGAGAAGGAAGGAATCTTCTCTGAAGTGGAGGAGAGCAACTCTTCTTTACAAACCCTGCAATCAGGAACAAATGCTACTTTGGATTCCCAACCTGAACAAAACGACACAAACTTCAAACCCATTGGAAGCAGAAGAAAGCTCGGATCTAGCCGTAGAAATAAAGGAAGACAGCATGCCAAGGACTCTGAGCAACAGGGAACTAATGAAATCAGTACTGTTCAAGACTTGGCATTGATGGCTCTCCCTCCTGAGCAATCTACTGTGGATGTAGAGCCATCACAGCTAGATGATTTTACAAGCACTGAGATGCATGTACCCTCTGTGCTTGCTAGAACAAACACAACAAATACTGGTATTACAGGAGAGAACTTTGTATCTTCATATGAGACCACACAGAGTGCACAAAATGATGAGGAAAGGCTAGAGAGTGTTAATCTAAGACAGGACCAAGCTTTGAAATCAGCAGAGGCAACAGTTGTGGCAGATTTGGAAATGATGAAATCTATAGTCAGAGGAGGAGCTGAAGATGAGCACAAAGATGACCAAGCTAATATACAAGAGCTGAACGACGTGAATGAAGGAGCTCACAATACAAATCTCGAGATGAAGAATTCAAGTCCCAATTTAAATTCGCCCGCCAGGAGAAGAAAAATGGGCTCGACTCGTAGGAACATGGGATCACGAAGTAAAAGGGAAGACTTACATCAACAGCAGGAAGTGGAAAATGAGGCAACAGAAACTGTAACAAATGTTGGTGATGTAAAGTCTGCAAGTTTTCAAAGTATTGAAGAAAAAGAAGAACTACAACCTCTCACAGAAGACAAGGAAATCGACTCCGAACAAAGAAAAGAGAAAGTATTTGAAACAGTGGAGTACAGCCATGCTTTTGAGTCTCACGTCAAACCCCCACCTCACCAGGAAATTGAAGAAAATCCAGTTTCTCATGTCCAACTAGTAGAAACAGATTATCATCTAACTCCCAGAGATCTCCCTGCAATACCGTCCACTTCTCCCACAGCTGGTGGGAGAAGAAGAAAATTGGGATCTAGCCGGAAGTCACGTGGACACCAAACCGAAAGAGAGGACAGAATAACAGATACACAAAATAGGAGAGATGTCAAAAGTATCACAGAAGAAAGTGACATCAAGACGACTGAAGAAGATTCTCTGGGCCTGGACAAAATATCAGAGGTAAGCAGCTGAGTAGTTGTGTGTGAGTCTGTTTTCCTTTTTACAATCTAAACCACCATTTCTGGTGGGAATCTGAAAGTTTGTTTGTTTCACATCATACTTAAACTGATGAAGAGATAGTTGTTAAACTACATGCATATGAATTAGCTTATTATTTAAGACCACTTCTCTAAACATTGTGCAGCTTCTGTTTTGTGCCTTCAGCTTGATGTACTGTACATAGATGGTTATTATTTGTCTTGGTTCTGTCACATATTAAGTTGTGTGTTGTGTGTGCTGTACTTCCCATTTGTATAAAAAACACTTGTGCATTGGTAAAGTGTGTGTTGCAAAAAGGAACAAAATGACACAAGGAACCAAATGGGGAAGATGCGGCTCACACTACATGTTTCACATGACGAAAAGGAGAACATAAACATGTATCATAATAATAGTGTCTATTTGTAGTCTTGCTCACTTACATAGGCCTAAATGACAGCCAAGAAACTACCAAAAGCATATCATGTAAAGCTGAACCTCAACATCAGAGAAAAGGCCTGGTATTTTATATTAAAGTCGGGTTACTATCCCTTTCTCTAAAATGTCATATTTTAGTAATTGTAGAATAATATTGTTATATAAAACAGGACAGTACCTACATATAATACTTAACACCTCACTTTCTGTGTTCCAGATGATTATTCCTTGGAAACAAAGATTATCCTTTTATCATTTGGCAAACCAAAGCAAAAACGATATGTATGCTGTATTTTCAAACTCTCATCTAGTGTTGTGATTGGGATGTTTTTGTCTGTGCAGGTTGATGAAAGTGACAAGAAACCACCGTCTAACATCAGCGCCTCAAAGGCAGAAGAGCACTCGAGGCCTGTGAGGTAAGTCCGACACTAACTAGAGAGTTCAACAGAGATATTAACGCGACGGCCTCTAAGACATGTTCAGCTTCCTCATTAGCTTCACACAGTAAAGTGTTGAAAGTTAGTATCAGAGAGGAATGTCCACTCATAATGAATATTGACCAAAAATGAATTCAAGTGTGATTAATTAGAAATGAATCACACTTTAATTAATTACTTACAGCAATAGACCACTAATTATAACCTCAGCCATGTTATGTAACAGTCTTACTCTACCATCACTTTGTTTTTAGATAAAGCACAATATTTGTTAGTCTGACATTTAATCCTATTGTAATATTGCAGATGCAACAATTATGCATCTGTTTTTCTTTTATTTAATCTGGAAATTATTACTCTGTGTTAACATTTAAAACAGATACTTCTAATGCTGAAATGTTAAAAATGTTCAAAATGTTCAAATGAAACTTTCCATTTCATTGTTTGCCACTCGTCCAAGCGACAAAGCCTCTGACTCATGCAAGCCTTCCTACACTAATCCCCGTGCACACAATATGCAGTATAAACCGGTTTGTTACATCAGGATGTTAGGTGACATGGTTGGTTTGTTATCCAACTACCTGTCCCTGTAGTGAGTTTATTATTGGTCATCTGAGACATATGAGATGAACATGTAACAATCTAAAAAAAATATGAGATACAAGCATAATTGTTACAAACACTCATTTATCCTTCTGTCAGTTTTTAACTTTTTGCAGGCATCTAATGGAGGCCAGACAAAAAGGAAGGGCATATTGAGATAACTGCAGATAACTTATTATTGTGTAATTTGCTGATGTTAAGTGAGATCTGTGTTTGCATGCTTATAGACACATTAAAGTTGAATGACACTCCATTACTTCTACCTCCCCTAAGTGGATGATAAAGCAAGATGTATACATGACAGACCAAATGACTCAACTCAAATATTTTCCTTTTTATGTATTTTTTAATCGAAGGCGATAGAGATGACTAACAACTAAAAACTTGCTTTTAGTAAACTGCTGTATATGCTGTTTTTTTGTTTTGTTTTGTTTTTTAAACTTTGCTTGGTTGTCTGTTCCACAGTGAGAAGACTCCTCAACAAGTGACTCCAGTTCACACCACTTTTGCTGAAATCGGCCTAAGACAAGAGAGTCAGAAGACGTTCTCTCTGGGTAAACAGAACAGTAATACTTACTCACAGAAAAATGTAGCAGCTTGTAGACAGATGGTAAATACAACGTGCAACCAGAAAGTGTTTTTCATTTTAGCAGGTAGTCCCAAAGGAGCAGCTCTTAAATCAGACAGTTACAATGTGATGATGGTTGGAGACAGCTCTGTGGGAAAGTCCTCCTTCATGAAAAGAGCTCAAAGTGGGAAGTTTTCTTTAGATTTACCCGCCTCTGTTGGTAAGCTCCTTAAGATATTTGGCTTACCATATTCCCATAAATGTGTCCAAATATACAAAATGATGTAATATAAATATATTTTCTAGGACTTGATTCATGCACGTGGACTGTGGTAGTGGATGGAAAACCTGTGGTGCTTCAGTTGTGGGATACAGCAGGTCAAGAAAGGTAGGTTTCCTGTTGCTCTTTTACAGTACATCATTGAGACACTTGTACCAGTTATTGCTGTTATAATAAAACATATCAACTATAGGTGAAAGCACTTTGTATTGCAGAGAATAAATATGAGTGATCCCGGTTATTTTAACTTTAATTTTAGGAGTGTTTTCCTCTTCAGGCACATACTGTGAGCTATGCAAGGTGATTTCCACACGTAGAAAGTGTGATATCACAGATACAGTGGGTAATGTATTACGATAAGATCAAAGTCTAAGATACTCATTTCTCAATGCCCAAATTCAGCTCATCTTTCACATTTTATCTCACCTCATCTTCAAAAATTCAACCAATATTTATGAAAATAGAAGAAAAAAAAGTAAAAGTAATTGTGTATTTTCCCCCTTTTTGCAATAGGAAATAAATAGTGGTACAAAATTGTTATCATAAACAACATTAATGATAACTGTTTTGGTGTTTTGGGTTCCCTAAATCTGTCCCTGTGAGATAGAGTGCTTTAGGTCGATTTGCTGACTTTGTGTGCCTTGTAATGCATCTTGAGGCACTTCATTATGGTTTTGTCGCTACAGGCCGGTTGTTGATGATGCATAGTTCACTCTTTTGCCATTGGCATAAGCTAGAAGATGTCTGTAAGGACATCAATCTGTCTGGTCCACCAGCCTTACGTGGGTCCTCCTGATGTCTGCCCTGGGTAGGAACAGTACTTAGTCCTTGATAGAATGGAGAGTCATAGGCTGGAAGTCATTGTCAAAGGTACAGGGTGTTATTTTGTGGTTTATGGTGGCCTGCATGTGTACACTATGTGTCTCTTCTATTCCTGGAAGTGGTAGTGGTTTTGTCTCTCTGGTGGCCCAGAACAGCTTGTCTCTGTGTCCTAAAGGCTTCCTTGTTACCCAATCTGAAGGCAGCAGAGTCCTCCAGCAGTGCATACTCCTCAGCTGTCAGACATGTATTCTGATGAGCATTTGTTGAGCATGAGCACTGAGCATGTGTGACAATGCTTACATAACTAACACCCTCTATGCACTTCCTATTGTGGCTTTTGAAAGATGTTGTAAATAATTATACAGCACAGGGAGCCACCTCTTTCAACATGTTGCTCAAAACACTCAAAGTGTTTTAAAGTGTCTTTCAGGCCAAGTTGTAACCTGCTCCATAACCTGTTTGCCACACCTCAGCAATAAGCACAACATATTTCGACATGCAGAGTATGTAGATATTTTCACTCCACATGTTGGTTGACATATTCAGAATAGTTAAGTTAAGGAAAAAAAAAATTAGTGGCCTCTCCTAATTTAAAGATGTGAGCGATTTGTGATTACATTCTCTTTATTTTCTTTCAAAGGTTTCACAGCATCACCAGACAGATTTTCCATAAAGCCCAGGCTTTCCTCTTGATGTATGACATCACTTCCACTCAGAGTTTCTCTGCGGTCAGCTACTGGGCGAACTGTATTCGGGTATGGTGCACTTAAAGCTTCAGTGGCTGTTTAAATGTTGTCACCACACTTTCATGGCTTTGAAACGGCATGTTTATATGTGTAATGTGTTTTTGTTATGATTTGTAATCATTCATAGTTTTTCATTAAATTAGCAAAGTTGTTAGCACATGTACTAAAGTACTGCACTTAAGTACAAGAAGACTTTTAAGATTTTGAATGCAGTACTTTTACTTGTACCGGAATATTTCCACACTGTGGTATTGCAACTGTTACTTCACTAGAAGATCTGAGTATTTCTTCAACTACTGACAGAAACTACAATAAAGATATATGTAGTGAATATTTTTTTAAGTATACACTTATTTATTTTGAGAATACAAAAATAAAACTAGGATTTAGAGCACATGGGACCTGAAACATAGTTTGATTGGTCTGTACAAAGGTGTCAAAGCTAATCTGTGTTTTGCAGGAAGGGGCTGCAGAGAACGTGACTATTTTACTTCTTGGAAATAAGAATGATAAGGCAGAGCGGAAGGTGAAAACTGAGGAGGGGGCGAATCTCGCTCGGGTATGGATCCATGGCATTAAGTCCTCTCACACTATTAACTCATCTAGTGATGCAGAAATAACTAAATAGTTTGATTATTAAACACTAAAAGGCAGCACATCTACTTCTACAGGAGTGCAACTTTGAATTCATGGAGTGCAGCGCTGCCACAGGGGAAAATGTGATTCACTCATTGGAAACTGTGGCCAGGTAACACATTTCACATCTGTCACTTTTCCTCTATGTTGCACCATCTATAACACCCATATGATTTTTCGCAAGAATGTCCTTTAATATTCTTGCTGTTGTTTGTTGTGTTGTTTCCAGGATGTTGAGTCAAAAGGTTGACACAAGAGAGGAAACCACGGTGTTACAGAAACAGCCCCAACAGAAAAAATCAGGATGTTGCTGAACACGTCTGTGTCACAGTGTCTGGATTTTGGATGTTTTTTTTTATGTATATCACAAGTAAAACTGGTAATTAAACCAACTTTTGTTCTTTTAATCCGTTTATTACAAATAATTATAATAATTAGTGCAAATGCATAATTCCTTGTGTTGTGTTATTATTTCTAACACAATGTATTAATAAATTTCTGTCGTTGCATGAATGGAGCATTTTCAGATGAGCTTAGAAATTTCCTTATGAGAGGAAGCCATAGGGTTGACTCTAATGTGTATTTACTGAATAACTCCATGTATATACTCTACTGTATAACTGGTGCAGGCCTTCTTTAGATGCAGGTCAATGAAAAGTTTTTAGTGATCAAGGAAATCGTTATCACGTAATGAATGATGGATGGTGTTAGATTGATTTTCATTATACAGTATGAACTCCTTACTATACCAGTGCAATTTCAAATGGTTACCTTAAGTCAATATTTATAGAGTCTTGTCCCAGACTTATGTATTTCCATTTGAAGGTATATTAACTTATCTCGCTGAGAACTTCATGTTTAAGTACTTTAGCACTTTCAGTTCAGAAACATTCCTCAGGTCCTTAGTGTCTTTACTTTGTGCTTAATTCTTAATTTTACTCTAATGGCATAAATATATATTAAATGTAATATGTATGTATTTTTAAAATATAAATGTATAAATCTATATAAGACAAATCATGATACCAAAGTGATATTAACAAGGACCAACAAAATTTTGAGTATATTTATATAACTGTTACTTTTCTGTGTTTACAAGCAACTCGTTCAATATGCCTGTGAACAAGAAACATCTTTAATTTCTGCAGCTGTTTAGCACACAGTGTTATTCAATAATTATATTACGTGTATATTTGAAAGTGTATCATGATTTTATTTGTTTCCCCATCTGTTCTAAATGAACGGTGTTGGCACTCGGCCTGTTTGAAGCGGTCACACAGTTGACAGGTCGGCCAGATAATCATAAATTAATTTCATGCCTTAGATAATTAAAGACAGTGGTAGTTAAATCCTTAACTTTTTAAATTCATTACATTTCAATTCTTTTATTATGGTTCTGTGCATTTGAACAATTTGTTGTTGTAATGTCTCAGACTGTTCTAATGTCATGTCTTCTGCTCAATAAACCTCCAGAACAACAACTGTGCACTCTCAAAGTTAATTTGTGTCCTCATGGAAGTTGTGTGTTTCCAGACTGACAAAGACAACAGTGTTCCCACTGGAACAACAAGTCCTTGACTGGTATGAAGAGCATGACAACAATGGCGCCAATGCAATAACCTCATAACATCCCAAAGGAGCTTTTGTGGGAAACAGAAATGCTGAGACAGCATCTTCCAACATCAGAGGACACAGACAGATTCTTACAAATCTGATATTATGATATTATGATATTAGTGATTGGCTCGGACTTCACTGGCAACATTTACCAAGATCATTCCTTATTACCAGGATAAAATTATTCCTTTTGTTCTCAGCTATTCAGATAACTCAGTTTTAGGCTGAAACATGTAAACTTTGTAACCCTGTTAAACATCAAACATTAGAAAACTTTATTTTACGAGTCTGTTCACAATACTTTCTAAATGCTTTTAATGACGTCTCCTGATTAAAAAATAAAAACTATTTCATTTGGTACTAAATGCAGGGAATATAGAGAATATGTTAAATTAGTAAACTTCAAATTAATTAATTTCCATTAAATCCCACTTAAGACTTTTAGCCAGTACACAGCAGGTACAGACAGAAGTTTCCAATAATTAATTAATAGTTTATAATTATTTTAATATCAAATTACAAAGTTCTTTCCTGGAAATTCTAAGTAAATTATTTTAAATCAGTTCAGGCAAATTGTTACAGTTTTATATTCACTCAGAGGGTTGCTAAATAGGGTAACAGGATGTCCGGTTAGTCTAAACGTTACCACAAATTAATGGCAGAAAGATATCTGAAATAAAAGTTTGACCTTTTTCCACATGGGGGAGTATTTGTGCTGATAAATCTACATCTCCTCTACAAACTTTAAAGAG
Source organism: Miichthys miiuy (assembly GCA_036365135.1). Classification (NCBI taxonomy): domain Eukaryota; kingdom Metazoa; phylum Chordata; class Actinopteri; family Sciaenidae; genus Miichthys; species Miichthys miiuy. Next base: position 22,558,653 of record CM071604.1, read on the forward strand.
TGTTCATTTAACTCCACCTGTCTACTAATGTCTTTATGCACCAACCACTTTGTACAGATGCACTGTTTAATCTCTTGTGTAAACGCAAATTATCAAATGGTAGCACAACCAAACAACAGTTATCCAAAAAAGTTCATTTATTTCATGATATAAATAAACCACTTTCATTAAAAGATTTGGAGAATAAGTTAATATTACCCACACAACATTTAACAAAGGTGAAAACGTTACATTGAAACGAACATTCATATGAAATAAGAGAAATCTGCATATTAAACAGAAGCATAATGTTGTGAACTGTGTTCAAATTAATATTTTCATCTCTGGTCACCATAGAGCAGTAAAATGTTTCACTAGGATTCACTAACACAGTGATCAATTTGAAGTTATTTAATTACACCTACTGCTGTTTCGTCACAGGTTTCATTTTGCTGACTGTCTGTCGTCGTATTCTCTTCTGGTGCTGAGTCCACGATCTTTGTGTGTGAATATGTTTTAGTTTTTTTGGAGGAGTGATATTTTCTGATGGCCTGCATAACATCAGAAGCAGTCCAGTGGTTACGGGTCAGAGCATCTTGCAGGGTGAACGGTCCGTCTCTGGTCCGTCTAACTCCTTTACACATCGCTGTGCTGCGTAGCTCAAGTCCTATCTCATGTACAACTTTGCGTAAATATTTCTGAGTTTCATTTATACACTGCACCTCTGTAAGAACAGAGAAAAAACAAACATCAAACAAGATCTGTACGTATCCTGAAAATCTGCATATTTTAAATGAGATTTTTTTCTGCGTGTTTAATTGAAGGTTATTTACCTAAAGTGAAGTTGGGAGGCTGGAAGTGGACGCAACGCAAGCCTGTCAAAACAGGCTCCGATTTCCCTTCAGGACCCAGTAAACCTTGCGCAGCCATCTCATAAGCTTCCTGTGAGTGCATGTCTACATTGGAATACCTGTATTAAAAAAAACAAAACAAAAAAAATATTATCTACCTGCACCAAGTATAAACCTTTAGCACTTTACTGTGGCCCTGCTAAAAGCACTTTGTGTACTCTATAGTAGATCTTACTTAAAAGGTAAAGAACAGAGAAAAAGTGTCTAATAAGTATGAACTTAAAAGCCAAAACTGTCAATATGATGTTTATAGAAATGTAATGAATATTAAATGTCATTAGCATACATTAACAAGGCCTTCTGATTGGCTCCCTGTAGCATCGCCAAGACTCTGTCCAGCTTATCCTGTGTGACGTGACCTGTTGAACACGATATTTTAGGATTAAATACAGACAAAGGCACAATAACTGATGCTTATATTCGTTTACAAACTTTTGAATTTTAAATCTAACAACGAAACCAATCACAGTGAAGAGATTTTTAGACAATATTATTGTATATGACTGGTGAGCTGTGTAACAAGTTGTTTCTGGTTCTTTTGATATAATATTACTACTGTCTAATGATGTCTAATGATCTAAAACTACATTATCAGGTGAATAAACTGGAACTGAACACAGTGACGGATCCTACCATAGGTGGACCTTTCCACAACTTTGCCTCTGTATGAGAAATCATCTGTTGCGGCCCCAAATTCTCCCTCCAGTGTGTAATCCTGAAACACATCAAACAGCATTACTGTGCAACTGTGCATATTCTACCATCATTGTATCTTTGTACAGCTCATGTAAAACCAGCAAAAATGATAAATTACCCTTGTGACTCGTGTTCTGCAGAAATTATTCAGGATCTTGTTGGAATTCCCGACAGCAAGAACTAAAGTTATAATTTAAAAAAAAGACTTAATATATTAAACACAACATGGTCTGAAACAAATGTTTTTCTCGTGTGATCAGCTCTAAAATAATCATACCGAGCACACCAGAAGAAAATGCATCAAGGCGATGTCCTACTCCAACTTTGATATGCTGGTATTCAGGTCCAGTCACTAAAATACAGAGAAAATATGCATTTTAATAACTCTGCATACAGACATAACAAATGTATATTAATATTATTCAGCTAATATCAACCTGCATCAATGTGGGAACATGTTGAAAGGCACTAATGAGCCACTGGTTGATTCTGTCCTTACCTTACCTTACATTAAGCTTTAAAAGACAAGCATGTGCAATTGATAGATTAATGTATTTACAATACATTATGCTGTAATTTTATATGGCAGACACTGTAATATCAAAGGCAAATTTCCAGCTGGAACAATAAAGTTGATTACATCTCATCTTATTCAAGAACACCATGATAAGACTTCTATGTGCAGGTAATACACAGGTGACCCAGGAGATGAAGCTATGCAGTGAAGTGGACACACATACCCAGAGGATGCTTGGACAGTACTGGCACAGAGGCTGCAGACAATGTGAGGCCCTTGGTTGCTTCCGTTTCACTGTCTGGGTCTGGCAAGAAGCGAACCTCCTTAGGAAGTGGCCGGGACGGTGTAGCATTTAAACCTACAAGGGAACAAATACAAGGTATACAGTGATGTATCTGGAGTCCAAAGTTACGCGTAATGCTTTTTAAATGTTGATCTGCACATGAGCTCATCATGCCTAACTGTACTACAGACATAGAAATGTGTGGTGAGTGTTTGATGGGCCATAGGATACATTTTTAAAGATGGTATCCTCACCTTTTAGAAGATTTGTCTCAATGGTATCCCGTACGAGTTTCCAGTGAACACCAGGAGGTTTATAAACACAAAACAAACCCTCTAACCTCCAAAACATTCGGGCAGCTGGAGTTGCCATTATGTGAACATCCCGATTCCTCGATAGTTTGTTGAGATTTCCTTATGATTAGTTTGTTTTCTAAAGACTGCTTGACTTTGCTGCATGTGATCATTTGCACATGCGTACAAGATCGTCTTCGTCTTCTTCAGGTCGCGCATGCGCAGGTCTTAGGCTAATGGCCACATTCTCATCACATTGCCGCCTGCTGTGCTGGATGTAACATAAACAGGTCACAATAAACTGTATATGAAAAGACTGAGTGAGGATGAGGGTGTTAAACTGACACCAGAATAAAACTTTAGCGGGATTATGCGTGGTTAGAACTGGGATGAAGAAGAAATTTCGGGCAGGGTTAATAGAGAAATTGTGTTTTAGGAGCTAAAACTCCAGAAGATGGCAACAGTTGCGCCCATAGCACACCAGCGAAGAAGAAGACTGCCAGTGACGGTGGCTAACCTTGTTTACAACCGTTGACAGCTCAGAAGACTTCGGTAATGTTTTAACTTTGTGTCGTGTCGTGTCTTTGCTAGAGTCGCTTTCTAACTTGTGCACCAACAACAACAACAACAAAAAAGGCTGACAAGTAGTTAATAATACAAAAGCAACGAGCGTAGCGTTAGCTAACAAGCAGCAGCTAGTTACGTATATATTTAACGTTTGAACTTGTAACCAAGGAGACAAGGGCAGGTTGCAGTTGACGTTAATTGACATACGTAATCACCACGAACCTCCTCACCTGTGTGTTAAGTAACGAACATCAGCAGGGATTCAACCTGTACCGTTGTTCATCTATACCAGGGATGTCCAAAGTATAGTCAGATAGTCAGATGTATTATTTATGGCCTGCTAGGATTGTCAGATACTGTATGGCTGGAAGATGTGACACAAAATATCACTTTCTGAATGATTTTGTTAAAGAGAAGAGCAAGAGTGATACGTTTAAAACTTAAATATTAACAGACTTTGCATTACTCATAATAAGTCATGTTCAAAATGAACATGAGGTTAAGATTTGTATCAGCTTCATGCAAGTTTAACACAATTTATTTATTTTGGCTTAGATTTGGTTACATTGTCATTTATAAAAAAAATAAAAAATAAATGATTGTGACAATGAAAATAAAATGTTACAGAACAGTGCATTTGTATGTAACTTTTATTAGTATTATTTTCATTTTTAAAATGTTAGTATTGGCCCCTGGACATCTTCACATTGTCAAATTTGGACACCTCTGATTTATTTATACTATTATTTATATTGCCTGTGGTGATGATATGTAACGTTAGTGCAGCACAGGGCTGTCTGTCTCTGGCTCTCTAGCTTCAGTAACATTATAAAATGTCATTAACACAACAGCAAGACACCTTTTTGTCTGATGGAGGCCAGTAGGGGTAAAAGACGTTTAAACACGTTTCAGTAGGGAAAGCACAGGTCCATGAGTAATTAGACAAATTATGGCTGAAGTCTATTTAACTGCTTTAGTTTCTGGGTCCTGGTTTTGTGAATGCTGGCTCGCTGTCATGGCTTACTGGGACACATAAATATAACAGACAAATCCACACCGGTGTTTTTACTTAATCTACCTGATTACATATCACCTTTTAAGGTGGGAATATATCCTTTCTATCTAAGTCTGCTGACTTCGGCATAGCTGCACGCCTCTTCAACCTAAGTAATGGTCTAATGAGACAGAATAATTGAAAACACCTGTGTGGGTGAGCAGGACCCTTTTAATGTTATTAACAGCAACACCTGTGAGTTAACATGTCTTCTGTTAAAGAGGCTTAAAAGTACACCATCCATGGCTGAATTATCACGTTTGTTGGCCCCTATTGTCCCTCAGCTTCAGTATTAAGGAATATCCATTATTTAACACGGGACATCTCTAAAAGACAGATAGATATTAGTCTAGATATTAATGCAGGACCCAACATAAGGCAGTGTTGTGGTCAAGACCCCCTGAACCGAGACCAGCACCAGAATGCATCAAGACTGAGACAAGACCAAGACTTTAGGAAATTAATATTTGGCTCAGTTCCATTTAGCTGCTTTAGATCACTGTCATGTCTTACTGGGGCACGTTTGCTATGAAAAAGGTCTATAGTACACTGCTTTTTACATCACTTTACACTGGGATAATTTGATTTCACTATTTTTTCTCAGGTCTCACTGTGACATTATTCTGTCTTTTGTCTTACCGCCGTAGGTGCAATGCGATTTCGTCTGCGCTGGGTGCTGTGGGATGTGAAGGACACCCTGCTGAAGGTGCGTGCGTCTGTGGGAGAGCAGTACTGCAAGGAGGCTGAAAGACTGGGCCTGAACGTCAGTCCTGCGGAGGTCGAAGCTGCTTTCCACCACGCGTATCGACATTATTCCAGCAGATACCCAAACTATGGCATCGCTCAGGGCATGGATGGACGGTCTTGGTGGATGGGGGTGGTGCAGGGCACTTTCTCCCGATGCAGAGTACAGGACCCAGCAGTGCTGAATACGATGGCTCACAACCTTTATCATAACTTCTGCAATGCAGAGAACTGGGAGGTAAATGACAGATGACACATGTGGCACATACACGCAACTAATTAAAGCTCCTTTTCTGGTGTTATCTGCTGAATACACCATGCCAGAAAACACAGATGTATTTTCTTTACAATAGTGGACCAAGAAGCACGGAAAAAAATCAACTTAAAATTGTATTGTGTCTCCTTGTTTTAGGTATTTCCAGACTCGCACAAGGCCCTGGAGAGTTGTTCCTCTCTAGGACTGAAGCTGGGTGTGGTGTCAAACTTTGACAGCCGCCTAGAAGAGATTTTACGTGCTTGTGGCCTGCTGTCTCACTTCAGCTTTTTGATAACATCAGAGGAAGCAGGTATAGCAAAGCCGAGTCCAGCCATCTTTGATCAGGCACTGCAGAAATGTGGCGTACCAGCTGCTACTGTAGCTCACATCGGGGACCACTACGTGAAAGATTACCTCACCTCTCGATCTGTGGGCATCCACGGGTTCCTATTAGACAGACACAACAAACATAACCAACAGGACATTCCTCAAGAGCATCGGCTCAGCTCCCTGGAGGAGCTGCCGTCACAGCTTCAGCAGCGCATGGACTAATGCCAAACAGTCATGAGCTCAAGTGCAAAGCTACTCAGCCTGTCTGTGGTTCAGCTAAGGAAGTAACTTCTGTGATGTAGCCAAGTCTACAGAATAAAAATCCAGATCATGCATTTTTTTCTGTATCAAATTAAAGAACAAAAAAATATGTCTCAGTAAGGTGTCAGGCCACCCTCTCTGGAACTATTTAGAGGTCATGGAGAGCATCGTCACATGACTGCAAAATCTCAAAAGTGTTCAGATGGTTTGATGTTGGGTGAAGACTATAGCATGATTCACATCATTCAACCATTCAACAAGAGGGGTTGTTATCCTAAAAACAGACCACTTCCAACAGGATAGAAATGTTTTACCACCTGCTTCTTAAGACGATACATGGATCAGAACCATCCCATTAAAAAATGCCTATTCTATAAAAGCGTTTGTCCCCTCATTCATTCAGGATCTTACTTTTTATTGAGGGGAGAGAGAGATGCAGCAAAGCTCAGCCAGACTTTCCCAGAACCTTCTTTTAATTTGTCACCCATCTGTGCATGTCTAACCTTCCATAATTGACAGCTGGTGCAGTTAAAGAGGGGGACACTGTGGCTGCATTCTTGTCCACTTTTTCCTTTTAAAAAGGTCTCGACAAATGATTCAGTTTTTTTTTGTGTGTGTTAGATGTGCAGAGGTGACCCCGCAACATACAGATTCACCATTATTCATTCAGATTTTTGCTTGAGATCATTAAGTTTCCTGTGTTTACACTGTTTGCTTGTCATCATTGATGGCTTCAAAGGCAGCACGGAAGATATTAAACCAACAACTTTAAGTATACGTTCAAGTCACTCTTAAAACAGTCCATATGTTCAAACTGTTTTTTTATGATTGTAATTTAGAGAATATTTTCAAAAGAAACGCCATCACTGCTCAGCAAACAAACACGGTCCAGGTGAAACACAAAACTGACTGAAACTGAAAAGGCTGAAACTTTGGACAGTATCAACGTGATTTGTCTAACTAAGTATTTTTACAAAGAGCAAGGACTGTGGATTTTGTCTCCAACACATTGTAATCGCATTAAATGGGGATAATTTCAAAGCCTTAAATAACTCTTGTGATGTTCATACTGTATGGGCATGTGAATATTAGGAGATACTAAAAAATGTGAGTCTATCCTTCAAGTCAGATGGATGAAGGTGAGACACGGGTGGAGACAGAAAGGATCGAACCATGTAAATCATCGACTTATGAACATGAATTTGAACATTGTGTCATCACATTCGTGCTGTTTGAAAGTGTCTTGAATGTTCTGACACTTCTAGCTGAACAGGATCAGCTAACACTGTAAAATTACACTGCTTTTTATGTAATTTGGGTGAACTTAACCTTTAACAGAAGCTGCGTGCTTTCTTCATTCCTAATTATTTGTTTTCGGTGCTTAGCGGTGAAGAGAACAAGGCAGGGTTGCTTAACCCTAATACCTTTTGTAAATACTCTTATTTCAAACCATCTGGTCAGAGGCAGATACCGGGAATGTTGGGCTGACGATCAAAAGGACCAGAAGAGGAAGCAGAAGGGGGGGAAAAAAAAAAAAGAGCAGAATCGCATTGCAATTCAAAGCAGAGCTTCAGCCTCTTATGGGGAGTAGGGATTGAAACTTGTTCAAATCAGATTTAAGGAGTTCAAGAGAATTTCCTGATGCTGACAACACAGAACTTCCTCTTTGTGTCACCAAATGTGAATGAACACAGTTTTTATTAAGTCTTAATTTCCTTTTTTTTTTTCTTTGCCTTGTTTTCAATTGATTTCATTTGTTTCCCCTGGCACTCCTTTGTATGTTAAAGGGGATTGTGTATCTTTGGGGAAGCGCCTACAAGAGCTGCTTAATTCAAAGCTGGTTTAGTAGCTCAGCCAGACGGCTCTAAAAGGGCTCCACAGAAATCCAATTGCAGACATAATGGGATTGCAAAACAAAACAAAGCTCCTCGTGTGGAGAGCGAAAGGGAAGAGAAGAGGAGATGAAGCACATTAGAGAGGGAAGACGTCAACCCGTTGACATACAATGGAAATAAAAATTAAAAAAACAGGATGTATGTGACGCAGTCTTGTGCATTGAACAAATTCTTTAACATGAATGGGTATACATTCTGTTAACTCAAAAACACAATACATCGAAAAATAAATGAATTCATGGCAATACAGAAGAGGGCTGAAACATTTCCTTCAGCTATAAAAGCACTCAAGAGTTCAGCTCTTTGTTCAATTGTGCCTGGGGTTCAGGGTTCATGTTGGCATTTTTGTGCTTCTTGAAATATTCAGTGAAAGAGAAAAATAGAAGAGCAGAGCATCAGAAAATCGGTGTATTTAAAGAGAAATAGGGAGACAGAGAAAAGGAAAGGGCTTCGGAAGTGAAAAGAAGGTCACGCGATGAACCTAATAACAGACTCCAGAGATGGAGCAACAATTAATGAAAGACATAAATAAAAATATGCACATAAACACTCGCATTTTTTAATTCATTTAATTGGAAAACAGATAATAGGAGGCTTTCCAATTGTGACAACATAAATCAGACAAAGTAAGGGGTTAATGCATGAGAAGATCACCCATTTCATATATGTACACATTGAGTGTTTCTGAGCGGTTTTCGATATATACACATAAAATGCTGTAATGACAGACATGAACACCCATTCTGAATGTAGATCTCATCACATACTGTAAACAAAGACAAGCGGATCATCCCCTCAGAGTCTTTTGGCATTTAAATACCATCACATTCATTTTACATTGTTTTCACGCTTTATACCCGAGTCAGTTTGTATTCCTTTAACAATTATTCCTTTTTTTTTTTTAAAGCAAATCTTAAATATTGTGTTTTAAATTAAACTTCAGAGGCTTTTTCTCTCTTTAAAATGATCTAAATTCAAAGCAGAGGCATTGCTATAACACACCACTGTTGAAATTAAAAGTGATTCATGTTGGTCCTTTAAAAAAATAAAAGCCGTGATTTAAGTGCGTGCATGCTTAGGTGGACGTGTCTCTTCCCTTCAGTGTATTTGGCATCTCTCATCATGTGGACACTTATTCCAAGTGACTCCCTTATACAGGAAGTGCAGTGTTTTTATTATGAAGTGCAACAATACTATACGACCACTGAATAATGTGGCCTCCCGGTTGTGCATGTGTCGTTACAGTTATAGCTTGCAAATCAAAAAACCCTGATCCATGAAGGTGTTCAAGTACAGCTCAGGAATAAAAAATAAAACTGACAAATATTTCAGCTTCAGTAGCAATACTGGAGTCAAATCATGATTTTTTTCTTCTCAAAACCACATTGGAACAATTTTAAATTGCAAGATTTATGTATAATAACAGATTGAAATCCATGTTTTTAATCCATCAGCAGTCAGGTAAATCCATCATTCCTATTCCTGTCAGGTGAAGTGAGTTCATTCTTTAAAAACAAAACTTTTTTAAAGCATCAGTTTCCCCCACCATCATGTATTAAAAATGCCCTCTGTGCTTATAGAGTTCTGATGAAAAGTGTGCCAAGTTATTAAAAGACAAAAATAGGAATTGGGGTCTTCTGGCTTAAGTAAATGAATTATTGTTGTCCTGCAGCCCAAAATAAACACGGTTCCTATTCAACATCCACACTGGATGATTAATGGCTTTGTAGATCATTTATCATGTCCTCTAGGCCAGCCATAAACAGTAATCAGGACACACAGAGCTCTTTCCATGTAGGATTTGGCAGCAGCTTCATCCTCAGAGCTTCAAACAGACTGTTGTAGTTCTGTGGGTATTTCCACAGAGTCAAAGAGTGAAGAAAACACGTTCCTATGGTGCTGCTGCAGGTCAAAAGTTCCAGTCAGTGGAAAAAAAAAAAAAAAAAGGTCATGGAACATTTAACCTCCCACATCAAGCTGGCCTACCTTAGCCACACACTGAAGATAATGCTTCTTCGCCTCTGGCCAGGTCTGCTTGATCAGAACTTGTGAATACCACTTTGAATGCAATCCTGAGGGTTTGTGGGCCAGATAAGATGAGGAAAACTGGAAAAATGCCGTGATGCAAACGGCTCATGTTCCAGCAAGATGTCTTCTCAAACCACTGAAAGAGATATCATAAACACACAAGTTAATTTGAAGTTGTTGTTTTTTCAAGTATTTAAGTTTGCTCACTGTACTTGATCTCAAGATCTTATCAGGTTGATATATTTATTTATTTATTTAGATTTATTTTATATTTTATCTACTGTCAACAAACACCGTGTATCCAAAACCTGATAGGTCTCATTCCTCTGTGCCATAAATCTTTGACAGAAGAATTTTAAAAAGCTGCACTATTACTCTGGGTGACATGGCGCTTTATTACCATCAACACACACCCTTTATAGATATATATATACACACACAGACATGCAAGAAGTAAATAGACACCTTTCATTTGAATTTGAATGAAGGTGTCTATTTACTTCTTGCATGTCTGTGTATATATTTTTTTTGTTGTTGTTGTTTGACTCAATCCCACATATTCAGTCGCTCCTGGAGTTAGTCACAAGTGCAACAAACCTAAAAAAAGAACTATTAACTCTTGTTTTTGTTATGTTTGCTAAAAACTACAGTTGCCAGCTGATGAAACATATTTGTGACCTGTTTGTTGAGGGTTACGTCTTCATTAGGATCAAATAGGTATAGGTATTTAAAAAAAAAAAACAACTTTTCATACTTTTCATGCAGTTAAGTTAACAGAAGGAAATTTTTTGAACAATTCCAGCTTTATACCTCAATATGTATGGATTGACTGACACTGAAAAATATAACAGGGACACAGAGATTCCCTTGATCTGCATCACATGCTTGACCTGCAAATGTAGGACTGATCATCTGTACGTGGGGCGCACACACTATACCTACTGAGCTAACCGCCTCATGTACTTTTGCCTAGATGTAGCATCTACTGAACATTTATTAACTGTAACTGTATATAGTTTTTTTAATTATCTATTTTTGTAATATTATTTCTATAAAAAACAAATTATTTTTTATATAGTTTTCTATTTGTACACAGGTTTAATTTCTTAACGCATGTTTCTCTGCACATCTTTGTTCAGGTTTAATTTAAATTCAGATTTATCTCATCAGTTAATTTTAATGTATGTTTAATGTATGTTTACTATGTCTCATAAATGTGTCTTTCTATCTTGACTTGATACAATTTTTCACCACTTTCAAATTTGTCAGTTAGTGAAAGCACTTTTACAGCACTTGTCACATTCACCCATTCATACACTGATGGCAGTGGCTGCCACACACACATTCACTCACGCCCAATAGCTGAGAAGTAAATAGAAACTATAGACTAATCTTTCTGACAAAAAACAAATTAAGTACCACTCTCAGAAGGATAGCAAGGCGCTCCATGCTTCTCTAGGACGTAGTGATGTGCGAGTCTCTGTCTGCGACAGTCCTGCCTCCACCAGCAGCTGCACAAGAAAAGATGTATAAAAATCCCGCTCGCATTTATTGGCCTCATATTGCTTTACAATTGTTATCCTAAACACCAGATAGTTAATCAGCTATGACCTCAGTGAAAATGAAATATAAGATATGTCATGCATATTACTTACTGTAACAGTGTACATAACACCATGATGAGAACACACCCAATCACACACAACACCAGCACCGTGGCAACCGTCTGTTGTCTGTGATTGGTTGCAACGACAGCAAGTAGATCTGCATGTTCACACCTCATCCCAACAAAGCCGGGATGACACCTGCAGCAAGGACAAATTTAAATTTTTTTATTTATTTTTGCAGTACTAAATATATTAACTATTGAAGGTGTCCTTTGACCTTGATGAAACATAAATCTGATGTCATTTAGCTCACATACTTTTGTATATAAAACTAATTTTGATAATAAAACACTTTCTATTTTAACCACAACCCCCACAATGCTCTGCCTCATTGCACCCTTGCACTAGTTACAGCACCAAATATCTTTAGATTTTTACTAATGTCTCTTTTGAGGAATGGCAGCATTTTTGCTTTAACATATTATTTTCAGACCTCACTGCTCAGCTAAGCAGTGACTGAATCACCAAAATGACCAAAGAAATCTTGAAATGCAGAAGTGGGTTGAAACATCTTGTTTTGCAAATGTGAAATGATGTTAGTACAATAACTTTACAGAGTAACAACTTACACACATGCAGGTGTCTCCTCCAATATCAGGAAGCGACAGGAGCCATGGAAGCAGAAATGGCGATGGGAGTCTGGACAGTCATCAAAATGAGACCGAACAGCTGCCGCCACAAACTCTGTGAGGTTGTAAGACAAGATATTGTAGGCAGTGAGAGATGTGTAAAAGTTTTTTCAAGTTCAGGTTAGTGTTTTTTTAGTTTTTCTCTTACCAGAAATCTGAAATATTTACCATCAAAACTGATGCAAATCAATCCATTGAGGCACAGGGAAGAATCTAACCTTAACCCACCTTCTTCAGGGCATGAATTACACCCTAAATTATAATATCAAATATAATCAAAGTGTGCATAAATCTAAAAATACCCTAAGCCTGCAGAGACCTGAAACAACAGCATGTACTAAATCCTAAAGCTGACACCCACGCCACCAACGGTAGACTGAAGCCTTTTGTTACCGGTTGCGTGTGGATTTATGGTGGCTTACAACTCTCACTGCACCTGGGAGGGACAATTAGAGTCAAGAGAAGTCCCGATGGGACACTGCAAACAAAAACCTCTGTCCATCAACCTAGATTAGAACTCAGGAGAGAGCACATCCCTGAAGGAACCACAGTTCTTTAGCAGAAATTCAAGCCTTTAAGCGACCAGCTCAGTTTTCACTCGAGACAAAAATATCTGATTAAAAGAACACCCAGGCAACACAGAAAACACGACATTTCTTACACATAAGCTGTACAGTCAGACAAATTCCTACATAACTAACTCAAACAAACGTCAGTGTCTCCCGGAGCAGCCGAAACAGATGCACAGTGTGGCATTCAGGGTGGGAAGAAGGATGAACATCCAGACAGATAGCTGCATTACAGCCTTCGTCACACACTCCATTCCAACGGTAAATGGGCTTTTGGATTGCAGCCTACATGTATTGTCTCCTTCTTTCAGACTGTGAAAGCCCTCTGTTGTCCCTGAGGCATCTGCCTACCAACCCCTCTCCCTTTCCATGTGATTTTGGCAGTCGAACGAGAGAAACATTGAGACAGAAACCAGCCTTTAGGGTATGTAAGGTGCTTTTCACATGATAATTCAATACAGTAGGTGCAGCAGCTTTTTGTGAAACTGCTAAATATCCTGCTCATATGTGCTGCTCATAATCTTTAATTTGACACAATTGCTTCCCTTACTCACGCTAAGAGGATCAATTATTAGCGAGCGCCACACTGTCTGCATGTGTTGATGCACTTCAGCTCAATGGGAAGCTTTCTGAATGGAAATGGCTCGACAACGAGCTTGAACCTTCACTTGTCTGGACATAGGATGACTTTTCTTAAACTTACTTTTAACTGGAGGGATGTTAGTTGTAGTAGTTGCAGTAGTTGTGGTCGCTGATGCAGAGTTGCTTGTCGAGGTGTTCGAAGCAGCAGTGAAGTTTGTTTCGATGAAAATGATGGATTCATTCATCGTTGAATCGCTCGTCTCTGCTTCTAATGTAAAGTAATGTAAATCTGCGGAGAGGAAAATAAATAATGGATACAGTTCTGATGTGAAAAAATACAGAAATAAACACCTCAGGAAAATAACATCAGATACAGAACGCCTACTGTGGAAGCAACAAGGCATCAGTGGATCAGTGGATCATTTCCCTGGAAAGGCTTCATGAGCTTCAACTTTCGTGCTGAGACTTACCTTTAACTGGAGGGACATCTGTTGTTGTAGTCACGGTGGTTGTGGTAGTTGTGTTTCTGCTGCTGGTTGTTACAGAGCCACTTGTCGAGATGTTCGGAGTGGCAGTGGAGTTTGTATCAATGGAAATGCTGGCTTCAATAATTGTTGAATTGCTCGGCCCTGCTCCAAATGTAAAGAGGGAACCTGCAGAGAGCAAAATAAACAGCTGTTAACATATTACACAGTCCTGATGTGAGAAAATATAGAAATAATAACAAATCCCTGCAGGAATATGAGAACAAAAACACCAGAAAGTTCACTGTAAACTCACCATTGAGTACCACAGACATACTAAAAGTACCTATAGGAATATAAAAAATATATATTACTATATTGTGATTTTTTTCTCCCAAAAGGAAAACCAGGTGTCACATAATCTTTATATGATAAACCACCTTTGTCCCAGTAATCTGCCCTTGGACAACTATGATCATGTGACTTGGTCTTCTATGTCATATCGATGCTTCATTGAGTAACTTGTACTCAACAATAGTAAAGGGTCAAGCATCCACTAAAAGGATGACAGCAAAGCACTATAAATACAGCAGGTCTACTGTACGTGACCACACGCATCACACAGCTAGGGACACAAACCAGATGGTAAACACACGAGAAGGTGATTTGTTTTAACTAAAATATGACAAATACTCAAAGATAATAAGAATCTGAAAATATTCTCGCTTTTTCCCCTCCTGGAAATAAAAATGTATGATACAGAAATACATCAACACAATACACCCACTTCAGTTTAAATATGCTTAATTAAGAGGATGAATAAAATACCATCAACCACCACAGTAAACTCAATACAAGCAGCAAAACAGTGCCATAGTTAAACACTTCATATTTAGATTAGGATAGGAGTATTACACTGATTCATACTGCATTTAATCCAGTGGAAATAATACAGATGAATCTGTCATTCAACTCTGTTAGCTTGAATAGTTAATCAATACATTTATCTGAATGCTTGACATTAAAATGACAAAGTCTGAATCAGACATGGACACCAATGAAAACAAAAACAATTAGCAACTCACCGCTTATGAGAAAAATTGCATCCCAGAAAATCCGAGTCATCATGTCGACTTGTAGTCTAAACTATAGTAAGTTGACGGACAGTTTCACTGAAATGCGGGCGTGTGTTAGGAAACCACATTAGTCAGGAGTGTGGCAGGCTGCAGGGCGAGCAGCAGCAGCTGCACACAAAACATTTAATCCCGTGATCACAGACCTGCACACCGGTGTCATTTACACACATCTGAAACCGCCGATTTAGATAAAGTCGTAGCAAAGTCGTCAGTCTTCAGTCAAAAGCACAAGAGACTCCTGCAGGGTGTCCGAGCGTTTAACTTCTCTGTGTTCAATTGAGGAAACTCGTGTAATCCTGTCAGAGGCTGACCAATTAGAGACACAGAGGGAGGAGGAGGAGGAGGAGGAGGAGGGTATCATCTCACACTGTGACCTCAATATAACACTTCTTTTGTTTTATTTGTATTTATCAGGTGCCTCTTAGCCTGTAACTGACTATTAAAATCAAGTTAATTTAAGCGATTTAATCTGGGAAAAATACCACACTGTGAAATAATCCACTGCAGGTGCATTCAAAACACCTAACTCCTCATTCTGCAGTCCCTGACAGTGTTTCATTATCATTTATGATGTTTTTGGATTCAAATTCCTGCTGCGTTGATGTTTATATTGTATTCCACTGCTGTAGATGTTTAAGTTTGAAGCTCATTTTAACTACTTTATTTACTGTTTGCTTGTCCTGTGAGAACCATGAATCTCTAAAAAAGAATCAACTTTTAATGACCCCGGAAAAAAATACAGCTCCGTTTTCAGCTTTATTATGTTGCATTTCCCAGCTAATCCAAGAGGTTTGAAATGGTTTGTTCAGCGTGAGAAGAAGGAGCATTTTCTCAAACACTAAAGGAACAGTTCATCTGAGGAAATCAAATTCAAAATGATCAGTTAATAAGAGTATGAAAAATGTGGTGGAATAAAAACATTTGCCTTTAAATGTCGACAATGGAAATATTTATGTACCTCAAATGTGTACAGTACTTATGTAAATGTACTTAGTCACATTCCACCACTGGTCCTACTCCTTAACCTTTTTTTTATGGCATCCTGCAACACACTGAATTATTGTAAATACATTTAAAATAAAATAACATGTAAGTTATTTGATATGTGTCAGTGAAATGTTGTATGTATGTACAGACTGTAAAGCCCTCTATAAAAACAAACAAACAATTGATTTACTCTCCTGAAAAAAACATTAACTGAGCTACATGTCTTTATTTATCGCTCAGTTTTAATGCGAATAAAAGTCATTTTTGATTCATTTGATTCAGTGCAGCCTAAGAATAGCTCTGCTGGTCCCGTCTGTTCATTCATCTGTCATCTGCAGTGTTTGTCCAGAACATGATGTTATGTTATGTTATTACTAGAGCATAATTCCTAATTCTCCATTCTCTGACCTTTTTTCAACGGTGTCATGACGTCATTTAACAGGTTCATGAAGGCTGTCAAACTTTCCAGGAATGCTTCAGACACACATGACTGTGCATGCTGTGTTTCTTCTACACTTGCTCTCAATAATAGACATACATCATCCTAATAGTCCCACAATGCCTCTCCTTTTTCTTTTTCTTTTTTTTTTTATCTATGGCCTTTATCCTGGGGGGATAAATTCAGCTAGTTTCCTTCTGTACAACATATCAGGACGGATGTGAAGAAGAAGTCATTCAGCGGTCATCTGAAGGAAAACTGCAACTGCTGAAGGGTCGCTTTAATGAATAGATAACCTGTTTTTTTTTAATGGATGGATCAGTTTCTTTTATTTTACTATTCAACTTAACAAAAGTCATAGTTTCTGTAATAAGAGGGTTGCTCTTATTATAGTAACTACAGTTTTTGTTGGCCTTTTTTGTGGAGCGAATTGGAGAGGAAATGCATCAGTTTTTCATTTGTGATGCTGAAACACACAACATGAGCTGCAAACAAAGAAACAACAGCAGCAGCAACATTTGCAACCAGCTCCATCTGCTGGACATAGACAATCTGCAAAGGTTTGCTTGAGACTTAATCATAATAAGATAAAGATTATATACAAGATATTGTTTCAGAAGAAGAGAATAAAGCGTAGGACATTATGACAGCCGAAGAGTTTATTCATTACTCATTCAACTCTCTCTCTGAAACCATAAAAGTCGATGCAAGTTGTCACAAAATCTTCAAGTTTTCTGTGTCTTAGTGGGTTTTATTAAATTGATTTAGTGCAAATTTGTTTAATTGTTTCATTTCTGTCAAAGTTAATTATAATAATATAATGCTGTGTATCTGTCCTGTAGAACAATTTTGTGTACAAATCTAGATTTAAGACCTTTATTATTTGTTGTTTATTTTGGTGTATATTCCTATATATATGTGTGTGTGCTGTGTTTCATAAAACTTCCACAAACTGGCCAGATACTCAGGGGCCACTTCATTAGATACACCTGTACAATTCAATGTTCATGTTTACATCTCTTCGTGAAATCAACACTTTCACATGGTGAAAACTGAAATGATATTGACAGATGGAGGTCTATGAATGGAGAAATGTCACATTTAGGATGTAAAAACTGTCTGAAGTGTAAATGTAATGTGCAGCTGTTTTATTTGAGAGTTGTACTTTTATTTATCATTTTATTTTGTATTTATTTATCAGCATGTCAGAATGAATTCACCTCATCTCACCTGAACTCTTCTCCTCTGTGTTGTTGTTCTTAAATACTCACCTAAAACGGAAAAAAGGTGACTTCTTGTCACCTCCATAGCATGTCACAACAGAACAACCCACCTGAGTAACTCATTGTTGAGGCACTATGAGGGTTAGAGTGTTTGGTTACTCTGGTTTGTGGTTGCACAACTGCAGCCAATCATAAGAGGTCTCCTGCCTGCAGTAAGACGGTATTTACAGCAGGAGGTGGGCTGACCTGTGCGGTTCTCCATCGGACTTCATCAAGTCACTTTTTACCACCACCTTCGATGAACAATGGAGCATGCTGATGCACAGAAGGTAAATGAGTACATTACACTGGGGGACACAATTTTTTGCTGAGTTAGGTCAGACAGCTGTTTTTAACTCATTTTTGGGTGCGGAATCCAAAACTGATCTCGGGTTTTCTCTATCACGTCAAGTTTTTGAACTATAGGATCCCCGTTTTCTTTAAAAAAAAAAAATGAAAAATATTGTACTTAACAGATATGTGCTTGTTTGTTGAATTTCAAAATCTGCATCATTGCTGTCACTGCGTTCTTCAGCATCACTCAGATCTTCTAGAGGAGGCAGTTGTTCGAAAACTGGCACTGGAATTTCAGCTGAATGAGGCATTGGTCTTATAGCTGACGGTAGATCAGGATATTCTATTTTACTTTTATTTTTCTTGTTAAATCCTGATGTTTTCACTAAACAAAAGTAACAAACCATGGGGATACCAAATGCCAACTTTTCACGTGGTTTTTTATGGTCCTCATCCGTAAACTCTCGACACACTGCTTGCACACTTTGTGAGGGCCCATGGCTTGTCTTGATCACCGAGTTAAGAAAAAATATGCTTGTTTGACAAATGCACTGATGTTTTCCCTCTGACTTGGAATGGTGAAACTACCACAAATATAGCAAAAGGAGTCAGGGTTGTTTAGGCATTTACGACGAGAAGTAGCAGGAGCAGACATGATCTGGAATAAAGTAAATATATCCCTATGTAAATAAAACACTAAGATGGAATAGTTGCAAGCTTTGAAAACTACAAAAACAGCATAAAACGAAATAGAACTTACAACGGTATGCCCGTGGTTGCAAGGTTAAGAGAAAAGCCAACACAAATCCTCTTAATTCCTACTATGCTAGCTTTCTGTTTGCAGATATTGATAGTACTGACCTATTGGGAGCTGCACACACCTCTCACCGCACTGTCTCAATTGTGACTGCACAAACAAGTTGCCATGTCTGATATTGTTTCCTCTTTGCACTTTAAATCAATGATACATTCACAGTCAGTGAAGAAGCAACTGAATGAAAATCTATATATCTATAAATCTATAATCTGTCTGCATTAACAGAGCAGCTCTCTGATATTGGTGCTGATGGTTGCATCTGCAGCCATTGGAGGAACCCTTCAGTATGGCTACAACCTCGCAATAATGAACTCTCCCACAACTGTAAGTTTTTTTTTTTTTTACTGTGAGTTTGTGTGTGAGTTAGTATAGGTGTATATGGTGTAATTGGTTATTTACAGAGCTGATAAGTCTCTGCAGGGTGAATGTTCAAAATGTAACATCTACCAGTGTAAACACACATTTGCATTTTGGCTTATTAATACTCACAATGCTCATCTGTGTGTGTGTGTGTGTGTGTGTGTGTGTGTGTGTGTGTGTGTGTGTGTGTGAGAGAGAGAGAGAGAGAGAGAGAGAGAGAGAGCTGCATAGACCAGCATCACTGATATTTTGTATTTAGGTCACAGGGTAAATTGGCACGAGCGAGAATTAGGCTACTTGTGTCTGTGATTAGTCATTCTCATTGTAACGTATCCAATTGTATTGTGCTGTTGAAATTAGTTCCGGATGCAGGATTCCTCATTCCTCAGTGTTTAGTCGGCTCAGTTAGGCCGAGCACAAACTTCCATCAGCAAACAGTTGTGCAACTTTTCAATAGACACACATTTTATGACAGACATACAAACAAACTCTTTGCGTAGAGTTAATAAGTGTCATCTTTAACCGCTGCTCTGATTAAGTGTGTGTTTGTTCAACTCTGAGAGGCTTTAATAGTCTTGTCTTTTATCGCAGTTTATTCAAACCTTTATCAATGAGACATTCCTGGAGCGCTGGGACATGCAATTGGAGGACTACCAGGTGACTCTGGTCTGGACAATTATTGTCTCCATCTTCTCGTTGGGGGGCTTTGCAGGGGCTCTTATTGCAGGACCTATGACCATACGCTTCGGGAGGTAATGTCACATGTTGCTTCATGCCGCTGTATGAAAATTAATGAATGCACGAGTAGGTGACAAATTGAAATTTGAGTGAATGATCAACCTTTGACATGCACACGTGTGAACGAGGCGGCACGGTGGAGCAGTGTGGTTAGCACTGTTGCCTCACACCAAAAAGGTTCTGTGTGGAGTTTGTTCCCTCCTTCCTCCCACAGTCCAAAGACATGCAGTTAATAGGTTAATTGGTGGCGCTAAATCATTGATGCGAATGGTTGTTTGTCTCATCCAAAAGTCAGCTGGGATGGGCTCCAGTCCCACCATGACCCTGATGAGGATAAGCGGTTACAGATAATGGATGGATGGATGTGTGAATGAATAAAGAGATTGCGCATTTACTTTCCTCTATTCCTGTCATGATTCTCGGAGAAACACACATGCATCAGTGATTCTTGCATCCTGCTCATATTGCTATGACTAACCTGAATGCATTAGGCTGGTTGTTGTTCTATTTTTGTCTTATTGTGAACAAATCTTATGAAAAGACGTGTTGGTCCATCTGAATACATTCAGACTGCTGTACTCAGCCCGAAGCCCATTCATTCATTTTTTAAAAATGGGTGACAAAAACAGTATAAAGAAAGGTGAGTTTTTATATCCTCCTAAGACCCGGCAATTCATTTTTGTCCTCTGTGCAGGACATGAGTCTGAGACCTCTGAGTCAAGCATAACTTATAGAATCGATCTGAATCCTACTGTCCCTTCAAAGGACATCCTGGGCTCTCTCTGATGCCCCAGTTGTGGGGGTGTGGCCAACACAGCACAGACACTGTCTTTTCAAAATAGCGGGAATTTCAACATCCATCTTTTACAACAAGAGAGATTTTTTTTTACAGATATCATGTTTCTATTCTATCTTTAATATCAAAGTCTTTCCTTCAATTTAGTGACATTTTTAGAAAGGCACAGTAATTTTAACCCTTTCAAAACACAACTTTTATGTAATGTCCTTTGTAGTGGACATCAGGACTTACTAACCCCCATTTTAATACATCAGGGAGCAGGGCGCTAAGTGAGGCAGAGAGGATTTTGCTAAGAATTGTGGAGGGAGATTCAGATTTAGAGCAGTCTGAAGATGAGATGAGTTTAAATTCTTGTTCAAATGTTTATTGTGGGAAGCACCATTAAGGATATTCCAGTAAATATGTGTTTATTTTGGCACCATGTTTAACTAAACCTGTTTGGTAGAAGAGTTTGAATGTCAGAATTTGAATTAATTTTGTTAAAAGACAACATGTTCTCTCCTTTAGGATTACATTGTAGCCCTGATTGCTAGCTGGCATCTTTAAATCTTTCATCTTTTCACAAAGAACATTGACAAATTGCGGTAGTAAAGGTCCGACAGAAATGTGCTGATTTCCTCCCTCATGTAAAATGATATCCACTGAATATAATATAAAATAACCAGAGCATTCAGATGTGAATTCTTCATGTAACTGTCTTCATCTACTTTAATGTTTATGAAATGAAAAGAATTTTTAAAAGAAATCCACACGGAAATGAATTCAGTATTGTAACATTACATCATTACATCTGTATCAAACAAGACCCGATGTCCACTACAAGGGACAGTCCATAAAAAATTAAAAAATATGTTTCTTTCAACCACAATACTTAAATTATCTTAAAAAAATCAAAAAAGCTAAACTTTTTTTCCTCTGGGTCTCAGGAGGATAAGAGATACATCAGTCTTTAACTACACAAGTAATTGAATCTATTCATTGCTGGTTTTGGGGTAATATTAATGTTTTTTATATAATAAATAAATATATAATAAATCTAATCTACAAACAGAAAGTCTGTCTCTCACTGATCAACTGTTCATCTAGTCCTTTATTTTTCTTTCCCAAGGAAGAAGTGCCTGTTATTGAACAACATTTTCCTCATGAGTGGCGCGCTCCTTGCTGTGACGAGTAGAGCTGCAAAGTCTTTTGAGATGATCATCATCTCACGTGTCCTGGTTGGAATAAACGCTGGTAGGTTATATATGAATATGTTAGTTATGCCTTTAAATTTTAGAGTTTCCTTGAATACACTGTGTATCCGCGATGATTCGTAGAAGACGCTTAATTAAACTTTATAAGCTCTACAGAAAGACACTGTGTGTTTTTGCAGGGGTCAGCATGAATGTGCAACCCATGTATTTTGGAGAAAGTGCACCAAAGCACTTAAGAGGGGCTATCTCTTTGTCATCAGCTGTTTTCACAGCATTTGGGGTTGTGTTAGGACAGATTGTCGGTCTCAGGTATGGACACTGTCTAATCTAGTCTAGGCTAATCTTTCACTGTAAAATAACAAATATGTGCCGTATAATATATTTTCATAGTAACACTCTGGATTATTTATTTATAGAGAGATTTTGGGCAGTGAGTCGTGTTGGCAGTATCTTCTTGCCAGTAATGCCATTCCCGGCTTCATTCAGCTCCTGACCCTGCCGTGGTTCCCAGAGAGCCCCAGATACCTGCTCATCGACAGGGGCGACAAGGAGGCTTGTATTAACGGTGGGTACTGTAAAACGGAAAGTAACTCAAAGACAGTACTTAAGTACAGTTTTAATGTACTTTACTGGAGTTTTTCTGTCTTTGTGACAAATGTGTCACGGTGTCCAGTCATATATTATATAATTATGACTCGTTTGCAGTTCTACCAGAGATACATAAGAATCAAATTATCCAATATTTCACCAAAAAAAGGAAATACATTAGAGCTCAGTGGGTACAGAAAAATATCTTGCAACCCAGGAAGGGGCATAAGCAATTTTGAGTACTTGTACACTGTTGTATTAGTACTTTTACATACTTAACTAAAGGATCTGAGTATTCATTGACCACTGCTGTCAACTCAGATTATATTATACATTTCTTAAACTGTATGCAATACACATGAAACACACAGAATAATAAATTATAGCCAAAAAACACACAGTTTTTAAGTTGTGGTACTTTTCTCGGTCAGCTTTGAGGCGGCTGCGGGGCTGTGAGGTCCAGAGCAGCGAGCTTGATGAGATCCTGGAGGAACAAGCTGAAACCAAAGGCATGAGACCCGCTCGACCGTGGGAGCTGTTCACTGATCGCTCAGTGCGCTGGCAGCTCATCACTGTCATGATCATCAGCAGTGCCATGCAGCTCTGTGGCAATGACTCGGTAAGAAGAGCTGGCATCAATGTCATTTACAGTGTGGCATTTCAGTGTCACTGACACCGAGCACATAGTAAGAGTATCAGATGGTCTTTTGGCCCGCTGCTCTGTCGGGTTGATTAGAAATTTGAGATGATCCATCAGCGGTGTAAGTTATGTCTGGGTTTCTTTACGTTCCTGCAGGTCATATTAATAATGCACAGTGGTGTTGAAGCATCGCCACTTGCTACAGTTGTTGCTACAGCAGCTTATGTACTAACAGTCATTCTAACTCTGTATATATGGGCATTAATAACATGTCTAAGCTGATTTGATTTGAACAGAGCTGCAACAAGTTCTCATCAGAAAATGCTGACTAAATACTCCATGTGTTTCAAGACTTTTAACCACATGCTTGGCAGTTTTAGGAAGGGGATAAGGCATTAACATAGTTACTCGTTGTACAAAATGTTGGTTTAATCAGCTTAATAACAGTTGAAGCACTTGTAATGATGCTCTGCATACCCTAATGTTTCCTCATGTTCTTTTTCTTTCAGATTTACTTCTATGCAACATATGTATTCAAAGAGGCTGGGATATCTGATGATAAAGTCCAGTATATCACAATTGGCACTGGGACATGTGAATTCACAGCATGTATAATGTGTGTAAGTATCTGTTTATGTAACCTGTTCGAGCCAAAGAGAGACTGCATTCCTGTTACAGCTTTAACACATGCTGAGGACTACGAGCAATCCCACGCAATAGAGTTTACACTTCGTTTCACGGTTAAGAATTTTGAGTATATGACGTTAACTTTACCACAACATGAACACATATCTAACTAACTGCTAATTACAGACACAAGAAACATTCCTGGATATCTTTAGATGGATGTGTTTATTTTGACATTTTGGGAAATATGCTTATTTGTTTTCATGTGAAGACTTAAATGAGGAAATCTATGCAACTCGCATGTTTGTCATGCCAGCAGTGGCTTACGTTAGTTCTGCACAAAGACTGGTAATGATGAACCAGCTAGCCTGATTCTGTTTGAATGAACAAAATCTACCTCCCAGCACCTCTAAAACATCAAATCAAGCTGTAACATGTTGATCGTTGGTCATTCTCTTAAGCCATACATATTAACTGCACTACGTTTACTGAATATCAGACAGGAGTCGATCTTCTTATGAAACTGTCTGCAAGAAAGTGAATAAACATATTTCACAAAATGTCGAACTATTCCTTTAATAAGGCAGCACGTAAGCATGAGTTTCATGTTTCTGGGAATACACCAACTAAACATGATATTTTCAGAACCTGCTGATAGAGCGCAAAGGCCGGAGGTTCATGCTGATGGGAGGATTCATTCTCATGACCATCTGGGCTGTTGTTTTTACAATTGCTCTGTTGTTTGAGGTAAATCACTTATATGACCTGCATAATGACCTACATACTCCTGATAAATCATACATATATCTTCAATGTGTCAAAGTTCAAGTAAAATAATTTAGCATGTGTGATTATTATGTGAGTTTTCTATGGTGAAGTGCAGTAATTATGAGTTATCAAGAAAGTCTGGTTTGTATTCATGCGTTTGTGGATGTTAAAATGTCTTTGTAATTGTTTAGATCACAGATTGACTGAATATCTAAAAAAATACAGTAGTAGATTTATCACCCATGTGTTTGTGTCACTGTATGCAGATGAAAACACCTTGATGCTGTAAAAAAAAAAAGTGATGAGTGTGAGAACAGAGATTCAGTGAAATCTGTGTTTCATTGTGTCAGTCAATCCACTAGGAGGCATCAGAAGTCAACACTTTTATTGGGGTGAAAACATAAAGTAGATTGACAATAGGAGTAAAAGATGATTCAAGTAACTTCACTGGATTTGGAGTTTGAGTTTTTAAAGACATCCCAGATCTCTCATCAATCTGTGAAATATAAAAGTGATTGAGAGAGTGGATACTGTGGATATTTGATTTTTTTCTTTCCACATGCAAACAGAACCATGTATCCTGGATGTCGTATCTGAGCATGACCTGCATCTTCACCTACATTCTCAGCTTTGGCATGGGACCAGGTCAGTTTAACTTCTTTATTTTTATGTGTAACACACAAAATCAGATAAAATCTCATCTCACGATGTATTGATGAAATTAAAATAATCAGTCCTCTTTCTGTCAAACCAATCAAGATGTTCCATTTAAACACTTCTTGTATTAAAAATGTGCATTCTGGTTTTCAAATTTAATTTGTAATACGTCAACATCTTCAATACAGTTTTAGTAATTTTCTCACCCCACAGGCTTTACTGCAACTATAAAAATGCTAAATGTAACTCCAAAACATTAACTTGGATGTTGAGGACCATTTCACATCCAAATGAGCCATAAACGCACTGCTCCCCACACATCTCAACAGCTGTTACCATCTGCATAAAAACTCAAATTGTCTCCTCTGGGCATATTTCAGGTGATAAACAGTTTATAAGGTACGCCCAGTGCAGTCTAACACAAGAGTTATGCAACAAATTCCTCACTTCTTGAAGATTATAGAGAGAAGTGTTCATTCAACAGGATTTATTAGTGCTGCTAAACTGTCTTACAACACACACTGTATATGTATTTATATTTCTAAGGATGTGATGTGATAAAGATGACTCTGATTGATAAATTTTATATTTCAGCCGGAGTGACTGGTCTCCTACCCACAGAGATTTTCAATCAGACTGCTCGTCCAGCAGCCTACATGATCGCTGGCTCCATGATGTGGATCAACCTTTTCATCACTGGAATGATCTTCCCGTTTTTAGTGGTCAGTGCGGCACTGCATCCGTCCAGCTGTCAGCGTCTGTCCATACATGTGCCCATTCATTTAAGTGACAATAAACAAGCATTCATACATAGAGAGTAGCTTATAAAATTATAAATTTAAACCAAAGTGCAAATACAGCTGCAGCATGATTAATAAGATAAAACTAAGACGCTATTTAAAACACGCTGAGTTCTGGCATACTGCTCTGTCTCTCTCTCTACTGTATACCATCTAATAACAGGCAAAAAGGCTAAAAATATATACTTTTATTGTAAATTTTACATATTTATTTTTAGTTTTAAATGGAGCATGAGGTGTTTCAAACACTTAGCATTAGACTTTTGTTAATTAATGAATTTATTAGGAGACTACAAGCTAACATGAAGGTAAATGCAACATAAGATACTGTGGTTTCATCTTAGATCCTGGTGATCTTTCTAACATGTAGAATTTTAAGTTATGTTGTTAGTTTATTCTCAATAATATAAATAGTTTTCTGTATATGTTTACATATACAAGTGTAGAAAATAGCTTGGAGGTGTTTAAGACTTAGAGACACAATTAGACATTTAATTACTCATTTATCTGACACCTTTCTGTTGCCTTCCTTTTCCAGAGTGAGCTGAGTGAGTTCTGCTTTGTGCCTTTCGGAGCGGTCTGCCTGCTGTCTGCTCTGTACATTGGCCTGTTTCTGCCTGAGACCAAAGGGAAATCTCTGCAGGCCATCACGAGTGAATTCCACAAGCTAAATTTCAAAGGCCAGAGCAAACAGTGTGAATCACAAACTCAAGCACAGTATCAGTTGGGTGAAGTATGTCACTCCACGGCCTTGTAGACGGATGTATCACCTGATACGCGCAGCCACCACTGTAAAACTCCTTTTGACCTGCTTGAGCTGGAAGAAGTCCTACACAGTCTGCACAGGGACCGGGTGGGGAAATATTCACTTCCATATGACTGAAAGCGACTTACATCTGCTGTAACTCCTTTATCTGGAGTGTGATTTCTTTGAAGAGAATTTAAAGGAATTATTTTTGATGTCTTCATATGTAAACACACAGTTTTGCCACAGTAACTTAAAGGACTGTTTATTTGGGTATTTGTGACAGACCACAAATCATCGGCTACAAAGACAGTGCTTACAAAACAACATATTTATTTATAGGTAAAGAATCAGCCTCAGAAACAGTAATGAATTTTATAAAGATATTTTACTGTTTTTCCTTGTTTAATGGGGCAAAGAGAAGAGTTGTCATCCATGTTAACAGCAGATTTTTTAACGACTGTGGCAAACTATGTCTGCTCATGTCTGAGGTGAAACCTCATTCGCTGTCTAAATGTATTTAGACAGAAGCGAAGAATAAATTTGCACTTTATCAAATATAATGTTTGTATCAGCGTGCAGACGTCATTCATAAAAAGATAACTGCTTTTAGTAATGAGTGGAATGTGTGCAGTTGTTTCTGCTGAATATTGGCAGTATTCTTGTTGTTTTAATGATCTAAATCTGAGCTAATAAAATCATCTGATATTAACATAGCTTATCATATTTCTCTTTACAATGAGATCATGAAAACGCACATTTTAAACATAAAAGTCAAAAAGTATTGATGAATAAACTGGACAAGCTGCTAAAAGCTAAGAAATAAGGCTCTAACCCCAAAAGGACAACTCAAGACCAACAGAGAATATGAAACAGAGGTACACTGTAACACAAAACTCATAAATACAATAAAGCAAAGAAAAACACACAATTCTGTGTCACAGTGTTTACTTTTTGAAGAAAAAAAAATGGCCAAAATGTTGATTGCGACTGAATTTACTGATTAAATGAATGAGTCATGAAGTAGAACCCAGTGACAGCATTTCAAATGTTCACAAGTCACAAGAGTAAATCCCGAAGTACAGGATGCATTCAGGCGGAGTGAGGTGCATTTGCATTAACCTGTTGTCTGTGGACTCATTATGCATAACACAGGACAGCAGTCGGGTAAGGTTGGGCAATAAGACCTAAAATGTATATTACTGGATTTTGTTTTGTGTCTTTTACGGTGACAGGGAACATATAACAAGGATAGTTTGGGTATTTTGAAGTGAGGTTGTATGAGGTACTAATCCATAGTCAATGTATTATCTACAGGAGGCAGCTCATTTTGGAGAAGCAGACATGGATCCCACCACAGAAGCTGTACTATGCAGCTGTGCAAAAGAGTGCATTGCTACAGAAGCCTTTAATTTAATTAGAATATAATTGGACATTTGGTTTCTGTTTCAGTTTGATTCAAGAGACAGTTGAAATGTTGTCTTTTCATAATAAAGCAAATTAAGGACACACCACAAAATCACCAGGACACCACAGCTTTCTTTGGATCTCTTTTAGTGAATGAGTCTGTAATGATACAACATGTGACAGCGACTGTATCAGTTCACACCCTCCTGTCAGACTCAGTCTCCTTCAGCTCCAAATGCAGCTCATTAAGTGGATTAGCTCCCGTGAGACAATACCAACTCACTTATTGTGCAGGGGCTTGAAATTAGCTGGAATATTAAAGGACACTATTACATTAAGACATTTATATGGGTTTATATGTGTTTTACATTGATGTATCGTGGGTTGAGATATTTTAATCAAGGATTTTAAAGGTTAAGTGTGATATGATTTAGTGACATCTAGCAGCGAGGTTGCAGATTGCGACCAACAGACTACACCCTCCCCTACCAAGCGTGTAGGAGAAACTACAGTGGATAGAAAATTTATGAATACCAAAGGTGTTTGATCTGTGCTGATTTTTACTGTAGAAATACGGGAGTTAACAGGTTAACTTGTAGCTCTGCAGTCAGTATTCAGCACAGTGTATGCAGTCCCTCTAGCAGGAACTTGAGGCTGGCTACAGAACATGTCAGTCTCCTTAAAATGTCCAACTTCACAGCAGAAATAAACATGTTTACAGCCTGGTACAAAAAAACGTTTTGGTCTTTCCCAAAAATGACAATTGTACTGAGTGTGAGGCTTAAAGTTATGCATCAATTAAGAGCATTGCAGACAATGACAGTATAAAGAATGGACAGAGCACGCGTGGCTTCACCCATAGGTTTCCGTAACGCCATTTTGAAGTTCAAAATATGCAGTTTTTTGGAAACCTGTGGCTGACATCACGGATACTACAATATTTTACACAGTCCACGACACCAAGCTACCCGCTGGATCTGTGGATATTAAAGAGGATGACCCCTGCTTCTTCTTCTCCCCAAATTCCACAATCAGCTCCTTCGTCTTGCTGATATTCAGGAGTCGGTTGTTGTCCTGACATCAGGAATATATGGACGCAAACTCTTTCAGTGTAATCTGTGAATCTCCTCAAGAGCCACAGAAGACATTGTTCACAGGATGAGCAGCACCTCCCTCAATGAGTAACCTAATGTCCATGTAAACTCAGCATAGTGCCTCTCTAATGTGTGTATGTAGTGAACTGTACTTACACAGGATTACTCATAAATTATGTATGACATACAAGCTCCATGTGACCTTAAGTGTGCAGCAAATAATCAACCATCCCCTCATCCTTTTTGCTTTTTCTGTTACATCCTATAATCTGCGTGGAAAAGTAATATTACTTGAAATCTGTTTTACTAGTTAGACATTATCAGGAATGTTTAACCAGCAGATAGGCCATATTGGCAGGTAATAGTTACAGGACTTATCCAGACAGACCAGGTTTAATCAGTGTTTGGTTTGTTTGGTTATCACTGTCAGACACATTGAAAAATGATTGCTTGAGCAACATGACTGGACAACTACAGCCTAGTGGTGTGTAACTTCAGGTTGCATCTTCCGTATATGTTGGCCGTCTGCTCCTTCTGCAGCCTGCATCCAGGGAGCCAGAGCAAAAAAAATGGACTGTGCATCAACAAAGGTAACACTCTTACTATTATTTTAATATTCTATACTATTTTCTATGACAACTGCTGATTTAAAAACCTCCATGTAACCATTTGGGGACAAGCAAAAGAAGAAAGCATATTCATATTCAGTCTGTCAACTTAGACAAAGAGACAAATACAGAAAAAAACGCATTTGTATTTGCTGTATTTGTTGTAGGTTTCTAAATTAGAAATCAATGAATCAAACTGTAAAATGTAACTGCTTTGTTACAGGAATTTAAAAAAAAAAACCCTTGAATAAGGAAGACTGGATTCAAAGTATCAAAGTTTAAGTTAAATTTATTATTCTTGTACAAGAAGGAGTGTTTAACAGTGCAACACACAAAAGGGGTTACAGAGAACATTTTTTAAAAATGGGCTGTCTCGGACACCTCCCATCTGATACAGATAATATCATAACATTCCTTTTTGGTTTTCTGTTCAGTAATGAGCATTATGATTCATATCCAAATGGTACTCCCCTAGCCTGTCTCTCCTAACCTTGTACTACTAATTTATAATTATCTCTCCCTGCCAGCCTCAGTAAATCAGAGGCCAACTAAGGGAAGTATGCGAGACATACAAAAGACAGGATACACACACACTATCTATATGAGTAAAAACATCTGCACCCCAGTATAATCCTAATTTTTATAACATGCTTTATGCTATAACTTTATAATGATCATTTTCAAAGAATTTCATTTATATTAAAGCTAAACTAACTCATAGCTACAATATTTCCATTCATGTTTATTATGTATAAATTGTTTTGTAAATTTTGTGTAAAAATTGTCACTACATTTTTACATGAGTACTAAGCAGTCGGACAAAAGGACAGGTAAACTGGGGGTCGGGCCAACCTGGGTGGTCATAGATCTACTACATGGGGGCACGTGTATCACCAGGGGAAAAATATGGAGTGAAATGAAGTTGAATGAAAAAGATTTATGTAAAATAAATAAATAAACAAAAAAAGAGTTTTCTGATGCTGTCTTGCTGATCTGTACTAAAAAAATGTATTAGTTGTATCCCAATTTTTCGTTAATGACTAATAAAAACTTTGAGGTGGAGGACTGAACTTTTTTGGTTTTACGGGCATGCCAGCAGAAGTTTGAGGACCACTACGTCCAGCTGAGTTGTAGGTTAGTTATCCATCATTTAAAGTATCGAAGAATCCATCACAACCAAAAACACACAAAAAGTGTGTGAAGGAACTTTTTCTTCCTTTGGCTGGAGGTGATAAATGGGTCACTAAGTCATGATTTGATTATTTCCGAACCTAAAAGTAGAAAATGAAGCGATAGTTCAACTCTCTGTCACCTGGAATGAATGAACAAAGGTCATAGGAGATAAGATGCTGACCTATTACTATTACTATTTTACTAAAATTTAGCTTGTATCCTTTTTTATCAGTTATTAGTTATTGCTAATTATTGTTAATGACTGATAAAAACTGAAACTTTATTTGTCTTCAGGAGTATGGCAGCAGTACGTCACTCACTTAACAAAGCAGAACGAGGTGGTGGTCAAAGTGTGAAGGTCTTGGGTTCCACTTATATTGATTGAAAACATGTTTTAGTCCTCTTGTTCTCTGTCCTGTAAATATCTACTTTATAAATTAAAGACGTTATGATTTCCACTTTACATTTTAGCTGCAGTATTGGAGGCTTTATCTGCTGTCACTGGTGTTGGGAATTGGAGGATCGTTTCAGTATGGGATTCAAGTTTCTGTCATTGCTTCTCCAGCAGTGGTAAGGTTTCTATTACCGAGATGCAAAGCATGCATCAAAACGTATGGTTTGCTATAGACATAAAGTTAACTGTGTGAGCAACCCCCTCACTTGATACAGTTGGTCTCCCTTCTTTATTGTTCCATGTTGTGTGCACACATCAAGTCTTATTTCCAAATAAGAAAAGTGCCTGGGCAAGATAATGAAGAGCCAACAATTTTAACCTGCTGAGACACTTCACCAATTTAACACACCACTTCATGTCTGACCTTTCTGTAGCACATTCAGAGTTTTGTGAACCACACATGGATGTTTAGGTACGGAGCTCCAATAGATGGTTATACCAACCAGCTTATCTGGTCCTTCATCGTGGCCGTGTTATCCCTCGGAGCCTGGGCCGGTGCTATTCACAGTGGCAGCCTTCCTGTCACTTATGGCCGGTGAGACACACACACACACATCATGGCTATATTTATCTAAATCTTTGGGGTTTAGTGGGGTTGTTAATTAATAACACACACTCAACAATTTCTTGCTGACATCTCTGTTTTTTAGAGCCAAAAGAACCAGTATGATAGCAGTATGGCAGAAAAGCATCAAGTTTTAGTGTGACAATAATCTGATCTGGTTTGTAAGCATTTTCAAATGATACAATTGGCCAGAATTAAGGGTTGAAAATATAATAATTTATTCATTCAATCATTTCTAAGGCAAAAAAGAAAGTATTGTTAGTATTAGGTGAATTTGCATTAACCTGTATTAGATTGTATGATATTTAGCAACAGGAATTTGTCATTTTTACAAGTTACAAGTTACAACAAATAACATGAATTAATGAGCTTTATGAGGTGCTAGTAGGTGGATTTTGTAAACTTTGGACAGAACCAGGCTAGCTGTTTCTCCGTTTCCAGTCTTTGTGCTAAGCTAAGCTAATTAGATTTAATAAAAGAAAAATAGAATGATATCAATCTTCTCATCATGTGTATTTCCCAAAATGTCATGCTACTCATTTAATTTCAAAGAATATGGTCCATGTTGGATGCAACATAAAAGGTAAGTTACAAGACGTTATTTTACTGCTACACAGATGAATTATCTCATTGAATGAAATCTTTGGTGTTTGTTTTGATTCGGCAGAAAAAATGTTCTTTTGTTCAACAACGGCGTGGCGGTTGTCGCTGCTGTCTTCATGCTCTTCAGTCGAATGGCCAAATCTTTTGAGATGATCTTACTGGGAAGATTTCTCTATGGATATAATGTTGGTATGTTCTGATTATGTGCATGTGTGTTGTGTGTGACCCTCTTTAGTTTTTGTTCTTGTGTTTATTTCTCTCATCATCCTGTCTTTTTTTTTTTTTAGGTCTTGGCCTGAGTGTGCACATCATGTACCTCGGAGAGATCTCTCCAAAGAACCTCAGAGGTTTCCTGACTCTCATGGCCTCAGTCTTCATCGGCTTTGGAAAAGTCGTGGGTCAAATAATTGGCATCAAGTAAGACTGTTGGCATAAGTTTAATAATATTCATGGCACACAAAAAACAAACCTTTATGGGTAAACAGGGGAGAAAAGCAACATCTTGCTCGCTTACTTATTAAGGAGGCCAAGTTACTTAAGCTCTGCTTTGGGTACAAACATTACAAACATTGGTAGTTGTCCATTGGTTCTTACATGCTGCGATCAAAGACATTTTCTTGTTCAGGACTAAAGTACAAGACCTTGTCGACCTCGTCTTACAAATCAGCAAGTAATTTCCCTGGATAACATATTAAACAGTCTTATTTACTGATCTACAGCGTCTGCCCTTTTCCCTGCTACTTCACTCATTGATTTGTTTTGTTTAGGGAGATTATGGGTACAGAGGAAATGTGGCCATATCTCTTAGCTGTTAGTGGTATTCCTGCCATCCTGCAGTTTGTGATGCTGCTTCTCTTTCCTGAATCACCTCGATATCTTTACATTGACAAAGGAGATACTGAAGGCTCCAGAAAAGGTGAGTGGA
Source organism: Miichthys miiuy (assembly GCA_036365135.1). Taxonomy (NCBI): domain Eukaryota; kingdom Metazoa; phylum Chordata; class Actinopteri; family Sciaenidae; genus Miichthys; species Miichthys miiuy. Next base: position 22,592,057 of record CM071604.1, read on the forward strand.
CACAGCAGACTTTGTATCTGTGTAGCACACTAAATTATACAGCTTACAAATACACTTATGCAAAGCTCGAAAAGCTGGAGTTGGTACCTTGTCTTCATTATGCCCACATTAGTTTTATTTTGTCTTTCGCTTTACTCTATAACTGGCTCTCAAGACTTTCCTCATAAAGTGGCTCATATAACAGATCTGCTAATGAACAGTGCATCATGCTGGATGTGTCCACAGAAACTCTAGGCAGGTGTTTGTGCCCTGATGCTGTGATGGCGTTTATCCGATGTTACTGTTGTCTCTGATAATGACATTAAACAGTATTATCACTTTTAATAGTGAACTGAGAGAAAAGACGTTCTGTGTTTAGACTGGGTCGTTAATGGACATCCAGTTCATCATGTCTTCAACTTGTTTTGTGTGTAAAAGCTTTGCAGTGGCTGTGGCAGGAGGACGACTTAAAGCTGGAGCTGGACGACATGCAGAAAGAGAGAGACAGCACGCAGGGAGAGAAAGCCAAGACTGTGAAGGATGTTCTCACCTCTCGCTGCGTGAGATGGCAGCTGCTGACTCTCATCATCCCCTGTGCTGGTGTTCAGTTCTGCGGCATCAATGCTGTACGTTAATTTCAGCTTTTCCCTATATAAAAATATACATTCACACACGCCTGATTTATAATTATATCTCATTCTCTCATCCAGCTGTATTTTTACGCCTTTGACATCTTCCGTGAGTCAGGCGTGCCAGAGGACCAGATACATTACTTGTCTATCGGAATTGGAGCAACAGAGCTCATCACTTCGTCACTGTGTGTAAGTATCTCTTCAAAGTAGCTAATCATAAAATACCCTGACACCTGAAGAAGGATAACAATGCAGTAGTCTACAATTTGGGTTTTTGAGTATGGATGCACGTTAAATTATATGACACAGCTCAATTTACAGACCTTCCTTGTAGTGCACATGATCTAACAAGGTGATTATAGAACAATAATATTCACAGACTGACTGGGAGAGAGGAAAATAACACACATAAAACACATAAAGGCGCTGTAAGCCTCTCATTTCCTTTCATTAGGTCAAAAACTATTATATAATATAATCCATGAAATGAATAACTGCTTAAATAAATGTATTCTTTATCATTTTATTTTTCACCAAAGGGGAAAGCAGCAGTGAAACAAAAACACAAAGCACTTCTGCCCATTTTAGAACAATTTGAATACCTTTTATGTCTAATTTTTCCATGGTGACTGTGGAAAAAACTGGAGTGGGTAATGGTGGCGTGAATTTTAAAAACCTGTGAGTGAGCTTTGTATGAGAAATTTATTTTTTATGCTGATGTGTTGGAGGAAAGGTTAGGTTGGATGAAAGTAGGTTTCATTTATTTTTTTTCCCTTTATGTTGCCATAGTACTTTTGCATGTAACTCTGGAAATTAAATAAATCACTTCATGACATGAAAAAGAAATGGGTAAAAACAGGCTGATGTTGATGATTATGGATTAGTTACATGTACTGCTGAAGGTTTAAAGTCCTGTGTGATGAAGCACCAACGTGTAGACTTTATTTGACTTGTCTGTACATCACTGTTGTGTCTCAGTCTTTCTTGATAGATCGTGTCGGCAGAAAGAAGTTGATGGGCTACGGCTATCTACTGATGGGTATCACCATGTCTATACTTACTGTCACGATGTCCTACAAGGTAACTACTCACCTTTCTCTAGCCTGTGTAGTAGAGGACAAGTTATAAATGTTTCTCTTTTCATACAGGATATAAATTCATGGATCCCGTATGTGAACATCGCCCTGATCTTTTGCGTCATCTGCATTTATGGACTTGGACCTTGTGAGTTTTCTGTCGTTTCTTCACCTCACAGCTGAAACGTTTGTGATGATTTTTAACTGATTTCAAATCATTTTCTTTTAATTGTCGTTCAGCTGGAGTGTCCATGGCTCTCCCTGCTGACCTCTTCCTACAAGCATGGCGACCTTCTGCTTTTGTGGTCAGTGGGACTATCAACTGGCTCGGCATGTTCCTTGTGGGGATGTTGTTCAGCTACATTGTGGTGAGATACCTGCTCTGTATCGTTACTTCAAAATTTCCATATTTCTATCTTTATATCATGTCAGCTACTGTTTTCTAACAGTCTGATTTCACGTGTGTCCACACAGGAGGCACTCGGACAGTTCTGCTTTCTCATCTTTGTGGCCTACTCCGTTTTCAGTGCAGCGTTTCTTTTATATTTTGTCCCAGAGACCAAAGGAAAGACAATGGTAGAGGTTATGGAGGACTTCAACAAACTGAACTACAAGAACAGTGCTGACACTGAGAAGACAGACGTTAATCTTGGAACTAAATTTTAACTTGTTTTTTCACATTTTTTTATCATATAACTGAAGGGGATTGTGTGTTTAGTTGCTTGCATTTTTTTTAAGTGTTTCATTAATGCTGCCATTGACTGCTGACTCCTCACTTCTCTTAAATGGACAGTGGGGGTGCAATATTTTCTTTTTTGATTGACTGTGGAAGTGCTAGTAAAAAATATTTGGAATTGGAGTACAGGAAGAAATTGGTGTGCATGACTTTACATTGGTTCTCTTCCCTTTAACAGTCTGAAAAAATTGTTTTCACAATTGCCACCATCACCTTGCGCATGGTGGGAATCGTTGGATCTCTGGAAATAATATTCTGAAGAGTATGGTCTAGACCTTCTCTATATGGATGAACGTGCTGCTGGGGGATCTGAGGTCTTTGTAGCTTTCTGGGTAGACATCTATCCATCCTGACCGACTGATATCACCAGAATTAAATCTATGTAGCTGAAACTACAGTACTTTTACTCTTAGAAAATAATCATTCCAAACCGTTTTCTTTTAAACATACTGTATATCCTCTTGCCTTGTATCATTAGACTTTTAGTTTAAGGCACTTTCACCTATAGTCTACTCATGACTTACATTTGCCACTCATACCATACAAGCAGTAGTGGAAATATACTATTGAAAACTCTAAAATGATAAATATTTATTTAAAAACAAACCTTATTTAAACATTTTAGTTTAACTCTCACTCTGATACCTTTGTTTTTCTCCTTTCCTTCTTTTCATACACCTCATCTGTTGTACAATTCAATTTATTCCCCCTGCACAGGAGCACAGCGCCCCCTACTGTACCAGAGTAGTTGTAAAATTGCCATATACACCTTGAGGGTCTGATATCTGGCTCTGGCCCACTCCTTATTGCCAAAAGCCAGTCCTCGATGGACAAAATGTTTCATCATAATACTAGTAACTGAAAGACAGAAGTTAAGAGCTTTTCAATTGCAGTTTATTTGATGCTCATCTCTGTACCAACAAAAGAGATGAGACCCAATAACAGAGTACAAAAACAAATATCTATAGAAAAGTATGCTTATATTGAAATATGTCCAAAGACGTTATAATAAAACATGTAGCTCACATGTTTTAAGAGCAATCTTGTTGAATACGATGATAAAATACCAAGTTAACATATTGTACATTTTCTGTGTGTGTTTTTATACAAAAGTGTCAATGCAAGTCACTCTGTACAATTCTTAACCTTTAGAAAAGAGGACCTTTTTTAATCCACTGCTGTGCACAATCAGTATTTGGAAGGCACTTTGCAACAGACCAAAAGCAGAAAGCAAAAAAAACCAAACATTTAGGCCTAAATAATCATTGGAAATCATTTTTTTTTTCTCTTTTCTTTTCTTTTTTTTTTTTTTTTACACTTGAGTACCAACATGAGTGAAAACAAAAATCATACATCCCAGTGAAGAAAAACGCTCAAACAAAAAAAAGGAGCATCGTTTCCTTACAGCATCTTCAACCACTTGTTTTCAAATAAATCGATAACAATACAACCCTTATTACCTTTTTAAAGGAGTAAATACTAGTGCAGAGTGGATCAAAAAAGGACAAAAAAAAAAAAAAATTATTGGTCAAAGACATGAGTCGTGCAGCTGGCAGTGTGAGCGCTACCAGAGCATTGTGACAGTACGGCGAACAGTGAAACTATTTACTGCCACCAACCAGTGATCGACATTCAGTCCCCAGCTCAGCTCGCATGCCGGAACATGCAGTTTACACTTTCAATCAAATGGCCATAACTTAACATCCCTCCACGATAGACAAGGGAAAAAAAAAGAAAAAAATCTATATATGTACAGGACCACCATTGACAAACACTGATCATATTGGTTGGTTCATATATATTTATATATATATATATATTTATAGAATGTGTATATGAATGGTATATACACTTGTTACAATCACAACATAACCATAAATAAAATAGGAATGTACTGAATTTAACAGACTAAATTACTCACAAATAATAATTAAAACAGAAAGCAGGAAACACAGATCAAACACAGAAATAGACACTTATCTTTTTTTTTGTCTGTTTTTGTTTTTTTGTTTGTTTTTACAGAGCCGTCACCACACACACACTGCTAAGCCCCTTCACTGATGGATGGGTTTGATCTGCATCATGATACAGCTTTTACAACACAAGAAAACACACAGACCTATGAGAAACATGTTAATCATCTGATGTGTGAGTCATAATAATAATAATAATAACAATGATAATAAGATATGTGATTTTAGTTAGGATTCTTATTTTGGCGTAGATCTCTTCAATAATTTCAGCCGTGTCTTGACTTACAGTGATCCGAAACCAAATGAAACAATACTTACAAGGAACTGATCTTCACACACAAACTTTCTTTGAATCATAACATCCTGTCGGGTCTTTTTTTTAAGACGTATAACCATCAGCATCATAGAAACGTTTTCATTACAGTGGAAGTGGAGCGAATTTGCAAATCAAACAAAGCGAAGCAGAAAAGTGGACACGAGGCTCCAGTTTCTTCTCATAGGAATGTCCTGGATTCAAACCATTTGGATCAAACGCATGTTCACTGTAACATATCGATCGCTTGTGCCTTAACCTAGAGATCATTAGTGCAAACACAAGACATGTCATCTACTAACAACACAAGCCAATCTGATAGGAGGTGGCTGAGCAACACAAGAAGAAGAAGAAGAAGAGACAGAGGAGAGTTAAAGTGAGCTTCACTGTGTGACTCTGTAAAAGTTGCATTATGTTTGGTTGGTCCAGAGGCTGGTGGATCAGGGTGTCTCTCTCACACACACACACACACACACACACACACACACACACACACACACACACACACACACACACACACACACACACACACACACACACACACACACACACACACACACACACACACGTCTCTGCTTGACATAATTTAGAGAGAAAAATTATCAAAAAGGAGCAAATCACAAGATTTTTGTTTGACGTTTAAAAAAAAAAAAACTGTACACAAAACCAAGGGCATGAATAAGTTAATAAAATATAATCTACATTTCTCAAAATATATACTGAAAATATACCTGACCTTGGTCCCTGTTTAATGTACACAACTGATTCAATACAACAAGAAACCTTGTTATTTTAGGGGGGAGGGGGTACAAAAATCATTTCTAACAAGCTCAAGGCATCGTTCAAGACGAATTTTACAGGTTAAAAACATTTTCTCCCTGAAAATATTCAGGTATTCCTGTGCACACTATAGATCATAATAAATAATGATGGCTTTCCTCTGCAGTTTATCATAGGAGTAATTCATTTTACAAATCATCAAATCAAAAAATGATAAAGGGCTTTCCACATACAAATGAGCTGCCAGTAGATCTGCTTCATGGATAAAACTAAAAAAAAAAAAAGAAAGAAAAATCAAGAAGGTAAGCTGAGTGCCTGATTTCTGACAGGGAGAGTGGAAATCTAATGAAGTTAGTGCAAGATTTAACCCTGCTATGACACACAAAGGACTACGGCGTTATTTGTATTATTCATTTTTGTTTTAGTCAAAGTTTAAGTTAGATTTTTGCATGGCGAGCTTTGTGTAAATTTACAGGTAAAAGTGCTTCATAACTATAATCCTGTCAATAGCAATTCTTTAAAGGTCTTTGATTAATGCTACTCAACGGCGAGCAACCTGATACTTCCTTTATGAAGTGGAAGAAAATTACTTATAATAAATGTGTCGAGAAATATGCCTCGGGCCTGTTGGGAATGTTTCTTGGAATAATTAAAAGTATCAAAGAAAACCTGCTATCAAAATTGAGGCCAATTTAAATCCCTGTCCTTAAGAAAAACAAGATCCTTCTTGAATAGACGCAGAGAAACAACATAAATACAGAATTCACAGACAGACAATAAGCAATTACTTGTTTTAAAGTAAATAAGCAGTAAATAATTCACCTCATGGCAAGAAACGTTTGTGCAGCTAAGAAAGCTCAATAACACGCAAGCCGGAAACAAATGAAAGCAAACGTAACTTTCAACAGATCTACATCAGGCAAAGGACATAAAACCTTCATGTTGTCTCTTTATAAAGAAAATTTAAACAACGTACACGCACTTTTCATACTCTGAAAAAGTAGAAAAAGTAGGAATTGTATGGCAGTCTGTGACAAAAATATCAGATACACATTAAGCAATGTCACAAACAGAAAAAGTAGTCTTGAGGCAAAGTTATTCCCAAATACAGAGCATCTTCTGTGGGCAACCCGGCTTTGTCCTAAGAATGAGAGGCTTTGCAAGAACTTAAGCAAATATATCACTTCCCTCCAAAGTCCATTCCACTTTGACCCGCCTCGGCATCCACCAGTGAAGAGGCAAACGCAGACTGGACTATCTGAAAGCCAAATGACTCGAGCAGAGACATGTTTTGTTGAGGGGAGAAGGGAGAGGTCAGGGAGGGGGCCAGCTCATTTAAGCCCGGCCCTGAAACCCCCTGGGCCTTCTGGGCTTTGTGAACTCTGTGCTGGTGCTTGTTGAGGTAGGACTTGGTGCGGAAAGCCTGGCCACAGATGCTGCAGTTAAATTTCTTCTCGGGGTCCGTCTTGGCTTTAGATGCCTCCGGAGACCCCAAGGTCCCCGCAGAAGCTCCGTTGCAGGCTAAAGAGGGCATCTCGAGTTCCGGCCCATCGGGTTTGTGTGGAGATTTAAGCTCGTCGCCATTGGACAACTCCGCAAATGAAGGATCTGATTCTTCTGATTCCAGGTGAGGACATTTCCCGGCGTTTTCCTGCCCGTCTGTGTGTAAACACAGCATGGATAGGAAGGTGGAGAGTGAGAAAGAGAGAGAAAAAAGGGAAAATGGGAGGAAACAAGAGGCATGAATTAGGACAAATGAATTATAAAAGAGTTTTTTTCAAATACAACTTTAATCCAGTAGCTGGCTGGCACCTGCGAAAACTTAAAAATTGTAACAAAACTGTAGTGAGAAGGCACCATGTGACAATTAATTTTACAGATCAGTCACAAAATATAGCAAACAAAACAGACACAGCTCCTTCAAAATGTGGCTACAGCATTAAAAATATACAGTCATCTATCTCAGGCCATTTGCCCAGTGTCCACTGACAATTCTGCTGTGCTCATCCAACCAGTGGGCAGTGCTAGCACCATGCCCCCACCCACCCTCCTGCTGGACTGTACTGACCTGCAACAGGCCCATGGACGGGGAAGCCAGGCAACCCGCCAGAGCGACAGTCCCAGAAATATGGAGCCCCACCTGCCTTCCCCATGAGCAGCTCAGGCTGCAGGCCCAAGGCTGGAGGGCCAGGCTGGGGAAGAACTGGGTGTCCAGAGAGCCCATGAAAGCGACCCTCTGCCTCAGACGAGGTGAGAAGCAGCTGGCGACTGGCGCACAGGTCTACACAGCACCCGGCCAGGGAGAAAGGAAGGGAGAGGGAGGGCAGACATAACAGGCCGGCGGAAACCATACGGACAGAATTACCTTCATTTAATCACTAGTATTTGAAAAGTAGACAGGTTTACTCATTGTTCTCTGTTTAGAGATGAATTCATTACCTTTTTCCTCTTTCTCCCTCAAGCAAAGTGCAAAGCACCGAACTCGGTGACTTGATGATGTAAATGATTATCGAATAATTGACTAAAACAGATGATATTCGTGCTACTTTTGTCAGACAAAATGACATAGAAATGTGTGCCATTTGAGTACAGACCTTTCTCAGAGTGGACAGTTTGACTCGTTGAACACAGGTGGAATTTAAAAACATTCAAAACGACCACATGTAAATACAGGTGTGACAATGCCAGGATCCCGTTATTGTGCATGCTGGCTCACTGACACTGAAACATCATGAATGTTATTAGCTACACCTGTGTGTCCCGTTGTAACATGTCAGAAGATCCCTGTGAGAAAAGCTCATACTGCGTATAACAAAGTATAATGTACACGCACGCACGCACGCACGCACACACGCACACACGCACACGTCTTGTTTGCCCCACAAATGGCATGACTCTGAAGGAAGACTACAGTGAAAACTGCAGTAAATATAGTGACAGTACACACGTCTGACCGTGGCCATCTCCAGGAGTGAGTCATATTTTCAGCTGTTTTTAATCTGGAGAGCTTTGTCCCTCGGAAATAAATCATTAAAAACAAATCATTGCCAAATCCTGTGAGTTCTCAGCTCAATCAGTACTAATTTGCATTGACTCAAATATTTACACCCATGCCAAATCAATTTATATTTGTATTCATATAACAAATTTGCCTCAAGGGGCTTTACAATCTGTACAGTAAACAATACCCTAAATCCTTCACGACCCTCAATAAGCAAATACTCTTTCGGTTTCAGACTCGAGCTCGGCAGCACTTTGGGAACTGCTCAGATGGCATCTAGAGACTCGTTGTGGACACACTAACTACATTTAAACTACTCTAACAAGAGGTCTGCTCATTTAGTGACTCCAACCAAATTATCCTCTCACAACTTCTCACTCTGCTATTATTAAACCGATCCATCATGAAAATAAGCAAAGCAAAACTTACATAACAGCGTAACCTGTGCAAGCAAATAATAAATAATGACGCTGCCCGAAGGACGCGCGTAAAAACAACACAACTTATCATTTTCACTACACATGTCTGCGAGGCACTGTACAATGTGACAGGCTGTTATTGTCACGCGCTTGCTGGCAAACACTACAACGGTCCAAATTGATTTTATTATCCCGGATTCCCATGAAAACACTAACCCACTAACGTCTAATAAGCTTGTCAAGTCTCCACTTGCTAAAGCAGAAAGCTTTTCCCTAGGTAGGCCAGAAATGATAGGGTCAATATGGTGCTAATGGAGTCCTATTTGTGGTATTGAGACTGATAATATCACTCATTAACAAGAGACTTATACACTGTCCCAAAATAACTTACATAAGCTCTATCTGTTACGATCTATCAAGGATTATGTGTGTTAATAGCACCTGCTGCAAAATGGCAAGATGGTAAACAAAGTGAAAGAGCATGATCGGTTTTAATGATTTACAAGGTGACTAATGGCTAAACCTGCAATTTTCAATTCACATTATAATCAATAATCTTGATAGCCAACCTTAGTTTGGTAATTAGCCGAATAGCATATTTTTCAAACGTCTTTGATTGTTCATATAATTGCAGAAAGTTGATTAAAAGTACGACCAACAGACATAAACCTCGTCTTCCGTGATATTTTGTGGTTGTGGCTCACAGCTCACTGTGCACTGTCTCCATGCTACTGCTTCTCCCACAAGAATGGCACAAGTACAGAAAAAAAAAGAGGCTTCAATGAGTCCAGGGCAAATGAGGAGTACATATCAGGACGATCATGCAACACTGTGCATTGTTGAACAATTTGCTGATGGACCAGCCAAGCGGGAAAACAGACGCTGTTAATCATATGATGCCATGGCCATGCTGGACAGATGCACACATAAAAAAATACAAAATAAAAAGCAAAAGTGGCTCAAATTCTTCCAAACAAATAAAGAGTCCGGATAGCTTTGGTGTGTTTACAATTTCTGTATGCGGTGATGGGATCTTTTTCCAGCCTAATAATAAGCTACATCTTTGCTCCGCACATAGCATCGGGTACAGAAAAGGTCGTGATTTCCACTGGAGTTTACCTTCTGTAGAATGTATGCGAGTAAATGAGTTGTCTGCCTATTGATTTCAGAAGAAGTACTTTTCAAAAAAGGTACAACATGAAAGTGTTTCCTCCAGCCATTTCTGCAATTCTGACCTTTGATGTGAGTCAGTGAAACTTCAGAGAACACATGGGTATTTCCAACACTTTTCCAGCTCTGTATGTGGCACTACTCACTAAAGATTGTGCGGCAGTCAGAGAATAATTAGAGAAAGAGGTTTGCAGTGCTTCCAGACTGTTTCCCTTCTACCTAATTACCACAGAAAGGTTCTGTAGACTGCCCCCTCTGAATAAAACACAGTTAGCTAGCAGAGAGACAACCAGCACATGAAACTGCACAACAGTAAATGTCAAAGCGAAAAGCGTAGCAGCAGAGGCTGATGTATGCTTGTGTTTTTAAAAACATACACAAAGATGTGGCAGCATGTTTCTCCAAAAAAAAAAAAAAAGCAGCAGAGCAAAATGAAAGCCAGAAACATGAAAGTTTGGGATGGGGCGGGCGGCCGCTTGCCTTCCACTGAGCACTGGCGTCCCATGTGGTAAGGGTTGCCGTTGTGCATCTGCAGTTCCCCCCTTGGCTCAGGGAAGGTGTGCATTGTGGCAGAGGGGGGCAGTGGAGAGCCATGGTGTGTCTTTATATGCACCTTAAGGTAGGACGCAGTGGAGAAACCTGGGACCAGAAGAACAAAGAACAAGGCAGTAGTTTGACACACCCAAGGCCTTGACTATGAGGAGGGGCGTCCTGTTACAGTCTGCTGTTTGGTGAAACCAGTCATGGCATCTATCGGATCATTGTCATCAGAGTAACTCTGGATCACGAATGATTAGTTAAGGGGAAGTTAAATTAATATCCACCTCTCAGCAGTGAGGAGCATCACTATATTATGGGCAAGATTTAAAAATCATTCAGTTTTAGCTCACTTTAATTTATTTGCCAGTTTGATGCCATTTTTATCTTTTATTTATCATTTTATATCCCTTATTCCAATATTAGTTTCAGCTTTGTACATTTTGTGTTTCATATCTTGTTTGTTTGTAAGCTGAACATTGCTCTTATTGTCTTATTGTACAAAGCGCAATCTTCCAAATCAGGACACAAAACTTCTGTCTGACCTCCCTGTATAAACATAGGTTGAATTAATGGGGGAAAAAAAAAGGAGTCTCAACCGGATTGACCAGAGAAGGACTCCTGTGTTTGTCCTCTATTGGAGCAAAAAAAAAAAGAAGAAGACGGCGAGGAAAGCCTTATCAACATGTAGCACCAGGACTTTATGATGAAGGTAAAGGCCAAGTTTTAGACATATTTGTCACATTCAGTATGTGAATTTCATCTTCTCTACAGACCGAGCAACAAAAAAAGAATTCGAAATATTTTTACACTGCTCAATGCGACCTGTCCCTGAAAGACACAATGCATTGTCCAGATGGAATGATTCGAACTGAAATGTAGCCTTCTCCCCTTGCAAGGACGAGGCACTCGTTTAAGGCAGTGGGTTTACAAAAATTGCATTTGAATAACGCCGTCGAAACCAGGAAGCACAAGACACTCATAAGGGACGGAGCCTGAATGAGGCTGAGTGAGGACATGTCAGGGGTGTTTGTGCTTCCTCCTGTGTCTGGGCAGCAAATAAACAAGGTGACTAATGTCATGTTTGGAACAACATTAGCACAGTGTAAAAAATTCATTTTAATGGCCCTTCCTTATTTTTTCTAAGAACACACAGCAGAGCCAGCCAAATACCTAAACCAGGTTGAGGGAGGTTCTCTGAATGTCCATGACTTCAGTGCCGACTGAATATTGGTCTGGACACGAGGAGCGCTGTAACAGTGTGGTGCACGCTGAGGTGTTTTAAACAATACCTTTGTTGCAAATGCCACAGTAGTTATGCGTTCCTTCACTGTGTTTCTTGAGGTGGTCCGTCATGTAGGCAGCTCGCAGAAACTTGCCGCAGACTTTGCAGGGGATTTTGTCCTCATGGCACGCAAGGTGTGACCGGAGGCGATCTCTCGTAGCAAAAGAGGCATTACAAATCTGTGATACAGAAATCAACATGTCAATACATTTCTCAAGTTTAGAAGCATCATTAGCTGTACAGTCTGATTTATAGATGCTTAATGTTACCTGGCACTTGTGGGGTCTCTCTGTAGTGTGAACCTGTTTGATATGTCCATTCAGGTGGTCAGGTCTGGAAATAAAAGGAGGAGGAAAATAACATTTGTATTTTGTCTATGACTAACTTCTAATACATTTCCAGTCTGTAAGAAAAGCACTCTGCTGTTGTTTAAACCAAAACATAAGCATGCACTACTCTGTGACATCTGAAGTGATTACCTCTAATAACGTGAGTGCAGGATTAAATCCACATTGTGTCGTTTGTTTAAAAGGTTGTATTACATCTGTGTGGTGTCACAAAGTCATAAAATTATGATAAATATAATACAGTGGGGTTTGTCATGCAATGTCAGCCCTTGGCCAAATTTAACCCATGGATGCTGTAGCTATATGGCATGTGCTCCAACCATTTGCTTACCGAACGCCAAAATAATAAATCCAAAAACACTCTCTGTAGTACCACACATTTGGTGACGGCTCTGCCATGAACGTCCTTCCTCTCCCTCATTACAATACAACTACTTCACTGATGCACGCTTAATTCCTTTGTACAGGTTTAATTTAAATGCCGATTTACGTTCTAGGTTAACTTTAACACATGTTTACTCTTGTATGGGTTATTTTAATGTAGGTTTACTGTGTCTCATGCTGCTACTGGATACCTGAATTTCCATCAAGATCAATAAAAGTATCTACCTCTCTCATCTATCTATCTATCTATCTATCTATCTATCTATCTATCTATCTATCTATCTATCTATCTATCTTACTTGTGACTTCTTATCATTTTATTATCTGCATGCATTTTAACCTCCTAAGCAGTAGGTGGTGACAGTGAGTTCTCAAAAGGGCCTGGGAAACTGGTTGTTGTGGTTGAACCCAAATTACACAGATGACAACACAGTCAGTAACGGTTCTGCAGATGGTGTATGCAAACATTTAAGAGAGTCAAGGTTTGCAGAAAGTGATTTTCTCTTCCCAAATGACACCTCAGGGTTTGAACTGCTGGTGATAAAGGGGCTGTCTATCTTGTCTGTGGATATCAGATGAGATGATTAACAGCTGTCTGAACAGGAACCACAGTGCTGTCACAGTTTTGTGACGATGAAGACTGTTATTATACTTCATATGCACGTACAGAGAGGTGCACCTATAATCACAGAAAGAAAACAACACTGCAACATGTGCACGGTGTCACGGATGAGGCAGCGTCACAGCATTGTTTTTGTATAACTCCCAAACACATGACATGGCTGTCAGTGAGTCAACTCACCTTGAAAAACCTTTCCCACAGCTTTGGCACACATACGGTTTGCCGACAGACCCGTCATGGGACCGCACATGGTATGACATCCTGTCCTTGCGCTTGAACCGGAGCCCGCACACCGGGCACGCGTACGGTTTCTCCCCGGAATGGGAGAGCTTGTGTCGGTTCAGGTGGTAAACGTCGCGGAAAACTTTACCGCAAATGTCACAGCCGACATGCCGCCTGGTCCTCTCTCGTTTGCGGCCGTTATCCACCGTCAGCCCTCCGTGTAGCTGCACGCCGTTTTCCACCAGACCAGGCTGAGACATTAAAGACACGCCGCCCGCGGATGACAGGCTGTCACCGACGTTGTTTACACCGCCGGTGTGGGCTCCGTGTTGCGCTTCGTGGTTCTTCAAACGGGAAGCCTCCGTGAAAGCTTTCCCGCATGTCCCGCACGGAAACAACCCATTGTCTTTCTGGGTGCTGTGATTAAAGTGTAAAGGCTCCACTACCCCACCAGCTTTCTTTGGTCTCCCCCTGTTTCTTTTCGACCCCGGGGAGCCAGCGTCGTGTTGAAACGCATTCCCCGACATTTCCGTTGATGGGGAAACGGACAGTCCCTCGACGGGCTCCAACACTGGCACCGACGACTCCCCGCCGCTGCCCTCCAGTAACACGGCGGCGGCGGCGTCTTCACTCCCATCCACATGCATGTGTGCATTGTTAGCAAAGCTTTGACCGTTCACCAGCATGCTCGTTCCGTTCACCAGATCGTGCTGTGCCACCGGGAAGCCCAGCTCCGTGGCCCCGGTGGCCTGGAAAAGGCTGGCGTCTCCTCCGCGTGAGGTGGGGACCAGGATTTGTACGTTGGACTGTTTGATTACCTCCTGACATATCTCGATGACTGACCGCATCAGCAGAAACTTGGCAGCTGTCATCAACTCCGGAAAGCACTCCAGTCGCACCACAATCCTGGAGGTGTAAGCAAAGTCCAAAACGTCTTTAAAAACTTTCGGGCTGATGGTGTGCATCTCCAGCTCCTTGGCGTCGCCGTCACCGTCCGTCTGACGGCTGAAGACCGACTCGAAATACTCGCTGCACGCGGCCAACACAGCCTTGTGAGCGGGGAAGCTCTCCTCGCCGACGCGTAAGATCACATCGCAGAACCTGCCTCCATCTTTCCTCTGAATGTTGAGGTTGTGTAGCATCTCCGCACTGTGCTTGCTCACCTGGTAGGTGTACGAAGAAGTCCAAGACGGCTCCGCTACCTTCTCCATGCCGAATTCATCCAAATAACAATGGTTGTTGGCGACAACGGTCGGAGAAATGACGGATTTGTTTGTGTGTTAACGAATAAAGAGCCGTTGATTTCAGCTAGCTACAGGACCCGAAACCAACCGCCCCTCCCCGTCGTTTTAGCATCTAACGTTAAACGTTAGCCGTAGCAGCAGCAGAGAAAAATGGCAGCCCCCCAGCTTCCTGTGAACTTTGACCCTGGTTTCTTCTTGAAGGGGGTGGGGGTCGCTCGTTTTGTAAAAAAATAAATCTCTCGGATTTCATATTGTATGTGTATGTTTTGTAACGACACCCTCATTGTAACGGCAGTCACTTAGAAGAGGAGGAGCAGTGCTGGTGGTAGAGACCTCCGGCACCGCAGGGGTCTTTCATGTCTTTATGCCAAAACGTTAACACGCAGGTCTCTTCCTGCCTGGGCTGTTTGTGAAACCCCTCCCCCAACCAGCCGACCACAAACACGAAGAAGAAGAAGCCCTTTTCCCCTGTACGAGCCTGAACCAGACACATGTAAAAACATTACACTGTACAAGTCACTCAAATTCGACCAAAAGACAATATATAAAAAGTATATTAAATGTTAAATATAAACGTTTGGAATAACGCAGTATTACTGCAGATATAAAATGATTTATAGAATGATAATTTAATGGTGGATTATTAGTTTTAGAGAGTATGGATAACTGTTTGGACCCAACAAGGCTCAGAGTGACACATTTTATATGTAGTCAAGTAGTAAGACACTTACAGTGAGTTACCACTCATTTTGCCCACATTAAAAGGGCAGATTATAAAGTTTAATACAATTAATTCCCCCGCTGCCTTAAAAATAACCATAAAACAAAAACAAAAACAGGATTTAATGCAGCCAGATGCATTGGACTCGTGCCTAATCAATGCTGTTTTGTTTTTGGCATCTGAGGAATCCCTTAAGTGTGAGACAAAGATTTAGCTCTTTAATAATCACTCTGGCTAATTCATCCATCACTGCTTTGGACTGTAGACTTTAATAAAAGGGTAACTCTATTAAGTGTCTCAAGCAGCACAGCCATAAGTGTCTTGGTATCCTTACATTTATGTAGTTAATTAATGGTTGTGTATTTACAGACATTTTAGATAAAATTACCAAGAACCTGCAAGACAGCATTAACCCTAAGCACGTACAGCCAACATACAGAAGACTTTAGTGGCGTGAAGGTATACATTATATACATAAGACACACAACCCATTTAAAACAATTAAGCATTGTGTTTTACTGAAGATTTTATTTATTAATTCTATTTGTGCTTTTTATAACTTAATAGCACATAAACTGAACCCCAACCACCCTCAAAAAAAAAAAAAAAAAAAAAAAAAAAAAAAAAAAAATTGACAACAGTGCTGCCCCCCCTTGTGACAGGTGGGATGGGAGAGGATACAGTTTAAAAGGAAAAAGAAAAAGGCACAACCAGCGCTAGCTGCATCCCCTGGAGTAGTCTTGAGATGCTCCAGTCAGTCACATCTACAGAAAAAGGGCCACTAGCCACAAACGGAAAGGTGGAGTTTACACTTAAGTTCACTTACTCATCCATCTAACATTTCTTACGAACAGTAGCCTTTTCTCTGTGAACTTCAGGGGGGGAAATTAAAGTTGGACACGACAAAGGAATGCTACCAGCTCTTGGTGACTTTGTCCCTCACAGTTTTCAGTTAAACTGCAGGATAGTTTCACCTTCCCCCATACCAAGAAAAAGGAAAAAAATAGCTATATACAGGGAGAATAAGATTCTTTCCCATGGTCTGTACAATTGGGCCTATACATTATTTACTTTGCAGAGCCTAATACAAATAAAAAAAAAAAGGAAAAAAATAAATTCACTCAGTCTGCAAAACTAATCGCCATCACTCGTCTTCCCATTTCTTCTGATGAGCCTCTTCAAAAGCAGTGACTTCAAAGTTGAAGACAAAGCATGGCATGGTTAGACTGTCCAGGTCTGTGCACTGTCTTTCAAATTAAAGTTCACATTTTTAAATGGTAGGAGGAGGTGGAGATGGACAAAAATAATAATAATCTTGCTATCAAGCACAGCATTTATTTTCTTATGGCCGGAACTCCAACTCATCTACACTTATGACCTTGGCTGGCATGGAGGGGAGTGGCTGTTCTAGCACGTCTGTGCCAAACCACTTGGCGAGGCCTAGAGGGGGACTGCCCCCGTGTCGCTGGGAGCCGTTTGTCCGGTGAGGGCCTTGACTCTGCGACTGAGGGCCTGGGATGCCTGGATGTACTGCAAAGAGAGAAAAACAAAGTTTAATCTGAGAAACTGCAAAAAAACAAACAACCTAAAATGGGAAGTTCTTACCCAAATACTTCCACTCACTTGGTCTTTGTTGCTGAAGCTGCTGCTGCATTACTGCTAACTGCATCTGAGTATTGGCTCTGGGAGGTAGAAGTGGATGCCCTGTTGCACTTAGAGGGTACAGCGGTTGTCCAAGCAGGGCAGGAGGCAAGCCTTGAAGTTGTGCAAGGTCAACGTGTGATGGAAATATACCTGGTGTGTACAATTAAAGACTTCAAGGTTAGAGGTTTAAGAAAAGCCATTGTGGTTAAATTGTAATTGAAGTTTTACAAAATATGAGAATGTAGAAAAAAAAAAAAAGACAAAGAATGCCAACACTAACCTGCTTGCACAAGAGCAGGTCCAAGTTGCTGGGGCTGGATACCCTGTGCTAGCATTCGCTGAACCACATTAGGGGGGAGCTGGGGAGGAGGACGCCCCATAGGTACATGAGATAGCAGCGGTACCGGATAGATGGGACGAGGGAAAGATGAGGCGGGTCCTGGAGGTGCCATGGTGGATGTATGGTATCCAGCGGAGCCAGGCCTTAGACGCTCCTGGTCCTTGTTTGGCAAGGTCTGCGCGCTGACCTTCACCCCCCCAGACTGGGCAGCATTCCCATCCATCCCTTCCATGTATAGATTTGGAGAGCTGCCATCTGTAATCACAAAACCCCAAACATTAAAGAGTTGTAGTGCTTTAGCTAAAGCTCAAATCACAGGCTGTGAGTATTTTAAAGCTCTGTACCTTCTTGAGAGTGACCTCCTGCCTCCTCCTTTGTCTCTGAACGACTCGATGGTTCATCTCTGCTTTTATCTTTTGTCGCGTACATTTTGCGAATCACAGATGTGGGTGTAAATGATGGGGACAACTGCAAACAACAGCAAATAAAAATTAATACTAGCAATAGCAAGCGTTGTAGAGTTATTCTCTGTTGTCACAGCAAGTTAAAGACAACTAGGGGAATAAATTTTATGCTCACCATGCTGGTGACGGCATTGCCTGGGGAGTTCCTTCCAGCAGTCTGAGGGCCTGGACCAGGGGAGCGATTTGTACGCTGCAGTCTGAATCACAAGCACATCAAATGTTAAACAAACCGCAGTATCTGGTTTTGGTGTGCACAGTCAGTATATTGATGTATGGAAATATGTAGAAAAATATTTAATATTTTATTTTGTCATCTTTACATTTATTAGTAAAAAGGTCAGATAAAAATGAATTGTTGAAAGCAGTATTGCTGTGTGGTCATTTCAGGTGCTTAAATCAAGAGCTAAGACAAGTAGCCCAATACAAATGTTCTTCATAGCATGAGGATCAACAAAATGGGGCATTAATCACATTCAGTATTTGAGTATAAATACATATGATGCAGTATTTAAAACATGTTTTAAAAACAAACTAACCTATTTCGGTAAGATTTGTCCTGCGGTGGCTTGTAGCCAGACTGGAATGAGTGGTGGGCATGTAGAGCCAGATCCTGCTGGAATGCCAGAGCTTCAAGGTCTGCCTGAGTCACTGGCATGGAGAGCGCCCTCATCTGGACAAACATAATACACAAATAAAGAGATTCCCAACTGATATCTTAAGATGCTGAGTGTTACTTTATAGTAGAGCAATAAATATCAATTTTACGTAGTGTTGTTACTGCTGATTACACCCAAAACAAGCACAATTCTCACATTTAATGTGTAAAATATATTTTCAATAATCCAAAACAAACCGTTTAATCCCAATGTTCAAAACATTGAAGTTACCTGTTGCTGTGCGGCAGATCCAGGGCTGATGGACCTGTGCACATCAGCAAACTGTTCTGGCAGCATGGGCTGAGGACCAACAGGAAAGCCTTGGAGGTAGAGAGGGAGAAAAACTATTGAATGATCCAACTTAACAGTCTATTCAACTTTAAACAAAATGTAGTATCTTAGGTTAAAAAAGGCCCTGGTATTGCCCTCAGTTGATGACAGGCGGCCTCAAAGTCTCGTGATACAGAACTGTAATACAGTTTGGATAATAGCTTAACGATTCTTCATCATCGTCATTAACCTTTACCTGCTGAAGTTTGCAACGACTGTTGAAGTAGTCAGGTGAGGGTGCCCTCTGCGGAAAGAGAGGTGGTGACGGACCCTTGTGTAGTAGGCCATGTAGAGGGGCAGAGGTCACTGGACCCTCAGAACTGCCCAACAGATTGCTGAGTAGCGCAGGGGAGCCGCTACGAGCAGGACCTCCCAGGAGCTCCTACAATACAAGCACATACACATACTCAAGTCCTAATTCACACTAACGTTCTTGGTCTGGCAGTTAGACTCGAGTGCAATACAATCGTTCATAAAAATGCAGGATAGTCATTTTCCCCCCCATTAAGTTCACCTGGGCAATTTTCCAACTTGGGACTTAACAACCTTTCTGAACAGCTCTAGTAAAACACTGCTAGATACAGCACACACGGGGTTTTAGTGTTTTTAGACATTTAATCTTTATGGTTCTTGTGTTTTAAAACCTTGGCTGCCCCTCAAAACAATCTGAACTGGTTATGTACATGTACCGTTTCTATAAAAGAGTTTATGTAGACTGATTTGTTGTAGACCAGATTTTTCCTGCAGACCCGGCCTCTAGTTTACATATAGTATTTCTCATGCTGCCTCTGTCTGACAGCAATAAATGTGAATAATTCGTCTAACGTTTAATTCATCTCCAGCAGCAAGGGGCAAAAGTTAAGACAGACGCATTATCTGTCAGGAGACTGCTGTGTTTTCCACGCCTTGCATTTATTTCTTTGTCAACTGAGACCAGTATTGAGGTTACACAGTCACACGTGGCAGCAGTGAAAGGCTAGGCCAGTCTTGCCTCAGTAGTGCATATGATGATCGATCCAGCTGGGGATACACAATCCTCAACTGCACAACAGGTCTTGACATTTAGGCTGTCTGTGTCCGAATTCAAAACACTTCCAACAACATACAATTCAACACGCCACTGTTATCTGGCAGCACTGCCACCATGCACTTTGTCTGAACAAATTCTTTGGTCAGACAATGCTGGTGTTACTTTCATAAAGACGGTTAGGTTAGGGACATGTAGCAATTTAGTAGCGATTCAAATTAATTTTACTCAGATGTTTCTGTTTTGATAAATTATGGTTTAATGAGTCCCCAGTTTCACAATTTTGAACTCCTAGTTCTAATTTACTGAACATTTTCTCAGCTCCAAACTATTTAACATGTCAAAGAACCAGCACAAATAACTACAGCCTTTAACCTCAGAGGACAGAAGAGCAGAGTGGATTTTTTTTTTTGATGGCAGCGTGGGTGCATTTTACTCCAGATTATTTTCTCAGTGGGAGCCGGTAACTGTCCAAGCTCAAGGATGGCTCGATGCTGTCTGCAGTATGCAAATTTACTTCATAGAAGGCAACAAACTAGTTGCATGTGAAAAAGAAACCAAACTGCAGGAATTCATTTGCATGGCAATGTTGTGCAACTGAATTAAAGAGTTAAGTAAGATTTCAGTTGAACACAGCAGAATGATGCCACAAAAGGAATGGGCAGGTGCTGTCATTTTCCCCTCAGCGCTTCACTTTAGACTCCCAGAAAAACATTTTTGTCCTGTGACAACTGATGCACCACCTGATCACAGACCTGTTGCACATCTGGACATCCTCAGACTGAATACAATTTGCACCTGGTGCCAATTCTGTTAATAGGAGCCGACTGGAAGACCTCTATCGTATGCTAAATACTTATCAGCATTAGCCTGAGAGGATAGCCAACATACACACCTGAAATATGTTTTTCTGCTGCTGAGCAGGCACTGGAGCCTCAGACACGCTCACCACAGCTGGATCTGAAGGTTGCTGCGTTGTACAGGGAGAACAAATGTGTGCCAGGTGCAATGCAACAACAAAAAAAACATTTCCTTGTAAAAACCCATCTGAGTGAGTAATGTAGAGTGTTCGGGAGGCATTTGAAAAGAGCATACAAACTGGCTTTGAAGTATGTGGCCACCTGATCCATTTCAGTATTTATCAAATCCAGAATTTGGTGAATCCGCCTCAAACTCCAACACTGCAAGACCACTGAGATGGATTTGTACATGCAGGTCACAATTAAAAGTGTCCTCGTGCAAGTCAGGTTAACCTCCAGATAAAAATGTATTATTGCCAGTGCTAACATTCATCCAACGACAGTGGTTCTTGTCTCAGTACAGAAATAAAACCACATCACCAATTCAGAAACAGACTTGCATAAAAGAGACACTCAAATATATAACCTCAAGACAAATTTATGCCCATCACTTCCTGGTCAGTTTGTGTTTTTCAAAACTGGGTTGATCTAGGTTCAGGTTAAAAAGCACAGGGACAGATCTGTACAGTTACTCGTTTCATTAAGATGTACACAATGTTGTTACTTATCCAGTGCAAGTCTGGGTCAATACAAGTAAAAAGGAACAAAAATATAAAATGACTTACATTGTTTGTGTTGGTTTTGGGGTGAGTTGGCAGAGTTCCACTTGCCTTCATGCTGCTGACCAGTTTATTAAAGGCCGACATGTCCGAGTCACGTGAATGTGGACGGGCGCTGGGGCCCCCAGTTAAAGCCTCCTCTAAATGTTCAGCCATGAAAGGCGTGCCATTGCCCCTCTGTGGAGGAGGCACCTTTCGCACCTGTGGCTCTGAGCCCAGCTTCATCCCCTTCATCCCTCCTTCTACTTCCTCCAGCGAGAGCACCGCTCCACAGTTAGCTGAGGACGGATGGATGGATATAATTAAACTTTATGCTGATCAAAAGAGACTGTACAGCAATTTATATACTGCATACTTTATAAAGTTATTTTTTGGGACATTCCTTTCCTCCCTGAGCCAGGCTTCACATTTCTTTAATACAGTGCTAATGTTGATCTGATCACAGCCTTGGTATCAAGGGGTGAGATTTGGGAACCAACAGAGGATCTAAGGCTCACATGGGATAACATTCACAGAAATTCTATTTAGAGCGCATCAGTAACCTGGCAGCCAGATGTTGGACACAGCATCAAGGATGCCATTGTAAACAATATCTGGAACATCAGAGGTGTCGAGGTCTTGAAAAGCCACAAACACTCTAAGAAAACTTTAATCTCTTTAAAACGTTCAAATGTGAATATTCTTTTTCGTTTATATCGCTAATTTGTTAGTCAAAGCATTAAAATAATGCTGATTTTGCCAGACCGTTTCTATAGAGGGCTTACTGTCCTAATACATCTGGTAGTTGTAGGCATGGTTGCAAGTCAGTGAACGGGACTAGTGCACAGAAATACTGGATTTAGTCAAAATCTCTTCGCCATCTGGTTATTGCATCTACAAATGTTCCCAAATTAACTTTCATAAAGTGTACTATAATCACAATACGTACTGCAACAGAAATTAAAAAAAAAAAAATGCTGAATTTTTATACATAACCATATCGTACATTACCAAGTTATCTCACAGTATATTCTCAGTTCAATAAGTGTCACAGTAGAACTTGACTACGCATACGTTTAGCGAATCGGCACTCACTGCTTTCCCGTAGACGAGCTTTGTTGACCGTCAGGGTAGAAAGAAGAGGCTTCAGGTCTATTTTGGCCTTGTGCAGCAACTCCAAGATGTCCACCTTCTCCTTGCAGTCCGATGATTGAATAGGTGTGAAGTATGGGGCAGGCCCGTGGCCAGGAGATGTGCAACGTGGCTCCAGCCCTTCAGGAAGAGCAAAACAGTTCAAGACTTATTACATCCAAAGATATTTTGTTTTGGGGGCATTACAATAGCAGAGTGTAACAGACACTTCGTGAAATCTTGAACATGAATTATTCTGATAATTCATTAAACCTACTTTGAAAGCACGGGCCTCTGATCATGCGGTTTCATGTGCGAATATATGAGCTTTACAGATACTGTGCCTGGTTTTAAGCTATATAGTTACATGAAACTCCTTTGGGGAAAACAAATCAGTTACCTGCAAGTTTTTCCAGCTCCTCATGGGGGGTGGATCTCAGGCTGCTTGACTGGCTGCCTGAGGGGCTCATGTTACTGGAGAACCACTGACTGAAGCGGCTAGCCGACACGGGGCCCTCCCCCAGAACGTCCTCTATCATCTGCAAGACACAAACAGGCGTCTGTGAGACAGAGTGGGGAAACGCAACTCAGCAGACCGAAGGATACAAGGACAAAAGGTAGCACTTACGTGTCGAGCGTTTTCCTTCCATTTAGCACAAAATGTGCCAGAAGATTGAGGGCAGTGACATTGAGTGTACTGCTGTTTGGCCTTGTGTTGATTTAAATGCCACAGACCAGTCAGTACACAGCTTTCCTATTTAGTTTGCAGACTGGTTCACTGTCTGTCCCAATTAGTAAGCAGGTCTAATGCAGCTATCGTGATGGGCATAAATTTGGATCACTGATACATTTTAACCCCATGCAGTAGCCCGCTGACGACAATATTTAGAAAGTACACCATTCAGTGACAACGCCCACCACCAGAGAGCAGGTACAGTGAGATCAAGCAATGCAGCAGAGGTAATCTTGTGCTGACATTAAGTATCTGCAAACTTAATACGTGGCTTCAAAAATGCTTGTTTTGTTTATTTAAAATGTAAACACAAACTGACAGACAGTTCTTGCACAGTTATGATCGGATAAATTGCAATCTCGCCCTTTAAAATGTGCTTTTATAGTTATACAAATGCATGTCTAGTTTGAGGTGAAGGAAAACCTCTACTGTTAAGCTTTGTCATTCCTTGTGTGATGTTCACACCATTAAAAAAAAAAAAAAAAAAAAGAAGAAGAGAACGCCAACGAAACCACTCAGTGCACCCCAGTACTTACAGAGGCCAGTCCTGGCATTGTCTTCTCCAGATTGAAGAATTCGTTGAAGTCGAAGTCTCCAGTTGATTGCTCTGGCAGAACATCAGGGTGTGGAACCTCCTGATCGGCAGAAGACTGCAAACCCACATCTTGCTCTCCAGCCTGTCCACCATTACATTCCACTGCTACAAAAATGTTTCAAAACCACACACACAAAAAATAAAAACATGAAAAAAAAAAATGGGTATGCTACATTATGGTGCTGTACTTCTGAAGAACAAGGCTTTGACATGCCTTCTTTTAGAGACTCTGCCCGCTTCCTTGACCGCTTGGACCTGCGCTTATCATCTTCCAGGATTTTGTCGTCAAATCCAATGAGCTCAATCGTCTCAGACTGGCTGGTGGGACCGCCGGAGAACCACTCTGGCTCCTCCTCTGCGTAAGAGTCGTTCCTTCTCCTTTCACTAAACACACGTTTGTCACAGAAATCTCTCTGCAAAAGATGAGACAAGGCAATCACTGTTTGTGCTTCCCATGCTGCTAAAAATGGATGAAAGATGGAATCTTTAGTCCAAGCACCACCTTCATTATTTTACTAATAAGTAAAAGTTGTTTGCTATAATCTGCTAATGTCAAATGGACTTCTTGATTAGTGAGTAAAATCATTTTTTCCAGCCATTTTTCATGCTGTATCCATCCATCAGCTATAATAGCTTATCCTTTGCAGAGTGGTGAAACCTGGAGCCGATCCCTGCTGAGCTAGAAGGGGGTGCCCCACAACAGTTTGCCAGTACATCACAGGGCTGACAGTGACTACAGTCATCAATTAACCTGAATGTCTTTGGACTGTGGGAGGACGCTGGTGCACTTTGAGAAAACACGTAAACTCCAGACAGAAGCCAGGTTCAAACACAGAACCTTCTTGCTGGTAAGAGTCAGTGATAACCACTGCACTATCGTGCAGCTCATTTAATCATGCAAAATAAATCTCAATGCATTGAAAGCCTCGGCATCTGAACGCTAAGGAAAATCTATTATGCATGGAAAGAAAGCAATGAACACCAACCCTGAATCTTTTATCCTTAAAGTCTCTCTCACGTTCCCTCTCCTCAGCACGGGCTTCTCTTTCGAATGCTCGAGCAGCAATTATGCGGCCACTGCCAATTCTGCGTGCGGCTCCTAGACGGAGACTCTCATTCTCTTTATTTTCCAGGGGGCTGATAGGGCGACGGGCGTGGGGCGCAAGTGCAGCGTTGCCTTGACATCCACCTCCAAAGCTGCGTCGCTGTGGGCTCAGTACGACATCCAGATCATCCTCCTTTAACCGCTCACGAGGATCTGATAACAGTGTCACAAAGTTTTAGATGTTTAAAGTCGACAGAAACACCCACACGATCACATTACTACAAAACCAATCTGAAGTTGAGCTTGATTAAAAGATAACTTAATGTTTTTCAGAACATTTACCTGGGATTCTTCGTTTCAAAGGGACTCTTTCATCTGCGTAGTCCTTCTTAAAACCTTCCACTGGAGAGATACGCTCTGAAGTGGGATACAGTGAGGCGTGCCACTTCTCAGGGTCCCAGACACCGTCACTGTATCACAACACACAATTATATAATACATTAAACATGATTCCAAAAAGCTAATCTCAAAAGGGTAAAAGGTGGTTTTACATATAAATAAAACATTCAAGGTCAAATCACACTAACAATGAAGGATAAATAAAGAGTACAGACGTCCAGAAAACCTGCGGTTATTGATTTAATCTGATTGCAACCAGCACAGAATGTACAGAACAGAACAAAGGAAGTTTGGTAGCTTGGCAGCGTCTACTTTGCAAAAGCAGTCTTCAGAATTTACAACTGTAATAATAAAAGAAACACAAATGAGCTGCAGACCAAACATCTCGACTCGTGCCTTCACTCTAAAGAAATAAATCACAACATCTAACATCGGAAACCATCTTTGCCCAACAACTATGCGGTTCCATTTCCTCATGGAATCTAAATGGGTTGCACTGAAATCCAAGACAGAAGTAAGTCAAACTAAAACAGAAGGAATCTGTCTGCATGTCTGGTATTCAATTTTCTCAACAACTCTCCATCCAGTGGACTCACTTAGATTTCAATTACAGGGCTTTACTTTCAGCATCTCCCACATAATGTTAGTCTATAATAAGACAATTTTAATTCATAAAAATGTACATTTTTCATGTGTAATGTGTCTTTGGCCTAAATTCAGTCAATAAAATGTTGTTAAAGAAGCAGACATAAGAGTAACCTTTTTGTGTATACTTCTAAACTGTGGGTCTACAGTGTTTTACTGGCTTAAAAAAGATAGGTTTGAACAGCAGGGCTCTGTAGGACTGACAATCATTCAAGTGTGGGAAAAAAAAAAAGAAACGATGAAACAGCTCATCTTGGACAGTCATTGGCGAAAAAGTTGAGACAAACATCAAAATAGTTGATTCATCAGCCGACGTTCAGAAAACCTGCTGTTTCTGACTCACATCTTAAATTTGATGCAAACTGTGCAGAACGTATAGAAGCGTGTCACAAAATATTATTCTGATAATTATCTAAGAGGAAATCAATTCTTACCTGTCATATTTCTCAGAAAGACACTCTGGCCTTTCATTGGAGACTGGCAGTTCTTTTATTTCCAGAAGCTCCTCCTGTATAATAATAAATAGTTGATTTAAGTTGATTAAGAAGAACTGTGTACGGCCCTTAAATGATCACATTTTTGGGGGGCATTTGTCATCACCTTTGTGTATCTAAAGGGAGCTGTGACTGTTGGCTGTTTAACTTGGTCGACAGCAGCATCGCCATTCTTCTGCTCCACACAAGCATCGTTCTCCATGACTGATGATTTCAGACGCAGAGCAAACAGCTTCCAGCCCCGATGACAATGACCCCGGTTCCTGTTGGAAACAACGTTTCAAAATGTTAACTGACTATTAACAGTTGATCAGTTGATCAATGAGAGCGTCTTTTAAAGTAAAAGTAAAAACGCCTCAGTCTCAACTTGATGTCACCGGAAAAAAAAAAGAAGATAAGAAAAGTGTTCTGGCTTCAAACGTGAACCAAATATAATAAAAAAATATCAATAAACTTCACCTAACGTCGAGCGGACTGTTTAAAACAAACGCTGCCAGTTAATTAGCACCTTAATTGACAACAGCCAGAGACGAGACGTGTCAATTACGATGATTCAACTAGCCTTAACGTTAATTGACACATTCCCTATGAAGTCTAGACATGAAAATCTCTAGTTAGCACAGAACACCGACGTTACAGAAGCAGTACATCGCTAAATGAATCATCTCTTTACTGAGTTTCAAGAAAATAACACGCTAGCAGCAGTTAGCCCAGACGTTGCTCGCGTCCCACACACACATAGCTCACTCTAAACCTCGCTCGTACTATAAAAATTCTCTACAAACAACTAAATACCTGGTATATTTAGAAAGACTTACTCGGTTTGAATGCTGCGTGGATTTCTGGCGGCCAAGCAGCGATAGTTCACGTCAGTTAGATAGCTAGCTGAGCAGACCTAGCACCTCTAGCTAGTTAGCTGGCTGGCTAGCTAGCTAGCTAGCTGGCTAGCTAACTAACTGGCCGGGGGATAATGCCCACCCAGCGCAGAGCACCAAATATTAAGCCGGTTCAGTCGTTTCAGTGATCTCCACAAACACACGACGTACTAGGGTAACTAAACACAATTAACACAGATACAAATGACTAGTGAGTTCACACAGAGGCTGTGTAATCTCAGATATTTCTCCGCTCTTTCTCTGTTTTCTGAGTTGTAGCAGCGATTTTCCTCTGATCACCGCTTTAAGAAGGTCCTAGGAAAGATTACACCGTGCCCACTGCGCCTTTGTAGAATCGAAAATAGTCTAGCGTTTGGTGGGTTGTATTCTATTTTAATATCCAACTCATAATACAGAACAAAAATATATAACTATATAAATCGTGGTGAAAAATCTAACTCGCTTTGTAGCGATGTAACTTACGCTAAACTGTAAACGTTCAACAGGCAGTGGTTAGGGCAGCTACTTATTGTCGTTGGGTTGGCCTGATTTGTCACCCTGTCAAAGCCGTCACCCGGCTCTTCTTTGTGTGAATGCGAGTCCCCGCCCTCACGGGCTGTACAGGAATTACATCGCGAGTAGCCGTTACTCTGGGTACGTTCCAGACGGTTAGTACTCGAAGAATAAATATGTCACAAGTTAAACTCTTGCTTTTATCATGTGGTGTTATAACCGTTGCTTCATTTACACCTTAAACAGCGTTAAAAGTACACCTTTAAACGTACGTGACTTGAACTTAGTGAATTTTGTACTGCGCAGTGCATCTTGCGCCGCCTGTTGCCATTGACAACTGCGTCTGGAACGAACCATAGCGTCACACCCACGATCACGTGACAAGGAAAAACAAACGCGCGGTACTACTTAGTTACCCCAAACAGTCACTTCTTCACATTCAGTTAAAAAAAAAAGTGTGGTTAGGCGGTAAAGTGTTGATTTTTTTTGTCGCTTTCATTTCAAATGTTATACTTCTACAGGTGTGTACACCTCCGGCCTGATTTAAAATAATGCAAAGTAACGGCCGGAGGCCAGATTTAGTAAGAGCCCGACCACCAAGCAGCAGTGTCAGCGCTTGTGCTGAAACAAAACCAGTCCGTAAAGTTCAGACCAGGAAGGTTCCCTACAGAGTTGGATACAGCTGGAACAGAGGTGGACGACTGAAGGAGCTGAGGATAAGGTGCTGACACACTTTCTTTCTGTGTTTTAACTTTTTTTAATATCTTTTATAACTCAGTCTAACTTTTTCAACCACTGCAGGCACTTGGCAAGGAAGTTCCTGAAGATATGGATCCAGAGAACCTTTGGACGAGTTCTTCCTCATGAAGCCAGGTAACATGTTACACAAGTCGGTGAATAAGCATTAAAGCTAGGGCCATAGTCAGTTGGGGGTGACAGTAGCTCAGTCTGGAGGGGATTTGTCTTGGGGACAGGACCAAATGGAGGATGGGATAATGTGTGTGGCTGCCCATCACTTCACCATCTCTGCACATTTGCATGTCTATGATCCCTTATTCTATCTATTCTATCTATGACCCGTATTTCGGGTAAAATGCATGTAAAAAAACTCTATTCTAATTTGCTATTTTCAAATGTCCTACCTGATATTGCATGTTGCAGGTCTCACTATAGGAGCGTGGTACTGAGACGAGCCTTTGAAGGATGGAAAGACGAGTGGTGGGCGTCCCGGAGAGAGTGGAGTCTTACAATGCGGGCAGAGTGTCACCACAGGTCCATGATCCAGTCTTGTACCTGAGTCAGCTGGTTACAGGCAGTGGTTGATTCTGCTAATGATGTGTTTTGCGTTTCAGGTACTATCTGTATAACTTGGCCTTCCGTAGATGGCGAACGTTTATGACACTGCAGAGGGAAAAGAAGAGCAAAATCCAAGATGCTCAATCATTTGGTATGATTTTGACTCTAACATTGAGAATGTATTAAAGCATTATGTTTTGTAGCTGTTCTGGCATTAATCACTACTCTGTTTCTTTAACTAGCTGATAGGCAACGGGTGCGTCTGGTCCTGGACAGATGGGAGGTTTTCACAGAGATGAGGCGAATGAAGAACAGAATGCTTCAATCTGCCCTTGAGCTGAACAGACTCACAACCCTGCAGTAGGAGCATTATTTCTAAATTAAACACACACTTAAAATGCTTAGCAGATTATCGGTTTTTAAGACTGTTGTGTTTATTCACCTGTGCAGCTCAGCGTGGAGCTTGTGGCAGACCAGACTGCAGCAGCAGCAAGACCTTTACGCTTTAGAGGACCAAGCCCTGAAACAGAAGGCGCTAACTTTACAGAGCAGGGTAAAGACATTATCTAAAGCACCCATAAATCATATATTTTGAACATTATGTGCGATGAACATGATGTGTGAACTTCTATTTTAAGACTTGGCTTCAGTGGAAAGCAATGCACACAGCTGCTTGTTGTCAGAGAGAGAAAGAATCCAAAGCTGCTCGTCACTTCATCCTCAGACTGAAAGGAAAAACACTATGTCGTTGGAAAAGTTATGTGTCCTGTCTCCAAATCAAGAAAAAGTCACAAGGTCATTAGAAACCTTCATTTAATACAAACCACAAGCTCATTCATACTATACCTCTTATGCATATTCAGCTGTTTATGTTTTTTATCCAGATGTGGCTCAGCGTGCATACCATCTCCACCTGATGATGACGTGTTGGAGTAAATGGAGCAGCGCCTTGCATCACAAACAAAGCGAGGAGGAGCGTTTGCAAGCCGCAGGGCATTTGGCCGTACGGAGCAGCCAACGCAGAGCACTGGAGCGCTGGAGAGCTTGTATCCTAAACATAAAACAAACATACCTTTTTATACCAACTGCAGCATCATAAGTAAGACTTGTGGGCCTTTGGAGGATAGTAAGAGCTCATAATTATCAGTAGAGCTGTTTGATTCTTAAGCTTGTCCATAGACGTGACATTGTGCCGAGAAGAGGATGAAAAAAATAGGACTGCCAGTCGACATCATCGTCATCATTTACTGGTGAGAACTCAAAATAAAAGCAACTGCATATAAGCAGAGCATGCGATCATTTAATGTATTGATCACTGTGTGTTCTTGTTGCAGCGTGCTGGACTACAGGGACTTTCTCTTAACGTCATCCGGAACAAAACTCACCGACTGAACAACAACATGGCTGTCCAACATTATCATCAGACTGTAACTAACGAACACTCGTCTTATCAACTTAATATTACTGTGCCAATTACATACTTTAAGGAACGTCTGTGTTTTGTTTTGTTTTTTCATAGATGACAAACAAGTATTGGAAGCTGTGGCAGGACCGTCTGGAGGAAGCTGAAGATGAGTGTTTTCAACCCCAAAGAGAAATAGCACTGACTACCTACAGGTAATTTTGTACATTTTCTGGTCCCTACCTGTAGCTTCACTATGTTTGATCGGGAGGGATAATATATTGGGAAAAGTGATAATGACAATTATTTTGATCAATGACAATGACAATTGATCTTAGAGACATTATATTTTTATTGTACTTTCACATTGAAATCAACACTGACAGTGCTACATTCCTGCTAATGTACAAATCTTTGTAAATAAATTTAAAAAAGGGGGGCGTTCACAGTGCGTTTCCTAGAAGCAAATTACAAATAAAATTGTACCAAAATGTGAAATAAACAAAGCACTGCTTTCACATTCACTGGAAAAATAGAGGATGGGGATATATATTACTCTTCTACTCTGAAGTGTAGCTACTACGTCCAGGTGCCTAGGCATGACAGCCCACAAAAATGAAGCCAAATCAATCCCCTCAGATGGCTGGCTGTTAGTTGAGGACGCAGTTGATTGGATATGTGATGGAGAACATCAGTATCCTAGTCGATCGCGTCCATTTAATTGTGGGATGCCAAAATCATTACCACAATTAATATTAAATTAACACTTTATGTGAAATGTGCAACATGTTTGTAGCTTGGATGCTACGACACAGGGTTACACAGTTAATATTAAGTTGTTGCATACATTGGATTTAAACTGTGACTTGAATTGTTTTTGTCTGCACAGCACATCTCTGATGAGCAGCTGTTTTCACTACTGGAGAGAGAAACTTGCCGAGCAGAGACACATGCAGGTATTTTTAGAGCAGAGATGAGGACATATCTATAAACATCTTGTATACATTTTATTACATCATATCACAGTTTACAAATTCCTTCAAAATTTAGGCGACAGTAGGTGAAAACACGATTGAAATCCCCCATATAGTTTGATTACAGACTCTCACACATCGTGTTTTCTTTGCAGGAACAGGAGCGGCGTGCCAACATGTGGTTTGCTGAGCGCATGTTGCCTCTGTGTTTTAACTCGTGGATTGACTTTACTCTGCAGAGGAGACTCCATGAACAGAGGAAACACAAGGCGGAAGTTTATAATAGGTGAGTTACCTCCCATCTCCCAGAGTTGTACTTTCATAATTTTTTAAAAATAAGCAGAGTTGATCTGACTGTTGTGATTTCTGTGATCACTGTGTCGTCAGCCAGCGTCAGTACACTTGGGTGTTTTACACCTGGTGGCAACATTCAGAGAAGCACAAGGAGCAGATGCTTTCTGAGCGGATGGTATGTTCAGCTGTAAATGGAAACACAAACTACTGCACATTGTTTATTGTGTATCAGATACTGACAGATAACTTGCCGTTATCAGGCAATTTTACACGAGGAGCGGTGCCGCTTGCAGAGAGCCTGGAGTCGCTGGAGACAGCAGACAGAGCAGCGGATCAAGGAGGAGGAGAAACAGGAAGCTTCAGAGCGCCTGTACCTACACAGGCTGCTTCGCAAAACAGTGACACAGTGGAAGGACAACAGCACTGAGATACGACACAGGTGAAGCAAATGTAGTGCTGTGAAGTGTTTGAGTTGAGCGGTGGACTTGTTAGCCTGTTGGCTGAACTCACATTTTTGAACACATTTGTTCGCATGTCAGGAGAAATCAAGAGCAGCAGGCCTGTCATCAGGGTGACCTGCGTTGCATGAGATGG
Source organism: Miichthys miiuy (assembly GCA_036365135.1). Classification (NCBI taxonomy): domain Eukaryota; kingdom Metazoa; phylum Chordata; class Actinopteri; family Sciaenidae; genus Miichthys; species Miichthys miiuy. Next base: position 22,624,507 of record CM071604.1, read on the forward strand.
GCTGTGGAAAAATGGAAACAGGTGACTGCTCTGTCCTGTTTGCACATCTGTTCACATAATGTTTGATGATAATAATACCTTTTATGCTCAAGGTTAAAAACTAAACAGAAACCGACCTGGAACCTGGAAAGCTGTTCTGCCAGACATCTCTGGTGGCCTGCATAGTGTCTCAGTAATGATGAGTCAGCATGTAAACCTGCTGGCTCGTTGTTTAAAGAAATTCAAAGACACAGTGGCACCAACACAAATCAGATGCACAGTTATCTGTTTCAGGTCTGTGTGTGTTTGGTCAGTTTGTTCAGAGCCAGCGAGTGAAGAGAAGCAGGCTGAAGCAGATGCAGCGTTACCATGAAGTTAAACTACTCAAATGCACGTTTGTGGCCTGGAAGGTAACGTCAGCATTTTTTATTTGCATGATTGTGTTACGGTGGAGCGACAAAGATGATGGTAAAGCTGATAATCTGCGGCCTGCTGTATTTACAGACACACCATCTTCAGATATCTCAGGTCTGTGCTCACGCAGAGGAACTTTACACCCAGCATAAACAGAACTCTCTCAGGTATTGAACACAAGTATTTATATATATTTACATCTCAAAGCTTGAATTTCCTTAATTCAGAAAGATATCAATAAAACACTGTGTCACTGCCATACAACCTGTTCCCACTGATGCCAGCTACATCTCCTCATTTTCAATAATCTGTCCCTCTGCAGGAAGGCTCTGTCGGTCTGGAGGGAGAACGCAGTGCTTCTGGCAGAAGTCAGGCTCATGGAGCAACGAGCACAGGATCACTTCCAGCATTTCCTCCAACTTAAGGTTATAAAGCAGTCTGCTGCTATCATATGCAAAACGCCAGTAGTTAATCCTCTCGGAGCCTTTGTTCATTGTTTTCTTTGCACTAAATCTGTCAAGGTGCTTCTTGCTTGGAGAGAAGCAACAACACGTGCAGTATCAAAGCGCCACCAGCAGGGGGAAGCAGTCAGCAGGGCTCAGAGGTCCATAAATCAAGGTAATAGACCACATGTAGTATGGCTTCAGTATGTCTAACAGATGGATTTTTTTTTTTATGCTAATGTCACTCTCTGCAAAGTATTTTGGTAATGTCTTAGAACTACAGCTTCATAGTTAAGAAGTGTTTGTTTAATGCAATTTCATTTGCTCTTACTCTTGTTGCTGCCAGCTGATTGGCCATCTTTCAAAGACGAGACACAATATGAAACAGGCTATGATGACAAAAGACCCTCACGCAGGAAATCCAACAAAACCAAGGCTGTTTTTTTGCCACAGTTTATTACAAATTAAGTTTAAAACTTTTGTTTGTTTAGACATTTATTACAAAAAAAAATCTTGATTTATGGCAGATGACCGCCCCACCATGAACTGGTTTCTGCTCGAGGTTTCTGCCTCTCAAAGGAATTTTTTCCTTGCCACCGTCGCCAAGCGCTTGCTCATGGTGGGAATTGTTGTCTCTGTAAATAATGTCATAAAGCGTACAGTCCAGATCTGCTGTGTTATGAGATAACTTCTGCTAGATTAATAAAACTGAACTGAATTGAATTTAGCCTTTCTACAATGTTCCAGACAAACGGGAGTTGTTGTGATCTACTTCTGTTGTATCACTCTTTTCACAATATTCCACCACAGCTATTAAGTTCATTTTGTGTCAGAATGCTATTAAGATCTGGCATGTGTACATGATTTCTTCTACACTTTTTAATGTGATGTTTTCGGTGTTTAGTGCGGCTGCTGCGGTCCTTGAGACGATGGAGGAAGCGAACCCGGGAGGCTCGGAGAGAGCGGATCTGCATGGAAAAAGCCAGACGGCACCATGAGTCCAAACTCCTTTCCAAGGCAATGAAAGCATGGAATGTGCATCACAGCCAGTATCAGAAAAAGAAGGTTGTAACTTCATTATCCCTTATTATCCCATAAGTGTTAACTGCTGACTTCATTACATGACTTTTTAACAGTGTGATCCTTTCATAGGTAATGAAACGACAGGGAATCATTTTGCTGAGGTTAAAGATGTACCAGACATACTTTGAACTGTGGAAAGTGAAGGTTTGTTAATATTCTTCTTCACACAGCAAACACATAAACCTTTTTACACATAATTATTATTTTTCTTGTCATGAGGAGCACAAAAAAGGAGGCCAGAAAAACTGTTACTGACCCATACTAGAGACAAATTCAGGATGTATCTCAACTTCTCCTGCTCTGATTTTGGCTATTTTTTCTCTCACTTGTCCCCTAACTTTGTGGAAACACTAAAAAATACTAAATCGCCCTTTAAAATTGGTAATCTTAGCCAGATGTAAAGACTTGTCCCTGTTTTTATTTTGTATTATGTTGTTTCTTCTGTTGCTAATTGTTTAGCCTCTATAAGGAACAGATATCAAGGTCAGACAGTGGTTTGATTTAGTGCAGTTAAGCTTGCCGTGACTTTGGTTTCCTTCCTGCTAACAGCTGCAGCACAGACGGAGAGAAGCTAAACAGACGGAGCGAGCGCTCTGGCACTGGTCCCTCACACTTCAGGCCAAAGTAACACCTGCCTGCACATTCTTCTCTCGCTGCAAAATCCAGCACTAAATTTGTAGAGCTGGTGTTTTGTGTGGCTTAACGTGTCGTTTTGTGAACCTGCTGCAGGTGTTGTACGGATGGAGGCTGTTGGTCACAGAGCAGCGCAGGAAACAAGAGCAGGCGGCCCGAGCTGCACAGGTCTACAGGGACCAGCTGCTGAGGGAGGGCGTGACGTGCATCCTCACCTATGCTGCTCACATGAACGACCTCACAACGAGCCTAACGCAACACAGCCAGGAGCAGGTGGGTATCTGTGTTTGTGTGTTTCGTGCCGCTTTAATGCAAGTTCACCAAGTCCGTTTGTGTCCTGCAGAGATTGCGACATGCCCAGAGAGTGGTTAGGCGTTGTTTTATGTGGTGGAAGCAGCGGGCGCTGTGTAAAACACGCAGCAGGCAAGAGGTCAAAGAGCAACCCCCAAGAAAGAGTGTGACCTTCTGTTTGGACACGCCTGGAGTGAAGAGTCTTTCTCCGTCTGACTCAGCTGAGCAGGAGGATGAAGTTGAAATGCTTAGCAAGCTGTAAGTTTGAACCCTTGACAGGTTTGTGAATATGTGTTCAACACATGGACTCAGAAAGTCAGAGAGTTTTTTTTTTTTTGCAGACTGCTCAGCTCCAAGCATCGACGTCAGCCACGTCGCCGCGAGGATCTGTACCTGGAAATAAAGTATCAGTCTTTTTCTACATCATCCACATTTTAAATAGAATTCAAATTAGAGATCAGCTGAAGTTGAAACATCACGTTAAAAATCTTCCTTGCTTACTCACAAAAGCTTTTTTTTCTCTTGTTTTTTAGCGCTGAGAATCAGTCGGACGTCACTAGCGCTGAAGCAGCTCCAAAACCCTCGCAGCTCAGTGGTCGTACGGTGTCGTCCTGCCACCATCCTGCTCAAGTCTCTTCTACCTCCACAGATCAGACAATCATATCTAATGTGTCACCCTGTGAGCCTCACAGGTCCACTATGGACTCACCTCACGAGACCCAAGACATTCTTTTACCCCCCTCTGCTTTCATGACCACTGGGGCCGAAGATAAGGTAATAATCACCTGTCTGACTTGGACAGACATCAGTATGCATTCAGTGGTGAATTAAACAACTTGACTCGAGTTATAGTGTCTGCTTTTTTTTAAGGGGGGGACCAGCAGCTCAGGTTTTAGAGATGCTCCACCTGAACAACGCTCGTTCGTTTATCCAGGTATGATAGCTGCATTCTCTTAATTCGAGATAATATCACATGATTGGCTCGGATTGTGCAGAACGATATGAACACAAATGAACAACTTTTGCTCCTTTCAGATGTACATCTGAGAGCATCCAGTGGAAAAGCTGCGGAGACAGATCCAGCTTCAGCTCTGACCAGAGAGCTGCTCAACATCCGGCTGGAAATGAAGACATACCAACAGGACAGGAAGCAGCTCCGGTAAGAAATTTGTGAGAACAGTGTTTCTAGTCGTGTTGAGTTGTTGGACACGTTGTCTACATAGTAAATGACGTGTGTTCACTCAGGGCTTGGCAGAAACTGAAGGAGGTATTACAAAGCTGGCTGCAGAGCAGCGGAAAGGACGAACAAGTGGAAAAACATGCTGTTTGTCAAGAGCTGAAGGAGGTAAGAGTGTATTACATTTGTCATTATTTTATGGTGAAGAAAAAAAAACACTTAAAGTGTCAAACAGAAGGATGGATTATCAGCACTTGTATGGCTCTTAGATTTGAAGTTTACACTAGCAATATTACATAATTTTTTAAAACTTAAACAAGTGTCTGTACTTCATCTGAAAACATGTTCTATTAGCTAATAGCGCCACCTGTCAGTCGAGGTGTTTTAGGCTCTTAGTCTATCACATATTTATACACAGTCTATAACTACGACTAACTGTAACTAACAAATAAAAGTAGTGACTGATGTATGATGTATAATTATTTAACTGTAACCTGTGAGGTGTCGATTATAGGGATTGATTTATTATTATTATTATTATTATTGTTATTTACTACCACTATTACTACAGCTTAACTTTTCAAATGACTTCCACTGATGGCTTAAATTATGCATGCATTCCTACGAGGACAATAAATCATTAGCCATAAATAAAGCAGCAATCAGTGGAGACATAAGGAGAACCGGTATGAAATTACTTAAGCGCATTCACTCAAAGTACAAACTTGAGCTACTTGTTGTTGTTGTTACTTCACTTGAGGCAACTTCATTCTTCTACTTTAGAGTAGAAATGCAATTATTAAAGATTTTGATGGTTTGGGTACAGTTTTTCATGATAATAATGCATTCATTTTATTTCACAGCACTATGGACGTGTAAAATCGTGAGCATTTTTTTGCTGTTCAGTGAAAATGAAAGAAGGAAATTGAGAACATTCCTTCAGGTGTTGTGCCTTTTGAGGGGTTATGGTTAATCCCAATTTCACTCCAAACCATGGTTTCAAACATCACAGTGTTGTGACCGCAAAGCCTCGGCTACACCGAGTGTTTCCGTCACGTAAATCAACAAAATAGAGGTGAGGAAAGGCTTTCAGTTCAATGTAAGCATCCAACAATAAAACAGGAACAGGAGCATTTTGTGAATTAAACACTCACCATAATGGCACGTAATCCACTCAAAGGCATGAGAGATGTTCTCAGTTTCCTTCTTTTATTTTTACTAAGACTGCAGAGAAACAAACAAAAAATGCTCGTGTGATTTTAGACACCTGTCGTGCTGGGGAATCAATGAATGCATTATAAAGGCGAAACCAATATTTTTCCTCACACTATCAAAATCTATAATTGTTGCACGCCTGTTCTACTTCACTACATCTCAGAGGTATTTATTGTAGTTTTTACTCCATTACATTTGTCTGACAGCTTTAGTTACTTTTCAGATTTGAATATTTTATCCATGTATCTGCAGAAATGGTATTTTTGATTTGATAAATGCTCCTCTATGGGTTGACGGCATTGTCACAAACCTGGAAAACAGAGCTGTTTTTCTGACCTCATGAGAAGTTGATTCAGAGATTTGTGGTTCTCACAGGACAGCAGCAGTAAAATTAATCTGAAAACATGACGTTGAAGGTTATCGTAGGTAACCAGGTTAGCTTAGTTTCTTAAAGACTTTCACTTCTTATCCAAGAAACTTCCATAAAGGATCTTAATATTTCTTCTGAAACTGACGTTTTTTGGTGTTCACAGTTGGAGGAGCGCATCGACAGGCTGTCCACCGAACTGGAGAAACAGAAACCAATAATGCTTCTCCACAGAGAGAGGATCCAGCATTTACAGACTGTGCTCACAGATCTCAATGTGTTTACAACATTACAGGAAACAGTTCTCACACAATCCAAAAGTGACGACACCTGCTGATCGTTTGGGACCACGGGTCATCTGCTTGGATCACATTTCATGTAACAGCATGAAGTGAAAAAGAAACCTGTTCACCAGCCGGTTGCTTGCTTGTTTTTCAGGTTGAACATTTGTACCTCTTCTGCACTCAGCCCGTGAGGATAAAAAGCTTTTTTAAATTTATTACTGTTAAATATCCTGTAAACAAATCCCCAAAACGCATTAAAGCCAAGTTCCTTTCTCTGCTACATCTACACTTAAAATCTCCAAAAACGTTGGCTAGGGGTCGTCCTTGTGACGGCTGGTGCTAAATATTTTCCATATGTGTGAAAAAAATGTGACTTTACTGTTTTCAGAGGAGCTGCCTTTACGTAATGGGTTTTCTATTTATCCGTTAGTACCAGTGCCTCTAATACTTTGGAAAATCTATGCAGGAGTATCTGGACAGCTGTCTGGTGTGCTCTGCAGACTACGTAAGGCAGGTTTGAGCTACAACAGGCTAAAAATGCGAGGACTTTATGCCATTTTAGTCTTTTTCATCTTTGTCTGCTGTACCAGAGGTGAGTTTTGTTACTGAACTAGTTTATTTGCCTACATTGTTAACTTATTTAATGTTCATATTCAGTCTCATTGTGTTGTTGAAAGTCTTTTTTATTATTTTGTACATGTTTGGCTTTTGATTGTTGACAGCATGATTGTTTCCAAACTGTTTGGAGCTTTTTGTGGACTTTAATAAAATCTAAAGACAGCTTTGCATTTTTGTAAACTGTGGAATTATTTGACAACATTTATAATATTAAAATCAATTTTAATCATTTACAAAATGCACAAAGGAATTCATCAAATACCTGCAACTTTCTAAACATTAATACAAACTATTCTGTACAAAATGTATGTTATCTTCTGATGAACGTGATTATCCCTTGCATGTTAGCAAAGAAGATGCGGTGGTGCACAGTGTCAGATCCTGAGCAGAGGAAGTGTGCAGAACTAGCCAAAACTCTGGTGGCAGTGTTGCCGCCAGCTGTTGTGGCGGCTTATGCCAGACTCTCCTGCATACGAGCGTCCAGCACAACTGACTGCATCGATAGGATCAGGGTGAGCCATCCTTCACCTTAAATGTTAAGGTGTGCCAAGGACAAAGATGTATATAAAATAACAGCCATATGAAGTTTGTGTATTAAATTAATATGTTTATAAAGCTTTTCCTGATAAATGCACAAAGAAAATAAAGATGGAAAATAGAAATTAAAAAAAAAAAAAATTGAACAGATAATAGACATAGAAAATAGATGGATGTTGATATAAGTTTTTTTTTTTTTTAAAACAATAACATTTCCATCAGTATCACTTATATTTGTTATTAAAGAGCTGTGGCCAAGATGTGTATGAGATGTGAAAGGTGTGTTGATAAATCAACTTATCAGTGCTTCTTGATGTATTGGAGATACAGCTCCAAACATAACTTTAGCAATTTTGTACTGCAGTTTCTTGTCACTTATCAGCCACCATATACGGTGATACCCAGCAAATTTATCAGGTTAGATCTACTCTTGATGATTACCAGTTTATAGTGTCAGATGTGGGAAAATCCAAAGACATTTGACAGTACTGTTTTGATAAATAAGTAATAAGTGAAAAATAAAACTTTTTAAATTAATGTTACAACACAACCAAATCTTTGAATACTTAAATCTCTCTTGGGTGATTCTGTACAATGAAAGTCTTCAAAAGTGCATGAACCCTGATGGAGCACCACTATAATAATCTTTTATAGTATTAAGACTCCTCGTGTAAATGCTTTGTTTCAGGGTAACCGTGCTGATATAGTGACGTTAGACGCAGGAGAGGTTTATTCTGCTGTGAAGCAGTTTGGCCTTGTTGTCATCGCCAAGGAGATCTACAGTGATGGTAGGTTAACCTCAGATTTCTGAGACACTTCAGCATGTGTCTTCAGCACTAGTGTCTGAGTCAGTGTGTGTGTGTTGTGTGTGTGTGTCCATCTATGTGAGTCCTGCAGGAGGCTGCATTCTGTCTGTGGCTGTGGTGAGAAACAGCACTTTGGACATACGGTCCCTGCAGGGCCTCAGGACCTGTCACAGTGGGGTTAGATGGACAGCTGGATGGAGTCTTCCCCTCGGCTTTCTTCTATCCCGCAACTACCTGAGCTGGTCGAAGGAGCAGCCGCTCAGTCAGGGTAATGAGATTACAATCAACTGTACAGCGTGGAAGTTTTTTTTTTTTTTTTCCATTTTCTCTTTTGTCATCTCTGTCCACTCATTTGTTTTTCTCCTCTCGGGCAGACGTCAGTACCTTTTTCAGTGCCAGCTGCATTCCTGGAGCTGCTGCCATGGCGCCACCTCTGTGCACTCTGTGCCAAGGACAGAAGTCCTACATTCGGCAGAAGAATTACCACTGCGAAACGTCGCACAGTGAGCCCTTCTACAACAACCAAGGGGCCCTCAGGTCAGGCTCAACAGAGGATCAACAAGCTCCCAACTTGATTAGGAGACAATTATTTTGTAGACAATTTTTTTTTTTATTGCCTCTTTTGCTCTTTAACAGATGTCTCAGGAGCGGAGCAGGAGATGTTGCATTTGTGGACCATTTAGCTCTTGAAAGTTTTGAAGGTAAACTATCCTCAGTTGGACTCTTAAAATATCTAGATTGAAAACCTTTTTCTGGTGGCCGAGATACTGGCCATGTCCCCAGTTTGAGTCCAGCCAGGGATTTTTGCTCTTATCCCTCATGTCTTTTTTTATTTTCTGTCAGCTCTCTAAAAGTACATTTAACTACACAAGTGATTTCCAAACTGGGGTATAGATGTATATAGATGTATCTCTGGGTGCACCAGTTACCAGCAGTGCTTTGAAACATCGTGGAGTAGCTCAGCTAATTTGAAAAAGTAGAATTATGATTTGATATAATATATGCATGTTCAAATATTTGTGTTTAGGAGGAAATAAGATCAACAAATTGATTATAAACATGTTTGAGGCTGATCTTTAGTTTATTAAGTGTCACAATAATCAAAAAATGTGTAGTTACATTAAGCTGATGCAGTTTACCACCAGCCGGAGTCAGTTTTAACACCTGAACACCACCTGCTGCAGATGAGAGTTCAGTCTTCACCGAGCTGTGAAGTCAAAAGATGAAAGTAATGGATGAATTATTGAAATGTCATCTGCCTCTAGAAGTACAAATAGAAAACCTGCTGAAGAAAGACAGAGAGGATCACTGCGTCTTATATTCACTCTTATATAAATGATAGTATTAAATCATTTCCAGTTTAAATTCAGTTCAGTACAACACATTTAGGATTTAACAGGTGGTGTTGAAGGATGAAGATTTATCGAATCTGAACTGGAAATTTCCTTTTTATTTTTAAGGATTGTAACATCTGCTTTTCATATTGTGTTTGTTCTCTCAGACAGTGACAGAGACGAGTTCAGATTGCTGTGTACAAATGGCACACAAGCTCCTCTCAGCCACTACAGAAGTTGTAATCTGGGTCGTGGTCCAGGTGGCGGCATGGTCACCAGATTTAACATTCGCAAGGTTGCTCGCAAGTTTCTTAACACGGTGCAGGTACTTTTTTTTCCCCCACTTTTGTCCTCAAATATTCCTTTGTTTCCAAGCTACATGTCCTTTTACCACATTATAATATTCTTAAAGATTCTTTATTGTTGTCAAGATGCTGTTTGGCCAACGAGGACGAGAGAGGCAGCGCTTCCAGCTCTTCAACTCATCTTCCTTTGGAGAAAACGATCTTCTCTTCAAAGATGTGACAGATAAACTAGCCGTTCTTCCAGATGACATGGATGTCAGTCAGGTGTTGGGGTTGGATTATGTGGCACTCCTCAAAGGCCTCGGACATGAAGGTGCATACGCATGTTGTCGTGTGGTTGTTAATTGTTATATTAAAAACAGATGTGCTGCGATTTTATAACCTCGTTGAATTGTTTGCAGGCAGTTCACTGGAGGACAGTGTGGTGCGATGGTGCTGTATCAGCCATGCAGAGCAGAAGAAATGTGAGCAGTGGGCTCTGAGTATAAAGTCAGACCCTCTGGTGTGTGTTAAAGCGGCCTCAATCCGCGACTGTATCGAGAAAATTAAGGTAAGTCATTCAGGTGATATAAATCACAGGATGTTTGGATATTAAAGTTGTATCACCTGTATTCTCTCCCGACATCACTGATGCCACAGAGGGACGAGGTGGACGCTGTCTCGCTGGATGCAACTCACTCTTTCATCGCAGGGAAATGTGGCCTTGTTCCTGTAGTTACAGAATATTATGGTAAGACACTGTTTGCATTGTCTCTACTTAAGTCTACTCTGAAAACATATACACACACAACAAAGAGACCAGAGATACCATCGAAATCTAATATTGAATTATTAAATATTACAGTTGCATTGAAAAGAGTTAAATCTGGGGCAGCTGGTTGTAGATATGTGAAGACGTTTCACCTCTCATCCAAGAGGCCTCTTCAGTTTTGACAGTCTAACTTATTCAGCTTTGGTTCGATCATTAACCAGACTATTGTTTCCACTTCATTAGTGGCTGTTGCCTGAGTAGTTAAGGTCACCTGAGGTCTGTTGTGGTGTCTGGGTGAGAGGTGAAACGTCCAGTTGCTCCAGATAAACTCGACTCTTCCATGAAACAAATGATCTTAATATACAAGACCTAACTCTCATATTTTCTCAAGCTTGCAGTCTTCTTAACATTTTATAAACTAAATAATGAATTATATAAAAAAAAATAATCATCTGATTAGCTGCAGTTCTAGTTCTCATTAATAAAAAATACTGATCTGTTTCCACTGTGCCTCTCTCGTACTCTCAGGAAGAGAATGCGTACCAGCCGAAGGATCGACACACTTAGAGACCGATGGTGAGACACCACAGTGAACGTCCAACTTGTAGCTGACGTGATTATTGTCTTTGCACTGAACCCGCCTGTGTCTCTGTCCTCAGTGTTGCCTTCAGTGGTCGGTGTGGTGGTGGCAAAGCGCTCCAGCAGAAACATATTCATCGGGAACCTCGGAGGCCGTCGCTCTTGTCATGGACACATGTACAGCCCGGCAGGCTGGCTGCTGCCCTACAGACACACATTAAGCCTGGAGCATAACAGCAGCTCCCCCTGTGATCCAGACCAAGGTGCTGTTCTGAATACGGAGAACTTTATATTTACACTGGTGCTCTTCTTGTTATGAGATTGTCATGTTGTATTTCTTCTCTGTATGGCTGCAGTGAGTCACTTTGTGTTTTCTTAGTGTACAACCAGGTGTTTTGGAAAGGCTGTCTTCCCGGCTCTCAGGGGAATCTCTGTAAAGTGTGTATGGGAGGCACCGGGGAGGCTGCCACCAAACGCTGCGCTGACAACCACAATGAGCGTTACTATGGCAACATGGGAGCTTTAAGGTATATGGCTTACTGTACCTGAACTAATTTATTGTAGTATCCATTATTGTAGTTTTTGTTTTATTTGTCCTGGTTTATGATATTTGTCCTACGATTTCCCAGTACAATGATCAATAATAATGCAAATTGAATTTAGTTTATGATGCTCACAGCATTTTGGAGAATATTTTTTGGCCACCTTCAGTGCAACAATTGTCTCTTTAAAACAAAATTTCCAATATTCACGTTGCTTTTATCTTTGGTTGGATCATCACTAATGCCGGAGGAAAATATCTGGATCTTTAGCTGCTAAATTGCTCCATTATTTTTACCAACTAGTTTCTAACTTTGTCTGTCAGCTGTTTGGTCTTGGCATGTGTACCATTGGTTAGATTGATTAGAAAACAAGACTGGTGAGAGAGGCGAGCGTGAACTAAGTTGTGAGCTTTAAACCAAACAGTAAGCTGAATGATGTTGACGGAGTCGGGTGATAGTTCTCCGTGGGCCATATAAGAAATAATTTAATCCATTGTTAATATAGAAATGTTGATTATAGCTGCTTTAAGAAGAAATCAACAGCACCTCCAGAAACATTATTCTAGATAGATCTACAAAATACCCTGTCAGCTGTTGTCAAAGAGACTGTTGTTACACCTTTTTTTTGACTAATATCTCAAACTTGTGCAAATAAAATCAAAACTACCTGTATGGATGGATGCTATTATGGCTAAATGCAGAAATGTATTATGTAGTTTGGCTGAACTGACCCTTTAATTCTTTACTCATCGTTCACAGGTGTCTGGTTGGAGATCCAAGTGGTAAAAGCTACGGGGATGTGGCCTTCCTCGAGCAGCACAACCTTCAGGCCAACATTCTCAGTGAGTTGAGATATTCATGACAAAGTTTAACACAAACTGATACAAACATATACTGTATGTTTATTTTGATATATTATGTCACGTTGTACTTCAGATTTGGGTTCCACTGGTTGGGCGGATGGGTGGACGTCATCGGATTTTGAGCTGCTGTGTGGTGACGGTCGCCGGGCCCCGCTGTCAGAGTGGGAGAGCTGTAACCTCGGAGTCATCCCACCGAACACCATCATGACACGGCCTGTTCTCACGGCACGAGTGTACGACTTCCTCATGAAGTCACAGGTCAGTTTATGGGACAAGATTTTTTTTATTTTATCAATTTGACTGTTTCTGTGTGTGTGTGTGTGTGTGTGTGTGTGTGTGTGTGTGTGTGTGTGTGTGTGTGTGTGTGTCCTGATTTTAGTACAATAGCAGATAGTACACATGACATGGGACTGCTGCCTCTTGAAGTCTATGGCTCCATTCCAATCCACCCGTACACCTGCCACCTACCCACTTTAACAAGGGAAAGTTGGAAAGTTGAAAAGTTGAAAGTGTTGGAGGGAAAGTGTTATTCCAAACCAAGAAGTTTTACGAGGAAGTGGGTTATAAAACCCTCCAACACAGTTTCCACATTGATGAAGGCTCACAAACCTCAAAACTCCTCAAGTGTAACACCTCTTCCCGTAAAGCTTCAGCTTCAGGGACAAATGAGATCTTTTTCTCTGGTTAGCCTCATGTAAAACAGCACTGTGCTTGCCACTGCATATTTTTCTGAATAAAATATTCTAAAATTAGCTACATTTTTATTTAAATCACGAATTATCTGTACACAAGAGTGCAAATCTTTCACTGTACTGATCTAAAATCATTACCGAGGTCCAAGAGAAGTTCTAGTCACGGCCACATTGCAAGTAGCAACTATTGCCAAAGATCCTGTTCTTTACTGCTTCTGATGATTAAATCATGATGTATGTCACTTCAGAAAGAAAACGTGTGAGTGGATATTTACTCATATCTTACAGGAAACTTTGGCAGCCAACCCAAACGCAGAGTTCAAGCTCTTTGAGTCTCTGCAATATGGAGAAAGTGATCTGCTGTTCAAAGACGCAACTCAGTGCTTTGTCCACACGAGCCACATGGACTACCGCTCCATCCTCGGAGACGAGTTTTACAATCACGTAGAAACTGTCTTCAACTGCACGCACTCTGGTATGACGACACACACGTACACTTGCTTACTTGTCAAACAAATAATTAAACCACCCCTCACACGTGTAAATAATTCAAATGTTGTTCATTTTCCTTATTACAGATATCTTGGAGTTTTGTAATCAGGATGTGTGCAGCATATTTTAACGGACACACCAAAGTAAACATTACCTTTCCCTGCGCTGCTCAGTGGTTTCATCCTTCATCCACATCTGCAAATCATCACTGGTATCATAGTGTTCACAGCGGAGATTAAAGTCTTAAACTCTGCTGTGAACTGAAGAGATTGGTCTCTTTAACAACTGCCACATGTTCCTGTTTAATAAACACATTAAGTGATAAAGAAAACCCCTCAGGTTCAACTGTCATTATAACTTACAATAACATAATGAAAACACATTTGCTTTGAAACCACTTTGTGCTATGACTACACTTGTAAACCAACGGGTGTAAAATCAGTGTGTGTATAAAATGTAAACATGTAAATGTTCCAAGTTTTGACTCAAATGTTACATTTTTACAGTAATTATATCACTCTGTCTGTTAAGCAATTTCAAAATGAATGTGGGACTGGGGATTGTAGAGTATTATGAATGTTAGTTTAAAATCAGCTCTGGAATAACTGGAGGCTATACATTTTTACACATATTTTCAGAGGACGTCCACACTAGTTTTTACAGAATGCTTGTGAATGAAGCGTTGGTTATTCAAACTCTTTGTTCACAGGAAGATTTTTTTTTTTTCTTGTACAAATTATGTAACACAATGTATGTTTTGTACCAGTTATGTAATGTGATGTATGTAATGCAGTTAAGATGGTGTAAAGTTATACAAAATTACACATTTTCTAACTTTATTATAAAAGTATTAGACGTTCAGTATATTCAGTGAAAATATGCTAAATTATGGGCTCCATTCAAAAATAACAGCTTGCTGGATGTACCTATATTATATGTTGTGTTTTTTTTTTTCTATTTATGTGTTTACTGTTTAGGTAATCACTTTTAGAAATAATCTGAAGACATTCCTTTGCAAGAGTAATGTGGATTTTATATGGCTTCACAGCACCAGTAAAAATGTGTGTATGTTTGGACAATTTTAAAGTACATTTTGTCAATTAAAACTGAACACTGAACACCACACACACACAGTCCAGAGCCTCCTTTGTCATATTTGACTACAACTCCCAGAATACCGCGCAGTCCCAGTGTTTGTTGTTACGTAAAATCTGGTATGTCCTGTTGCTGTGCGTCAAAGGTTCCGCTGTTATATCAGCCTGTTGTGGTCAGGCATATTATTCAAGCTGCTGACAGTTTGTCACTGCAGTAACATTTAACTGTAGCTGCCGCAGTAAGTCACTCATAAGGTATGTTAGCAAAGTTAGCAAGCGAGCTAAGATTATAACGTTAACGTTAGCCAGCTGTTAGCAAACCGGTTAAAGCATGCACTTTAGGAAAGTGTGTAGGGAGTGTATCAAGCCTGTTTCGATATATTTTAATAAATTCCTTGTGTGTATATATATACTATTTATTTACTGCATTAACACTCATATGAGCATTAAAATATAGTTAGAGGATGTGTCATAGCTTGTAGTCGTGTAGCTTCTTAGCTACCCAGCTAGCATTCACGTCTACAGTGACTTGTCGCCGGTGTTTCGGTTTAACTAGTGATCGTGCTAACTTGTGACTCGTTAGCAGCCGTGGTTGTCATAGTTACCACAGCTGTTAAAACAGGAAGAAAATACGTAACTGCCAAATAAGTTGTGTGTTTGTTTTGTTTTTGTTTTTCTGACATTGTAACGTTAATTTAATAATAATAATAATAATAATAATAACTTATGTTCCTGTTTTCAATGGCTGTCGTAACTATGACAACCAAAGACATTCGGCTGACGGTCGCCAGTTGACATGGTCACTCGTTAAACCGAAACACCAGTGTTGTAAAGGAAATGTGAATTTCTAATTATCATGTGTTTGTGTTGCTTTAGATGAGACTACCACGGCGGATCCTCACACTGCTCACAGCACCTGTAAGGTCGGCCTCCTCAGTCCCTGCAGGTGTGTTGAGTTTTGTCCCCACCTGCAGCACCACTGATGCCCACTCTCTGGAGCTACTGCAGGACTTTGTGTCCCGAGCCAGGCGTCTCTTTGTCATCACCGGAGCAGGACTCTCCACAGAGTCCGGGATCCCTGATTACCGATCAGAGGGGGTCGGGCTGTATGCTCGCACCGACAGACGACCCATGCAGCATGCAGAGTTTATCCGCAGTGCAAAGTCCCGTCAGCGCTACTGGGCCAGAAACTTTCTAGGATGGCCGCAGTTCTCCTCCCATCAGCCAAACTCTGCACACAAGACCCTGCGGCGGTGGGAGGAGAGAGGCAAGCTGCACTGGTTGGTCACACAGAATGTGGATGCTCTGCATTCAAAGGCAGGACAGAAAGGACTGACTGAGCTCCACGGCTGCACCCACAGGTGAGAAAACATTCACTGTGAAGGTGCTCTCATAGTAGAGCTGCAACGATAAATCGGATTTATTGACTAATTGTGTGTTTAAAGATGAAACATTGTGTTCATACTGTGTCCGCAGGGTGACGTGTCTAGGCTGTGGTGCCATCTCAGCAAGGGAGAAACTCCAGGCTCGATTTGTAGCTCTAAACCCGGAGTGGAGAGCGCAGGCAGGCGGTGTAGCTCCAGACGGTGATGTGTTCATAGAGGACGAGCAGGTCCAGACTTTCAGAGTTCCCTCCTGTGAGAACTGCGGAGGGATACTGAAGCCGGAGGTCACGTTCTTTGGAGACACTGTGAACAGAGCGACAGTTCAGTTTGTGCACGACAGACTGTCGGAGTCGGATGCGGTGCTAGTCGTGGGCTCATCGTTACAGGTAGGTTTTAGAAAAATGTGTGAAGCACCGTTGCAACAAAATTTCCTATGGATTTTTGTATTAAACTGTGCCCCTCTCTGTTTTTACTCAAGGTATACTCAGGATACAGATTCTTAATGGCAGCAAGTGATAGAAAAATGCCAATCGCCATCCTGAACATTGGGCCCACGAGGGCAGATCACCTGGCCGAGCTGAAAGTGAGCGGCCGCTGTGGTGAAGTGCTGTCAGTCATTCAACCCCTCTGATGGTCGTGCTGTACGGTTTGAGGAAGAAAGACTGTCAAAACTACCTCATATTTACACAGGTAAACACTTTACTGTAGGATGCCTCAGCTGACTTAAGAGGAGCGACGAGCATCTAAACTTCTCTGCCAGGAGAATTCACGCACCTATTTTATGCACAACAGTTGAATGGTAAAATGCTAATTGTCCTACACAGGGAAGTATGCCGTCTTTGCACACAACAAATTGGTATCAGGGGGGTCAATATCTTGATAGAATATGTGCAGTAGATGATACAACGTGTGGTTCACTGTCTCAAGGCCCTAAGATGAAAGCTGTAGGCTTTGAAATGACAACTGTGCAGCTGAAATGAGGAGATAGCCACATGGGTTGTGTCTGTTCACTGTTGTATACTGATGTTGCTTTTATTTAAATGAAATAAGCTATAACAAACACTGTATCATAATGAAAAGTTGGTGTTCTTGTTTGTGAACATGGAATTGCAAGCTGTTATTGCATTAAAGTAAACATAATCGTGGAATGTAAGACACAATAGAAAGGTGAAGTTTTGTAAACTTAATTCAAGAGATTATACAAATTATGGTGCAGTCAGCTGCTTTTAAAGGGTGTGTGATTAGTCTCATGTTTTTATATAATGGTGCTGAGATTGTTTGTATGCATTTTAAATGCTAACATAGTCTAAAGAATGGACCTCTATTACATTTTTTTAAACAAATCAATCTAACTGCGAAGTAAGATGCTTGAGACTACAAACTTTCAAGAAGCAGATCTTGTTTTACCTCAAACTGATGCGAATATTTGAAATAAACTGACAAACGTCTGTCTGTTATTTTCTGTTTTACATTGTCAAAATAAATTATTTTAAAACATTATAGTACTTTAAACATCAGTCTTCAGAGATGTGTGGTACATTTTCAGCAGATGCGCATTTGATACATGATCACCGTTTATCAGTATGTTGATAAATTAATAATATAATAATATAAAGAGGATGGCTTATCGATGGCTTCATAACATTAAAGTGTGAATTAGCTACACCAGTACATTTACATTTAGTCATTCAGCTGACACTTTTATCCAAAGCGACTTACAAAGGGAAACAATCAAGAAATTATGTGATGAATTTAACTGCTGCATGTCACTCAAACTGAAGACAGACACCAAAGATTTGGTGTTTCACAAAAAGCACAATTAGTTTTTGTTTTTTTTCCAGCTGTGAGGAGCTCCTTCATTTCCTTGGTGCATCGTATTGCTGGACAAAATGTTTGCCATGAATATATATTCTTTGTATTTGTTTTAGACCTTTTATCTGAATGACAAAAAAACTAAGTATTTGATTACCTGACAACTGATGAAATTAATCAGTTTTATTGGTGAAACATACAGTAATCAAATTTATTTTGTGTAATTTACTGAACTAATACTGAATTTTATTTTGGATTTATTCAGACTGGATTTCAAGCAGCTGGATTTCTCTCTGATGAAATAAAATAGAAATTGCTGCTCAGATTCAACTGTTGTTGTCCTCACAGTTTAGTTGAAGCTTTTATAGACCAGATGTTAACTTTGTAGACTTTAAAAATAGCCGTTCATGTGTGTGTGTGTGTGTGTCTGTGTGTGTCGTCTCCCAGGGTTTGAATACCATTACACATTCACATTAAAGAACAGCTGTTTTGAAACAGTTTAATGGAGCGATAGAGTAAACCCACATGTTCTCACATACAGTTTATTGTAACGAAATATGCTAGCATCACAAACAGACTGAAGGCAGAGTGACTGTGGACTGACAAACCGTGAGATCTTTTAGGACATTTTGCTGCTGGAATCTTTCCTGTAAACGAAGCCTCCAGTTTTCCAGGTTGGGCTGCATGTCTTGAAGCAGAGCAGCCGGGACGCTGAAGGAGTACAGACGACACGTGTGACCTGCGGAGTCTGGCAGCCATGTTGCTGAAGCTGTAGTCACCATCAGGGGAGTCATAGACAGACAGTTCTCGAAGCTCTTGGTCTGATCGAACCAGTAAGTGACAGGGTAACCCAGTAAAAGACCGAACACTGTACACAGGTTCCAGTCCTCTGATTTCTCTCCGACATAATGAGGTTTCTCAGCCTCCTTCAGTTCGAACCCTCTCAGGAGAAGCAGTAAATCATGTGTCATGCTCTTCAGCTCTTCCGTGAGCGGGTCAGTGATGGCAGGTTTCTCCAGTGAGTGGCAGACGTCAATCACAGACACGCTGCCATCGTGAAACAGCTGTTCTACATTTGTTCTGACTGTAAGTGGATTGACAATAAGAGCGTTTCCATTCAAATCTAGTGTGAGAAGTGATTTAGACACGAGCTGCGAAGACTGCAAAGAGCTCAAATACCACTGCACCTGATCTGCACCGGCGCTGTTGCTATCGTACAATAAAGCCGGTTTCAATCCCAAATCAACAGCCGAGACTTGAGCAGCCAGGTCCAGGCTCTGAGGGACAGAGAGAGATTTTCTACCAGTGGACAGACATTCACGAGCTGCAGCAACAAAGAGCTCCTGAGCCGACATAGCTGCAGAAATCACAGGACACACGGTTCAAAAAGACAAATGTACCAGAAGCATACACTTCAGTGATTGGACGCAGGATTTAAAAATTAAATTATTAAATGGGTCAACAACAACAAGATACAAGATGCAATGTCATTATTTCTCTTCAGGCCATCTACTGTGCAATGACATAAAACGAGTTATTCTACAGAAAAGTCAAGTTAAACTAGGCAAACGGGATCATTTGTATTCAAAGTGTAACCAGTCATCAAAGTTTGATTATCATTCTTGTTCCTTGTTACTTCTTTGTTGGTCCAAGACACCTAAAAAGGAACAAAAAAAAATCAAGTTAAACACAAATACAAACCTCTATAAGCAGATCATTTGTAACCTTGGCATCAGTCTTCATGTGTATATACTGTATAAATCAGGTTGTTGACCTACAGTATATGTTAAAGTAAAGAAGAGGATCTCACCATCATCCTGGTTTTGACTGTGACGTATTTTGATCAGGTTATGTCACAGGCTGAGGAGACATGAGGTCAAAGTCTGAGAGATTTCTCGCAACCCAAACACCAGCTGCAAACAAGCCCAGGTTGACCAGAAGATTCCTGAAAAGAACAAGTGATGATTTAGTCTTGCTAAACAAAACGGCACAAAAACAATGTCTCAACGTGAGCTGAAAATAAAATGCTACACAGTTACTAGGGGCCGTTTAATTAACCTCCTATGGAGACTAAATGAACTGCTGTCTTTGTGTAAAGATTTTCTGTGCTGGCTCAGGTCCACTACACGGCAACTTTGATAACACAATAATTCATAAATATCATAGTGTGGTCTGTACTAGATCCAATAATGATATGTCTGATGATATTTGCATTTTACTCCATGGTGACGCTGTAGATACAGACAGAAAACTGAGGAGAGAAGAAGGCTGCCAAGTGTAATCAAACCAGCAAAACTGTGAGTACATGTCTCATGAACATCTTTAATTCAGAATCCATAAAAATCTTTTTTTATTTTAATTAAATGTGACCAATATGTGTGCTGAACAAGACATGTGGTCATTGAAAAATCCTCTACAAATCACCTCACACATAGTTTTGCCTTGCTGTCTTGCTCATTTACTGACAATGTGCACCAATATGTGCATTAAGTCAGTATTAGCAGACATATCGGGACAGTTATCTCTCAGTGAAGCTGTAGTTTTATTACAAAACATAATGCATGATTTTAAACGTCATTTAGCCACAGCAGTCTCTGAAGTATCACGTAATGAAGAGGGAGACAAAAAGGTCATGACACTGGATATTTCACTGTAATTAAACGATGCTAAACTACTAGTTAAAACACAGCAAGTCTGGATCTTTCGGGTGCCTCTGGAGCTCTGGGACCCTGGATCAGTTACCCCATTTTGCCCAGTTAATAATCAAAACAAACGGGTTTGATTAGTCCACAGTTGTAGGCTGGAGGCTGGACGCAGTGTGAGCTAACATTAGCTACAGTGCTAACAATTAAACCTAACATCACACAGTGTTTTGAGTGTTTTGTGCTCGTTAGCTCACCTCCTGAAGTCGTTTCTGTCTGTTGCAAACCGACAAGCCGAACCGATCCAGTCCATCACACCGGGGGACGAGCCCTTCTTGCTGTCTGAGCCGCTCATCTTTGCTAACGTGCGAAGTAAAAAAGGACAGACAGCGACCGCAACGAGGTGAACAGGCAGCAGAAGGGGGAACAGTTTAGATGTAACACAAGTACGGTGCGCGATGAAGCTCAACTCGATTAACAGCGCGTGTAGTGATGGGAAGTTCGTTTCTTTTTAGGGAGTCAGATCATATGACTCAGTTCACCAAGAAGAGTCGGCTCTTTATTTTACCGCTTATACCTTTTAATAATTCAACCAAATTTAGCGCTGTTTTGACATGATTTGTATGTGTACACATATATCATGTATATATTCAGTACATCCTTTGTACTGAAGTATTCAAAAGAAAAAATACATAATATTCTAATATCAATAAAATGCTGTAGCCAATTGTTTTCATTGTATTTACAGACCCTTGTAACGCTCTGAAACCACCCAATGAATGCACTAACTTGCTTGTAGAACCACTCTGCTACACAAAACGGATAAAAACACCTATAAAAACTATAAAAAAGGACAGCTATTGACTATTGGATGCACAGTTCTCATGTGTCTGTGAAGGTTGTTTGTGGATCCTGCTTGCCTTTGTGTTTTCAAAATGTCACTCAACGCTTCACGTACCAGAGCCGGCTCCTGTCGTTCAACTTAAAAGAGCCGGCTCTTTGAACCGGCTCGTTCACGACCGACACATCACTACTACATGCTATGGTCCAAAGATGTCTGCTACCAGGTACCGTCGGTTCTTGAAGCTGTGTGAGGAATGGCCGCGGGATGAGTACAAGAAAGGCCGTGATTTGGGAACGTTTCTGCGGCAGAGAGTAGCATCAGCCTTCCGTGAGGGCGAAAACACACAGGTACTGGGGTTTAAGTGACACAACACACGGCATAACAGACCGAGCTAAGCCGGCTAAGTCGATAGCTGTGTGGAGGACGGTTAACATGAGATGAGCTAACAGCCGCTGACCTTGTCTGCCCCGCTGATTGATTGATAACTGTGAAGCCCCTTCATTAGAATTGTAGCTTTAGTTACGCTAATCATAACGTCAGTGCTCATTTGTATCAGGCTGTTGCTAAACACAGAAGTTTAACGAGCTAGGTAGAAAGACAGAACAACATTTTTCATGTAAACAATGTTTCACTATAGTTTTTAGGGTGTTTTTATTTAATGTAATATAAAGTATACTGTTCACTACATGTCAGTGAAAAATATCGCTCTTTTACTCCATTAAAAGTAATTTTAAGGGTAGTTATAGTGTGACTGATATCAGTCACACTATAAATTAGTTTTAAATATCCACCTCTCACCTACCAAGTGACTGAAACAAAGTTCAACAAAGTCACTACATAGGACATATTGCAAAATGAATAGGAAATATAGCCAGTGACAAAGTTAGAAATAATGATTTTTAATTGAAATAATAATTGTTTCCTTCAAACTTGGCTTTAATCAAAGAATCCTGCATTTGCAGCCCTTTGGCATTCTGCTTGTCAATTTGTGAAAGTAATCTGAAGAGGTTTCCTCCCATGCTTCCTGAAGCACCTACCACAAGTTGGATTGGATATTTTAAATAAATGCACCAACAACAAAAACATCCTGTATTTTAGAAAAGGTTCTTATTATGTATAGGTCAGAATATCTGTAGAAATAAAATAATAACAGTCTGCCAATGTTTTGGTTGACTTATAGTTAGTTAATTTGTATCCAAAGAAATGGATTGCTTTTTAAAATGTGATGGAAAAACTGGTCTGTTTGGCGGTCAGATTTTATCTTATTTGTCAAATCAATGTGTTTCCCACCAGATCTCAGATCCAGAAAAG
This sequence comes from Miichthys miiuy, assembly GCA_036365135.1. Lineage (NCBI taxonomy): Eukaryota > Metazoa > Chordata > Actinopteri > Sciaenidae > Miichthys > Miichthys miiuy. Next base: position 22,647,000 of record CM071604.1, read on the forward strand.
TGCGACCAGATGTATGAAAGTTTGGCTCGCATCAACGGCAACATCTACAGACAACGGGTAAGTACAGTGTATATTCTGTAACAGTCTCTGATATGTCTGTGCTTTAAACAAATTATTTTCTTCTCCTCTCTGGAGATGATGTAGCATGAAGTTTGTCAGCTAAGGAATAACTAACCATTTAAGTTTGAGTATTTATTCTGTGATGAGGATATAAAGACATTTTCACTTTAAACCTGTCTGGTTTGGTTCCTAATAACATTGACGAGCAACGCTGACATAAGGTATTGTCTCTCCTATGAGACTACATTTAAAAAAAAAATAGGATAAAGACTGTTAAATTGTCAGTTAAATTTTAAGCCTTAAAAATATGCAAAACATCAGGGGTAACATGCTCCTCCAAACAATGTATTCACACAACTATGTGTCTAATAATGTCTTTTGTCTGTCCTCAGTTTCCTCGTGTAAGAGACACAAGCTTTACTGGAGTGACGGTGGAAGAGTGTAAAGTACTTTTGACAGGTAAGGAGCAACATTTATGTTTATGACCGTTTATGAAACACACTTTTGTTATAGTTAGCGTTTTGTCTCATATATGTTCGATTGTTGTTGTGCAGGGAGTTTGCAACAGATGGACGAGGAGAAAAAGGGCTTGTGGAAGACGTTAATGGAGCGATTCTCCAAATCACCAGAAGACCCTCCTCCAGAGAAAGCTCCTGAAAAATAACTCTCTCTCTCTCTCTCTCTCTCTCTTTTTCCTTTCCTATCTTTTCTTTTCTCACTGTATGTACAGAAATAAAGCTTATTGTTGGTATCTTTATAGACTGTTATTTTTATTTTGAATTTACACACTATTTTAACTGCACATATTAATTGTGCAGCCTGTACCTTTGGGAGGGATCAATACACAACCAAATATAAAGAAATTGGAGAGAAACTCCTTCCACAAACATAAATTTGACCAAAAATACTTCAGAGAGAATTTAATTCCAATATAATATTTACCTCCACTGTCTATTAGTTAGGTTGTTTTAAGAATGTGTTAGGAGGCATCACATGAAAAATCTTTCCTCAGATATCTCTCAGCCTATGACACAATATTATACAGACTGGATGCACCAATACAACTTTATCTCCCCTAATACAAATTACTATACCAAACACTGAGTATTTAATAATGTTCTCCTTTCACCAAATATAAAATCTGTGTATTTCACTGCACATGACTTCAGTCATTATTTTTATGCAAGATATGCCATGGCTTTAAAAACTGAGTTGGTGGCCTTCTGTGACTGAATATTATTACCATAGTGTTTAATTGGATAAAAATATGTTTAATTGAGTTAAAGCAGTAACAGTACAACATAACACTCCTCATTAATAATGCACACATGGGACATGAAGTTAATAAATGAGATTTAATGTCTTTGATCATACAGCTTAGTACAAAACTGTGAGACAGAGGCAGGTTATTGACAGTTCAAACATTCACATTACCACGATTGGACGGAGTGACACACCTGCTCAGGTGTAAAAAGCTGCAATTTTAGATCCTGCTGATGACAGTAAACAAACAAGTCTGCTGGGCACACTACTTCTCAATGACCTCATTATGGTGTTAAATCATTTTTCAACATTAGTTAACATATTTGCAGATATCAGCTGAATGTGCAAATGATTCGCGGCACACAGAACTGTCTCCTACTCATCTTTTTCTCAGGGTTGTCTCTCCATATGCAGTAGTTTAGAGCGGTGGCGAGGCATAGCCAGGACAGGTAGGGCGCCATCAGCAGAGTGGCAGTGCGGCTGATAGAATACCAAGACGCCATGGTGGCTCCGACGGTCCCAGTGAGAAGCATTATCTCAATGAGAGCCTACATTGGACAGAGAGAGGGTTTTAAACAGAGTGTAGAATATACCCAATTAAAATAAACAATTACATCAGTGTGATAAACTTACCCATTTCAGTTTGTGTGCACCAAAGAAGATCGGAGTCCAGGTCCAGTTCAGAGCTAGCTGTAGCCCATACAGTCCCAGTGGAACCACTGCATCCTCAGTGAAACCTCCCAACTCCTTCCACACCAAGTAGGAGCCATACCTGCATAAGAACATGATAAAACAGGATCCTTTATATGGAGAATAAAATCATAAAAGGCTGCAGGGCCCGGTCATAATGATGCTTACCCCATGCCTGTATACAGACATGTCCACACTACGGGGAATGCTGCATTCGGTGGGCGCCATGATGGTTTCTGGAGGGTTGGGTACCAGTACTTCACCTCTTTGCGTGTGATGTAGCCTCCATAGAAACCTCCCAGGTGTGGCAAGGCCGTCATTCCAAGCATGGGCAGCCACATGTTCTGAGATGAGCATAGGAGACATGGTAGCTGTTAAACCTCAGCTATGGTGTATCAAACCTTAATACTACAACTGTGAAGCATCTGTAAAGCACTAAAAGCTCATCTGACCTGCCTGTTGTGGCTGAACAACAATAATGAGACTAAACCATGGATGTATAAAGAAAACTGGATACAGTGTTGGAGGCGGGACTTCATTCACGTACAGGTTTCTGTAGAGCTGTTTGGAAGCTCAAAATCTGTGGCTCTGGCTACCGACATGTTGGTAGTCCTGCCTCTTCCGCCTCAGGTGTCTGTTCAAGGAGCTGCAGTTTTTTTGCACTTCTGCATTGGCTTCACTCCACGGAGGTTGCCACTTGTCAGAACTACAACCCCTAAAGATGTATCGGGTAAAGGTCGGCATTTAAACATGGTCACTTGTTAAACTGAAACACTTGGAGGCTGGAGAGAACCAAAAGTTATGGACCACTAAACCAAAACAATGAGCTAAAATACTGCATAACTGCAGTCAGGTGATAATTTTCTGTGGGTTGATCATTACTAGCAAGCCCAGCTCACATACAAGTAGTTATGTGAACCATCATTCATATGAAAATATTGATTATAGCTGCTTTAAACACACTGTAACTCATACTAAATTTACTAATATATGTAAAATAATAATCCAGTACTGGTATCTGAGAGAGGTATTTTAGGACAGTTAAGGTCAGTCAAGGCCAGTTCCTGTTAGTTATTAACGTTATTTGAAGTTGTTTTTCATGCTGTCTTGTAAAGACGGTGTGAAAATGCAGTGAACAACCAACATTTTTAGACTGTTAGCGAGTATGTTTGTAAAACTTAAAAGACAGGCGACTTAAATGCTATTAAAATATGTTTTAATGCAACTCTGGACTGAAGGACACCTACCTAACTTTCCTGTCACTATATTGCAGGTTATGTCAGAGCTGTGTGCGTGTTACTCACCGCTGGTTTAGTTGTCAGCTCCTTCGCTCCTTCGCTCCTTCCTATGTTATTTTCCTCGGACCTAACTAATGTTGCTCAGCTAGGTGCGACCTGTGTGTGTGTGTGTGTGTGTTACAGTTTGCTGGACGGGCAGGGCTATCTTATCATCTGTGTCCAGTCCATACACGCCACAGACGCTCCCACACACAGACACACACACGTACACACACACACAAAGAGCCAAACACAGTGACGTCGGAGCGTGGTGGGTAACAAAGATTGGTCGCCAAGACAAAGTCAAGAGGAGGATGACGGTTAGTGGAGTATTTTGGTCGCTAAATAAACATGTTGTATAACCCAGCCGTGGTCCCTTAAAGTCCAAAGGTTATGAAATACACACGCTTTACTTCCTGCTCGGTCAGTTATTACATATTTCCTCGATGCTTACAAAACACAGCTGGAGAGGCGACAGCAAAGATTACTAAACCAAGTCAAGATGATATCTGCCCTCTTAGCACAGCTTATTTTCCATTGAGGATGTGGGACTCTTTCAGCTGTCAAAGAAAAGCTTAAAGCCTGACAAACACGTTAAAGCTGTTTGTTTAGTTGCAAAAGCAAACATGCATACATTTAGACTCGTTAGAGCCGGTTTACCATTTTATGCTGCTAATAGTTTTATGTATTCATGCATATTTTGACATAAAATATCTTCAAAAAAACAAAACAACAATCAAGCTTCTTGGGAGGATATTAAATTTTAAATAAAAACATTATTTTATCATTGTGTGTTTGCTGTTTTTGGTATGCATTTTATTGACTGAAGGCCCAGTGTGTAAGATTTAGGAGTATCTATTGGCAGGAATTGAATACAGTATACATTAGTATGTTTTTATTAGCATATAATCACCTTAAAATAAGAATGTTGTGTTTTCGTTGTCTTAAAATGAGCCCCTTATATCTACAGAGTGAGCGGGTCCTCTTCCATGGAGTCCGCCATGTTGAACCGCCATTTTTGTACAGTGGCCCTGAGCAGACAAACCAAACACTGATCTAGATAAGGCCTTTTGCTTTTTATGTGAATTTCTAGCCAGAGTTTTTCCTACAAACTTTGAAGGAGAGGGTGAGCCAGGGGAGAATATTCAATTGTTGCAATCTGCAACTTGACTGCTAGGTAAAACTGAATCATACACACTGGACCTTTAACGTACATTGGCACTGCAACTGTTGCTATGGTATGTGGCAGTAGTATAAACAATAAACAAATATGAAAACTGTTTATGTATACACATATCCTGCTCATACATAAAGTTAGATAAGAAGATTGACACCTAGAAATTTGATTGTTAACATAATTAACAGCGTGGCCGCTTTGATTGACAGGCAGGTGCCATTACAGATGGCTTATTAGAGCACCCAGGGGTCATTCAGCCCGCATTAGGTGTGTTGATGATCCACGACTTTGCCGATATCTAGATTAGCCGGGAGGCGGAAGAAGCAGTATAGCCAACATGGCGGCGGCCAGTGCTGCATATTTTCGGCTTCAAAACAGCACTTTGGAAACCTACGGGTGATGTCACTCATGCGTTGTCCATTCATTGGACACAGCCTAAAAACTTCCAGCAACATTGCACACTGGTTGCCTAGGATCTAGTCTCGCAAATAAATGTCCAATTATCATGTTTAAATTTCCTTTTTTGTACGGATTGTATATGTAAGGTGTTAGTTGGTGAGCTGTGCTGGAAGATGGATTTTGTTACCTTTAGACAAAGCTAGGCTAGCTGTTTCTCTTTGTTTCCAGTCTTTATGCTAAGCTAAGCTATGTTAACCACCCGCCGGCTGTTGCTTCATATTTACAGTAGAGACATGAAAGTGGTATCAATCTTCTCATCTGATGTTCAACTATTCCTTTAAGATGATACTTTTTTTTTTTTTTTAGCAGATGAACGTGAAAACTGCCCTTTTTAGTGTCAAACTCCAAAACACATAATAATAATAATAATAATAATAATAATAATAATAATAATAATAATAATAATAATAATAATAAGCACATTTTTTGAGTGAAGTGGGACTTTATTCATACACTGGGGGAAAGGCATTAAATTAAAAAAAGTCTTACAAACATTCATGTGTCGCTCCAAAAAGAAAGTAAAATCACAGCGATAGAGATGCTCTTTCCTCCCAGTTCAGCGGGTTTATATTTGCCCCCGTTTGCAGTCTTTATGCTTAGCGAAGCAAACCTATCCAAATAATTTTTAAATAAATAAATAATTTTTAAATGTATTTTTTTGTACAAACTAGATATAAGGTGTTAGTTGATGAGCTTTAGAAGTACTGTATGATTGATTTTGTTGCCTTTAGACAAAGCTAGGCTAGCTGTTTCCCTTTGTTTCCAGTCTTTATGCTAAGCTAAGCTACGTTAACCTTCATATTTACAGTAGAGACATGAAAGTTTTATCAATCTTCTCATCTGTCGTAAGAAGTTAGCGTGTTTCCTAAAACACTGAACTATTCCTTTAACATGTAAACTTTCTTTTTGTTTTTTAGTTAATGAACATGAAAATAGCCTTTTTTTATTTTTTTATTTAGTGTAGAAATAATAGTATTAAGCACATTTTTGAGTGGTAAGTGGGACTTTATTCATACACTCTTGAAAAGCTATCAAATACAAACATTCACGTGTTGCTCCAAAAAGAGAATAAAGGTAATATTTCTAGTAAAATCAAGCCGGTAGAGATGCTCGTGGGTCTTTTTTTTTTTTTTTTTTGCCCTCCTCTTCGTCCGTCAGGCTGGCACACCTTTCCTCTCTGGTCCTCCAGCGTTTCTTACCTTCTTGTCGCTTCTTTCAGCCTCGTTGTCTGGCGGTGAACTCTCACCCCAGCTGCTTGGGAAATGTCATACAGGCAGAGGCCCGTGCTGCAGTAGGGGGGCGTAATAGGAGGAAAAAAAAAAAAAATAATAACAACATTTTTTTTTTTTTTTTTTTACTGCTCTCACTGAATCTTTTACTCGAGTCTCTGCCGTGCAAGTGCCACATCCCGCTACCAGCAGCAGCAGCAGCAGCAGCAGCAGCCGATAACTAATCGCAGTCTCAATGCCTCTTTCGCATTAGGGCTAATATAAAAAAAATCCGTGCCAGACATGTGAGTAGCAAACCATCGCTGTCGTTCTCCACTGACTGCTATATGCTCACGCTATTGTATCCTCGCACCAATGAGAACAAATGGTCATTGAACCGTGTGGTTGTGCATTTAGTGTTTCATGGTAGCATGGCTGTACCGAGGGCTGTGCACATTGATGGGGCAGATGAAGCCTCGCTGTCGGCTTGTTTTTGGGGCTCTGCGTCGGCTTGGGCTAATTGAGCAGAGGAGGTGGGGGGGGAAAAAGGCTGTGGATTATCCTAGCTCAGATGAAGGGAAAGCCCATTCAATTCAATCACTGGCTGTATGACAAGTGTGTAACGTAGCTGAGCTCTTTTAGCCTCTAGGTAGCTGTGATATATATATATATATATATATATATATATATAAATATATATGTGTGTGTGAGTGAGTCCAGCAGCCTGGCATCTCCAGTCAGATGTGGAGGCCCAGGTTAGAGCTCACATAATGCGGCGGTGTTGATGTGAGATGTGTTTGGGGGCTGTGTGAGGGTGACAAGGAGCAAGAAATCACAGGATGATCACTGGTGCAGATGTGAGGAAGAAACCAGGAGACATTTTTTTTTTTTTTGGTGTGTTTTGTGTCCATTTAGTCTAGAAGCTCAAATCCCAGATGTGTGAGATTGTTATGTTTTTTGTTTTTGTACACTCCTGATCTTAAGATGCACATATTGATGTTTAATACAGCCATTTTTTAGTAATAACTTTAAAATATATATATATTATTTTTCTTATAATTTATAATATGTGTATAGGAGATGTGTGACAAAATAATCTCATCTCAAAGGTCTACTTTAGTAGCCTTTTGTTCAACTTTTTGTCTCTGGTGATGCCTCACCTCACGTTATCTGCCAACATCAGTGCTCAATTTAAAAACTGTAAACCATTCGGATCATTTTGATTCATAACAACACAGCATAACAGCATGCTTTAGTCCCATTATTGTGGGACTAAAACAATATACATCGCACCATGAATTAAATTATTAATTTTAGATATAGATTTTAATATTGTGATCGATACACAGTCTGCTAAGTGAGGTCAGATACTGTTTCAGTTTATGCATTCATTCATATATAACTAAATGACTGAGTAAACTGAATCAGTATATGCAGTCATTTAGTTACATATAAGAGGGATTTTGTCATTTTTTGAGGCAGGGAAAAGCTCAAAAACAACCAACTGTCTCGGTAACTTCATCGCTAAAAAAGTCATAATGTTAAATGTTTCATGATCATGATTTTAAATATCCTTAAACTGTAGTTAATGTAAAGTTTTTTTTTTAGTTTTTTTTAAAGTGGATAACAGGAAATGACATGCAACAGGTTCAGTATCAGGTTTATGCACTGACATACAAGTTTAATGTCTAAATCTGATTGTTGTTTCAGGGGGGAGAACATCATGCTTCTCTTAAAGATGTCAGTCCAACAAACCAACTGGCTTGTGACGACGATGCCCAGTCGAAGATCCTGGGATTGAGACGTGAATCCCTTTACACTGATGGCCTGGACTGAGTAAGAAGTTTGTGTGTGTCTGCTCCCTGAAGTGGGCAGTTCAGTGTTGTTTTGTCCGAGTTGGATAACTTTGCTTTAAATCTCTGATATTGATAATGGAAATGGGTGGTGATGTTTGTTTCTGTGACAGGTTTCAGCTGGCCTGCTGAAGCTATGGGGAGCTGTTGGAGCTGTCTGTACAGAGACCCCATCCGAGACAACCATCTCACCAAATTTAAGGTCAATAACAACAAAACAACTTTAAATTCAACAACTTAATCACCTATATAACAGCGCCACTTTTACTTTTTGTTTCCGTTATGCTGTAATAAACTATTTTACAGTGTATCCTCACATTACATTTCTCCTCCCTGACCCAGGTCACCAATGTGGACGATGAGGGCAACGAGCTGGGCTCTGGGATCATGGAGCTCACCCAGACTGAGCTCATTCTTCACACACGTAAGCGAGACGCCATCCGGTGGCCGTATCTCTGCCTGCGACGCTACGGCTACGACTCCAACTTGTTTTCTTTCGAGAGCGGTCGTCGCTGTCAGACCGGGCAGGGTGAGCAACATTTTGCCTACTTCAGTATCACAGCTGAGAGAGTCATGATGACGATGACGTTATGTTCGATACATACCATCAGATACCGGTGATATTTTCTGTATATGCTATTTCAACCGTGTGTGTCTTTTTCACTGAAGACATTTTGACATGTTACAGTATGAAAAGCACAGATGTAAATGAGAAAATGAATCATGGCTGAACTCCATTTAGCCGCTTCAGTTTCAGGGTCCTGGTTCTGTGAACACTGGCTCACTGTCACACTGTGTCACCGTGTAAAGATCAGGTTATGCTCATTCAGAACTAGCTAGTAAGGTGTGTCAAACTTAAAGGCGGAAAAGCCTGCCGTTATAAAGAGGCGGACTCGATATGGCACACGTTTCTCCTGTAGGACGCTCATAGTGTTGCTCTCTGTGGTTTGCATAAGGATTGAAAGAAATTATTGTGTTGAGAATGTAAAAATGAAATTAATCAAACCTGTGGGTGCAGCACAACTTTCCGCACACATACAGTATGTACATTGTGCACACACTGGCCTCTTTTGGGAAGGAAAAAAAACAAACATCACTTGTGAAGAGGCATCCCATGTGTGTTTGTAATCTTTAGTTCTGAAGCAATAAAATATGTTAGCCACAAGAACCTTTTTTCTGTGGTCAAAGGATAAAATCTAACTTCAGTCTTCCATCAAAGCTTCAGCCATGGACTGCTTTATCTTTTCGTTGTGTTACTTGGTGCCTAACAATGTTGTCATTTGGCTTCTTTGATCAGGAATCTTTGCATTCAAGTGCTCCCGGGCAGAAGAGATCTTCAATCTGCTTCAGGAGCTGATGCAATGTAACAGCATCAACGTGGTGGAAGAGTCTATGATGATGAGTCGCAGTGGTCACACACCAGAGATGGAGATGTCTCGCACACCACAGACTCCCAACAGTGAGTCACACCCCACACACACCCAAACACACAGAAAAGTAGGAGTCCTGCTAATTATACTCTTAAGATTAATTGTAGATTTTGAATGCAGCAGTAAAATGAGCAGAATTTGAAAGCTATTTATAGACACAGGTTAAATTGAATCCAGTGAGTCACAGGTACAGAGATATCCAAATAACACCAAGCAGAGCTACAGACTCACTTCATATGACCAGTTAGTGTGAAAAGTTACTATTTGTTTCTAATAAAGTCCTCATAGAGATTCTATTGTGACAAAATTGTCACATTGAGATATTGTGAGTTCTAGCTCCCATGTTCACATGAATAATAAGACAACTGAAAGTATGACTTTAAGGATTTATCAGGTCACTTTGAGCACTTGAAAGTAAATATGATTATAATAACACTCGGAGTGTTTTGTTAGTCAAATAAGTCTCATGTAATAAGAACTCAATAAATGAGCGATGCCCTCTCCAAGTGTGTTTTAATTTTTCAAAATTAAAGAAGTCAAGTGACATATTGCACCAGCCAGCAGTTTTCTGGCACAAAGAGAAACTAATTCAATAGTCGTATGAAGTTGTACCTTAATATTACATCATCATATCATCTGGCTAAATCAGCTTTTGCATCTTTCAAACAAAATGTAACAGGAAAAAGAAAGCTGGCGTCTGTGTTGTTTTAGGTTCCACTGATGAGATCCGTCCCAAATTCCCAGTTTAGCCCTCCGAAGATATTAGTGGAATAAAATCTGACATATTTTTAAATAGACTTATTCGTTTTATTTGGCCATAACTGCAGCGAACAGATGTACTAATACTGAATGTTACACTTACAGTTGTTGTGGGAGAAGTTTATGGATGTGAAACTTTTAATTCGTGCTTTGATGAGGTTAGTTGACCTCAGAGGGCCTCTTTATCCTTCACACTTGGCATATTTCATGTGAGGAGACTCTGAAGGCAACGATAAGATGTTCCTGACTCCCCTGATAATGTACGGCTCTTGACCTGGAATAACACACAGTTTGTTGTATTCATCGAGATGAAGATGAATCAGAAGAAGGTTTTTCCACATCACAGTTATAAACCAAACATTTTAATTAAATTACAACAAACTGAGTGGACCAAACTGGAGTGTATGTAACAAAATACATTAAAATACATTGGATTGATTGGAAGATTCTCTTTCCCGTTTTTAAAGCTTGATGCTATTCATGACGCAGTATTTCTTTGGGTTTGGCATGTTTGCACATGCCAAGCTCACTGACTCACCTGTGACCTTTCTTTGTCTGTCTTAATATTGTCACATAAATGTGTTCGCAGCTCCAGCGTTCCCTGTCCAGGCGTTTCCCAATGGATACCCTGGTTATCCAATCAGAGGTGATTCCTCCCAACCCTCTCTTGCTGATGATCATGGACATAGCCTCATGGGTTTGGAAGACCAGGTAAGACTTATCCCTGATTCTTAGAGATTATTGTATCTCTGCTAGTTCACAATTTGACCCTGCTTTTTTTTTTTAATGTTCCCTGACAGACCCACACCTATGTAAATACTGTTAGTATGGAGGGGATCTCTATGCGTCACTGTGTGCACTCCCTGCCCGAGGTGCGACCCAGCACTTTCCCTGAAACAACAAGGGGTACCATGCCTGTCGGGGGCCAAGGAAATCCGCAGTCCAACCTGCGGTGCTGTCCCCTGGAGGAGCATAACGATCCTCAGGTGTTCTTACAGCCGTCCTCGCAGGAGGTCAAATTCATGCTGGGCCCCACGCCGGCACAGCGCCATCTGCTGGAGAGAGAGAGGGAGAGGCATGGGCACAATCCTCACAACCTTCAGCCAGTAGAGGGTGCAACAGGCTCAGAGACGGAGGGAGATGAGCCCTCCATGCACCTGTGCAACTCTCACTCCTATCACCATTTCCATCACCATACCCACCGGCACCCGGGCCTCGACCACCCAGATAGCTGCCAGAGCGGCGAACTCACCTATGAGAACATCAACGGTCTGAGGAGCGGCCGGAAGCAGCGGTTGAGTCCCAGCAGTGTGTCGCAGTCTGTGGGTTCGAGCAGCAGCAGCAGCACTGGGGACAGTCACTCCCACTCCCTCCTGCACCCGCACTCCCACGGCCCGTCGTCTCTACCCCCGCAGGGCTACCCCTGTGAGAGGGGAATGGGTGGGGGTCATCGTCGGACAGCTCTGCTTAACTACGAGAACCTGCCCTCTCTGCCGCCCGTGTGGGAGTACAGCGCTCTGCAGCGGGATGACGAACAGGAAGAGGAAGACGATGAGCAGGATGAGGAGGAATACGAGGAAGAAGAGGAAGACTTTGATGAGTATGAGTTCTCAGAAGGCCCTGGGACACCCAACGGGTACCACCAGGATGGTCGGGGCATCCACAGAGATGCTCTGCAGAACTATGTCAACACAGAGCAGGTCCAGCCGCCCCGGCTCCGACACGCCTGCCCCCCACACCCACGGCCATGTCAGCCAGACAGAGGGGGGCGAATATTTAGCTTTGATTTCCGCAGACGATCGAGGTCAGGGGTTGGAGGCTGTGAGCACGGCCACATGCCTCCATCGCGGCAGCTGAATTACATCCAGGTGGACCTAGAGGGAGAACCTCCCTGCCAAGCCCTCAGCAGCGGGGGTGCCCAGACCCAGCCACAGCACCAGCGCCTACCACCCAAAAAATGTGGCCCACAGGTACCCCGGCGCAGTGAATGCTACGCAGTCATTGACATAAAGAAGACCGCTGCCATGTCCAACCTGCAGAAAGCTCTGCCCAGGGATGATGGGACTTCCAGAAAGACTCGCCACAACAGCACAGACCTGCCTCTGTAAACGGTGTTCAAACTGAAGAGGAACGATGAAGACAGATGAAGGCTTATCCTCATCTTAGCACACTGGACCCTTCACTGTCATCCATCCATTCAACTGTCGGGCTGACTAATACAGTACAGGTACCTAATTAGAAACTTACTGAAACCTATCTGTGCATATAAGAGGAAATGAGAAATCTCTGAGGAGAATTTGCCATTTTATTCTGTGTTATTTATTAGATATGTGGTGTGAAGCTCTCTCAAGAAATTGGCAGTTTTTACTACAAATACTGTTTGCTGGATACATGGATATTTATATAGAAGCATAAAATCATATATATTTATATATATATGTATGTTTTTATGCTTAGCGACGACATAGAGCAGAGACCTCTGTTTTCAGTGGAAGCAGTCATTGCCATACTGTATTAGAAAATTTGAATTCATGAACTCATCTCCAGTCACAAATATTATTCATTTACTTATTCTTCATCCACGTGGGTTTTTTTTTTTTTTTTACTATAAAAGAGTCAAAAATGTGACTCTCGATACAGAAGAAGTAGAGTAGTTGTTGGCATGAAGGAAGGTTAATGGTTCCATGATACTGGCCAATATTCATACCTCATCACAAGCATCTATGTCTAATATTGTGGCTAGTAGAAGAGACCATTATTTGTTATTATATGCCTATAGAGCATTTTGCACACAATCCTATGGAATTGTATTTTATCGTATTTTAGGAATGGTGTCATCCAATCCAAGAAAAAAAAAAAATAACAGAATTAAATGAACAGAAGAGATTGTGATATTTAGAGAATTATACTAAACTAATTGAAGGTAAAAGTAGCACACATGGATTAAAACGAGCTTCAGGCTCCCTCCTGTCCAGATGCAGCAAATGGAAAAAAGTAGCATATCATCTTTGATCACACCTCCTGCATATCATCCCAAAAACTGCAGGAGGTCCACATGGTTTACGCTTGTCACATTGCACTTTTTGACCCTGGGCCACTGAAGCGCTCTTTGTCTCTTACTCCCACTCCACTGGAGCCACAGGTTTGACCGTGTCCTTTTACCACAAGCAGGGGGCCAAATATTTCATTCTTAAGTCAGCATTGTAGGTAGGATTTATTTACGTGTTTTGATGGAGACATCAACAACCTCAAATAGTGGCATTAAGCTGTAACCTCACATAAAATGTGCTGAATCTATAATTTGTTAGTTATCAGGTGTGAATGGTCTGTGTTAAAGGGTAAATCAAGTATGTTGCAAAGTCAGTGGAGAGTTTTGTGAGGCTATTTATCATCCTTCTTAGTCAGATATTTATTTATTTATTTATTTATTTCTTCTTCTTCTTTTTTTTTTTTTTTTAATAATAATTTTTGTTTTCCATGTGATGACCAGCGTTTTGTAATCCAGTTGGTAATCTGGAGACCAAAGTTTCACCTCAAATTATCACTGGACACTGGTGTATTACTGTTATAACTGTGCTTAGTTATATTTAAGAAGAAAAAAAAAAAAGAGACTGTATTTATATGTTAAGTGCCAAAACTTAATTGCAAACTGTATGATGAATAAAAATCAAACGTGCCAATAGGATTTGTAGAAAACTTATAGGACAGAAAGGCATCAGGTAATAACGTTCGGGAGGCAAAAAAAACAACAAAAAAAAACAAAACAGAATCCAACTTTTTAAGGATACATAGATTTTAAAACAACAAAAACTGCACATTCCACCTCATCCACATCGACAGGCGTTTCAGAGTGAGATATAAGAATGGTAGTCTTGTAGTCTGATAATCACAGTTAGGGTGGTTTTATGCTGCTACATGTACATACTAACAGTAGCCCGTGTCAGCTACAGGTACCTGTCAAAATGAAAACATACGTGTTTGAATCTATGCGACGTCAGATCTTTTACCATATTGTTAACTGCTAATAGAAGTAGCATTGTTGTGTTTTCTTCTGAGATCATTTCCGAGCAGTAGAAATATAATGTACCATTTCAGAGGACGTTTCATTTGGCCAATATTTCGTTTTCTTGACAAACTGGCTGTCTGGTAGGAGAGAGGTAACGGAAGCACAGGCCCACTGATGCCGTCATCTTTTTGTTGAGCGTTCATGTCAGGTTGTCAGGTTTTCAGCTGATGGAGGAAGGCTGAATGTTCTAGATTTACACGTGTGTGTAGGCCTTCAAATGCAGATGTATTGTGGCATTTAGCTGAAGTTGATCTTTTTTTTTTTTTTTTTTTTTAGGGCATTTAAGAGATAAATATGAGATGCAAATGCAAATTCTCAACTTCTGATACAGAGGGGGGTTTTTGGCTTCTGTGTAACACGAGTTTAGTTAGATTACAAGTTTGTGATACTCTGATCACCATTTTCCACTGAGACCTGCCCGCAGAAAGTTTTTAGGGCTTCCGAATAATAACTTCCAGAATTTAGATTTTATTCATTATCATCTAATTTCTTATTTTGACTAATTATTTAATTTAACACAAAGTTCCCTGAACCCTGAACACAAAGTTATGTTTTTAAATTATTTATTTTACATTAGAATTATTTTATTCAGATATATAACTTCTACAAAACAATGGAGAGCAATTAGATAAAATTGTTGTTTTAGAAATGTCTTAAATTAATCATTATTAAGATTTTTTCAGCACTATATTTTATGTAAATATTTTGCACATATTTTTATTAACTAAAAATTGATTATTGACTAAAAAATTAGGGTTGTCCAACCAATGGGCCAAAATTCAAAGAAAATATTTTCCTAAATTCAAAGTGAAGGCAAATTTCTTGACAGCAGTCCAAAGCCCTCAAATATGTAGTTTACATTTATGCAAAAAAAAAAAAAAAATCCTAAAGCAAGAACATCCTCACATGGGGAGCAAATGTTTGGCTGTTTTACCTGATATGTCATTTCAGTACTACTGGACTGAAATGACAATCATTTAAAAGTTGGGTGAAGAGTTTGAATGTAGTTTACGATGAACATCCCCAACACAGAAGCGTTAAGTAACCCAAAATCAAAAGTTGATAGTTTGTATTTTGTCATATTTGTTATGACATTAAAAAAAAGAAATATGTTCTACAACAAAGAGGCCAACTTTAGCTGACATTTTTGACCATATTTTCAAAGATATTGTCATGATACATCAGAAGGATGTTTACATTTTTGCAATAATAGGTGACTTATTGTTTTGTCGATCTAAATCAGACCAATGTGTGAAGTGTGAAATTTAAATAGTAGTCTATAGAGCTGTGGGCTTTATGTATTTAATCGCCTGTTCTTCTGTGAATCAGCAGTTTTATTTCAGGTACAATGTTTATTTTACAAACTTCATAGTTCGATTTTAGCTATGAAAAAGAAGAAAAAAAAAAGAAGATGCCTGTTTTCTTGATTGTCAGACAATGTGTTTGCTTAAACTCACATTAACAGTGCCATACAGTGGATGACCATTGCCAGTACTTAAATTTTATTGTATTAAACTTTTCAAACCAGTGGCAATGTTTCATCCAGGAATCAGAAAGTGTTTCATCTAATTTCTCAGAATATTGTTACATGTGGTTTTATGGTCATTTAAAAAAAATAATAATAAAAAATGTGTTAACTATCTTTGTTATAACGCAGTAACCTCACCACCACCCAAACAAGTCAACAGTGATTACAGCGTCATTACCACATACTACAGATGAATAATTAAAAATAAATAGATATGTTAAATAATTGTGTTTTTTTTTGTTTTGTTTTCAAATCGTTCTGCACAAAATAACTCTCATTGCACTCGAGGTCAAAAAAAAAAAGTGCAGCTCCCATCTCATAATTCATCGTGATTGGCCGATGTTATCTCAAGAATTTAATTTCCATAACACTCTGATTAAACTCAAGGCAAAATCATAAAGCGCTGCTCGTTGGTATGATTTGTTCTGCGATCTGCAGGGCAAGGAGCTACAAGTCGAGATAACAACTCCCGTCAGTAAGTTCTCCAAACCAAATTTATTGTGTGGGTTGTTTAACAAAAGGGCTTTGCTCTGTGTTTACTGTACAAACATGAAGGCGTATCTTGAAGTCCATTGAAATAAATTTCTCACCGTGCCTTTCATATTCAACCTGGAGAAACATTTTCATTGCTGTTTATGAGAGCGGACTGTTGTAAAAATGAATCAGCGCCTGTTTTAAGTTGTAAGACTCATGATGGTGAAGTTGAAAGGGGCTTTTAGTGAAAGTGGTTTCATACTTCAAGTGTTATTTAAAAAAAAAAAAAGAAGTGCCAACTCCTGATTGTTTTACACCATACTGTATTTTGAAGATTTGTCTATTTGTTTAAAGGAATATTTGGACATTTTCAGAAAAATGCTTATTTACTTTTTTTTCTTTTAGAGTTAGATTAGAAAATCAATGCCACTCTGTCTGCACACTAAACAACAGTTAGCTTAGCATAAAACACTGCAATCAGGGGGGAAACAGCTAGCCTGACTTGAAATGAGTCTACCAGCACCTCTAAGCACGCTCACAAAGTTAACACGCCATCCTTTGTGTAATCCATACAAAAGCCTGAGTGTAAAAATGATATGTTTGTGATGTTTACGGGCGGTGTTTGGTGACAGCTGTTGCCAGACAACCAGCAAATACTCCAGGGAGTCACTGCCTCTGGCCATGAACTAATCCGGCACATCATTGATTTTCATTGGTTCACATTTAATTGACACCCAATGAGAGTGGCGTCGGTCTTGTTATCTAAAGCTCGGAGAGAAAGTGAGAAAAGCATATTTCCCGAAATGTTGAACTATTTTATTTCAGGTTGTAGAAATTAAAAATTGAACGAGTCATCAATAATCAATAATCTGTTGAGTGATTTAGGAGATGGAGTGAAATAGCCAAACTCAGTGTGACTGAAAAAGTGTTCATCATGTCTAGTATGTTCTGTAGAATATGATGTTAATTATGAGTAAAGATTACAGTGTGTTTGTCATTTTAACGTGGCTATGGTGCACTCCCATATGATTTCTCATCAGCCGCCATTTCTTCTCATAGTGCCGAAGAATGTGAAAATAAAATTCCTTTCAGAGATTTATTTTTTTGTATACTTTTCCAGTTTGTACTCGAAATGTGTAACAGAAGTCGAGAATATAGTAAGCGCAGAAAGAAGGGCCAGCAACACGGTGTGCACCATAAGTGCTACACTTCATCTTCATCATCGTCATCATCTCTTAAGTGATTCATCATCTTCACAAAAAAAAAAGAAACAGAAAAAAAGATCATCATAATCTCAATCACATATTGTAAAACCTTAACTTCCTGTCCATGCTATGAGATAGATCTCTGTCAAAATATTGAAAGTATCAGAAAACTGTAATATCTCTTCTTATTATTGTGTTTTTTTGTTTGTTTGTGTTTTTAATCTGGTTTGTTTTTTGTTTTTGTTTTTGTCTGGTACGAGGGTGTAATCACCACCAGAGGGTGATATACATGTACGGGTCTGAGCTGTACATTTTTGTGACAGAGTGTATTTTGTGTATTTACATACAGGTTGCATTGGCCTAACTTTGTGACTATTATATCAATTTATGAATCGAATGAGTGCCAAATATGCTTGAGCATGACAAAATCCGGGACCTACAAGGAACTGCAGGTACTCTCTGACTCATCAAGTGAGCCTCGAGTGACTCACAGCTGTTGTAGACTCTACTTGTGATATGAATGCACATCTGAAGGTTTAACCATGCTAAATATTTTTGCTGAAAGAAAAGGGGGGGGGGGACTTCTTTATGTTTTTTGTCTCAGTTTGAAAAAGTTTCTTCAAATATTTGTTGTATGTTTCTGTGTCCATCCATGGCTTATAAATGAGTATGCAGTGATGGTCTTCTTTATCATGCTGCCATTAGAGGTGAATATAAAAAGCTGATTTGCTTCATTTGTTGGACTGTCAAAAAGAAACATTTGGTTCATTTTCATTCTTAAATCATTCCACACAGAGATGCGTTGTATGTTATCTGACCTTCTCTTCATCTCCACCATATTCCAAAACAAAGTGAGCCTGACATTTGGTGAATTTTACCCTGAATTTTATCAATTATAGAGTGTGGATTTGTCCAAAATGTAAAAGTAAATGTAATTCTAATATTAAAATGAAGCTATGAAAATATCTTATTGCACACTAAAAAGTGTCTATTTATTTTTCTTTTAAGTCAAATGTTTAAAGTCTTAACTGTATTTGAGCAAACAAAGAATTTTCCCTCCAGGGTCGCGTGCCTCCTCAGTTCATAACATGTATAAATTTTTAACATTACGACATTTACAAGATATTTTTTAAGGTATTCTGAGAATATTTTTGTAAAATATACCAGAACAGGCTGCTCAACAATCAGCACAAGATATAAAAAGATCTTTATGCGAACGCTGATCCGTTGTGGGCTGTTGATGATCAAACCTGATCACACTTGGAGGCAAAATGCTTCGTTTGCTCAGATATCGTTTTGTTTTTTCCCCATCAAACATTAAAAGGAGAAAGAAATTTAAAAGGATCCTGTTTAATTTATGTAATACAACACATAAATCATACATCTTCAAGCTCAGCAGTTGAGTCTATACACTGAGGAGAGAAATTACGTTAACTGTGTCAACATTAGCAGGCAAAGTAGCCCGCCCTTTCTGTTGAATGTACAGCTACCTGTAGCTCAACAACATGCCCAGGATATATTACTTTTTATCCAAGTGGACATGATCATCTTCATGTTTTTGCTTAAACTAGAAATTAAATAGTGATTTTATTCCACAATTGTTTTTGCAGCTGAATATGAACTTCTTTTAAGCATGTACTTAGTGTCTGCCGGTGTATAAACAAAGAGAGCATGGTCCTTGTTAGCTCTAGAGATTTACAGCAACCTGTAAATATATGCCTTAAATAGTAGCCGTCGTGTCTTGTGTTCGTATGTCTGTCTTGTTTTATGGTTATTGAATGATTGTATCAAAAGAGGAGCCTCACAAATAAAGCAGAGCTTTTATTGTTTCTACTCTGATTGGCGTCCCTAATGTTAAGCTCGGAGGGTTTTAACAATCTGTTGTAGTAGGACACAGATAGATTGATAATACCTGCACATGACGTCGTGAAACTTGGTATTTTATATTGTTCTTTTGGTGGTAGGATTTCTGTCTGACAGCCTGAACCTGAAATACATGAAATATGATCACCTGAAATTTCCAGTTTTCCTGGGGAGTTTGCACTACAAACAATTCACTGTTGTAACATTTAAAAGAAAAAAACGGTGCAAAGCGTGACAGCAAGTCTTCGTGGGGCTGCGGATATACAGAATAGAGATAAGCCAGCTGAAATGCTAATTGCGGTAAGTAATGTAATACAATTTAATTTATGGCCTCCATACAGCAGCAATTATGCACCCTGCGAATTCTGGGTTAAAATATCTGCTATGCAGGGCAAGAAAATTTTATCAAACTGTATGTTTGTTATTTTTTATTTATAGTTAATGTAGCTACAACCAATATTTTAAGATGAACAGTGTGTAAAATTACACTGTGATTCAACCGAGACTCAGCAGCTCCTCTCGGTTATATGGAGCTTTATCTCAAGTTTCATCTCATTGTCCAGCCGGCACATCTTTTCTGTGAAAAACCCTCTAATCCGGACACTACCTGCTCAGCAGCAAACATTAGGCAGGCACAGTTTCGAGTAGCTGGTAAACAAAGTGATTTGTCTAACAGCTTAAGGGTCCCCACAGGGGTTTGTAGAGACCAAAAACTGAGCTAAAAGAGAGTGAATATTCGACAGGTAACAGATAAACAAACAAAAAAAAAGACTCCAAATCAGTGATGTTGCTCCACAAAACCTGGATAAGCAACTGCTTGCTAACAAGTTAGCCATATCAACTTGAGAAAAGTTGGATGTTATGTCAGTGTTGTGTTCACAACTTGGCACAAAAAAAAAACTTTATATAAAGTTGGCAGGAACACCGGAGTCTAAAGACAGCAACAATTCAATTCATCTGTCTGATTTGGGACTAAAATAGCATTTATAACCCTGCCTTCCCCTTTTATTCCTAAACAGTTCCACATGTCAACTTTTAAAAGTATCTGGTGACCATCTGGTACCAATTCAGATTATGGAAATTTATGTCTCTGTAACCCTAAAATAAAAAAAACAGAAAACAAGTAAAAGAACATGCACATTAAATAAAAGTACCATTGTAACAAAAATCCAATTCATCGAGCAAAACCAGCAAAAATATTCGAGTCTACAGCCATGTAACCAGCTCAGCAAGGCTGTAATTAAGCTTAATTAAGTAATTAATTAAAAGTTAAATGCTCAGATGGGCAACGCCAATTAATTAACTGAGGCTGGTAGTAATGTTATTAGTTTTCAGTAGCACATATCTAGACTCCACAGCCACAGCTATTTACAGAGCTATTTATAGACCCAGATGTGAGACATGGATAAGATAAACTTTATGCATGCCACTCCGGTATGTGTCACACTAACAGTAATGTTTATGATCATATAAAATAGAAGAAGGAAGTCTCTCAGTTTAAGTTATTAATGAACAATAGGATTAAGGTACCGATACCTTTGTATTTAATATTTAATGCAGAGATCATGGAGATAAACATAAAGAAAACACTACAAAGTAATAACTAAAAAAATGAATGAAAAGAGTTGCAGATGTACGTAAAAAAGCAGTTTTAAATGCCACAGATTATAGATGAGCAAAGCAAGTAATAAAAAAGTCTCTCCACATGTTTAGTTATTCAAACCAGATGTCTGTTTATGTACAGAAACTCAAGTTTGTATTGTTTTTCAATGATTTATGACCCAAAGCGGCAAATTCCCAGTTGGCAGACAACAGCTGCCTGTGTACAGCCACTGACATAACAGAGACGGCTCAGCTGATTTGGTTTAGTTGTTAGCAACTAGCTAATCTCAATGAAGTAGCTCCTGTCTCAGTGGAAAAATACTGCAGGGAAGTGGTATACCTTGAATCGTTTTTTAGACCACAGGGCGTGCATACAGACCGACCTGCTTGACAATTAACTCAAAGAGGAGGAAAAAAGGAAACCATACCCACTTTGTTTCTCACTCTGGGTCTGCTCATGACATGTTGTTTGTGTAGAGAGCCTGCGGTACATCCAGCTGAGAAGAATACTGATCAGTTTACTGTGAGGAACTCTTCGAGGAGGGGTCTTTGTGATGGAGGGGTAAGTAACTCTGTTTTTGTTTTACACTGGGCTGATAAATGCATCACTTTAAGTCTAAAATGTGCTCTAATAAGTGCAGCTTTCTGATAAACACTTGCCAGTGAAAACTTTCCATTCCTGATAATCCTGCCGGCTTAAGTTCAACAAATAAATAAAGCTTATGAACAGTGCCAAATAATCAGCTGAGCTTTTTCTCTCTGTACATAACCCAGAGTTACAGCCCTTCACCTATAAATGCAGAGGAAGTGGAAGCATATTTCAGGTCGGATTTTATTGTAACCAGCTATTTTTCCTGATCATGTCAAGGGAATTCCTCAAGGGAAACAGCCTAGAGACACCCGGGCAAGATAACAATCTGGCAAAGAAGACTCAGCTCTTGGACCGGGGCCAATGGGCAAATAAATTGGAGTTTTTGCTTGCTGTGGCAGGAACCCTAGTTGGTCTGGGAAACCTCTGGAGGTTCCCCTATTTGTGCTACAAAAATGGGGGAGGTAGGCAAGTTTTCAATAAGAATCATACGTAACTTTGTGCTTTTATATTTATTTTTCTGTACGGGGTCAGGAAACTGCACTGAATCTCTATGTAATGTCAACAAGTCTGAATAACCTTGATTCATAGATCTAAATAAGGAAGTAACTCTAGCATAGCCAAAATAGCTGTGTTATAAAAGAAACTTTTTTTTCTGTGTGTGTGTGAGAGAGAGAGAGAGAGAGAGAGAGAGAGAATGGGTACCACTGTTTAATGTGGAAGTTAGTCATTAACATGTAAAACAGTTTATGTTACTGTGATTCAACCTATGCCTATGCCTTGTTGAACTCTGCAGTCATACGTCATTGTTTGATCTTTCCAAGGCGCAATCTCTGGCTAGATGTTTTTTGACCAGTTATCTAAAAATGTATGGGACTACTAAATAAAATCTGTGTTTCCTGTGAGAACTGTGAGACCCAATGTGGGCTAATACTATATCCAGATGCTGCCATGTAAAAGACAAAAGAGGCATTAGCCGTTAGGCAAATGTGATCGAGGGCTAAGTAGCTCAAATCATCAGGCGAGTCATCTAAAAATCTTGTGAACTCTTGCATTTTTTCGCTGATCGAATCCTTGGTGCATAAAAACAAGAAAACCAACAAACTTGTGTGATGTGCCTCATGATCAGATCACCAATATTTCTCATCACCTTTCTCTCAGGTGCATTTTTGGTTCCATACGTATTGTTTCTGCTCGCTTGCGGTATCCCAATGTTCCTCCTGGAGACGGCCATGGGACAGTTCACGTCTCAAGGGTGCATCACCTGCTGGAGGCACTTCTGCCCCTTGTTTGAAGGTCAGTGTGTTAAACAGAACGGCATTATGTAACCAGAGAGGGTAATTACTGAAGAGATTGCAGTGTGAATGCTAGATGTTGAAAAGTGCCAATAATTTATAAAAGAAGCTGATTCAGATGTTGGAAAGCTGATGCTAACCTGAATCGCAGGCTTTGACTTGTGTGAGGAAGCAGTCAGAAGATATAATTAATGGCTGGGAACTAAACCGCATGAAAGTACAGAGCTGAATGACTGACATATATTTGACTTTACCTCATTTGATTGATTGATCATGCTCTCATATTCTTAGGAATTAGTTTTACATATCAAACTGGTAAAGCCTTACAGTTATTTCTGTAACAAAACATAACAACAGTGGACTTCAGTCCCGGGTTTTTATTGAGCAGGTATTAATCAATCAACTAATCAAATCTGCGAGCATAGGTATTAACAGGGTTTATATGGTACAGGGACAGAAAGGGCTTTTGGTGCAAGCACATTCCTTTCAGTCAAGTTAATACATGAAAAAACATGAATAGGCATAAACCATTTAGATGCCTCTAAATACTTTCTTCCCCTGTCTCCATGTTTCCTAAAACATCTCAGCACGGTAGTTTTTAGCTTTTAACACTCAAACAGGACAAAATTGTACTTTTATTACTATTTGTTGAGGACTATGTATGAGGAGGTGTATGTGAAATTTACTCAACATGTTTGCCAGTGTGGCTCATTGACGATTGATTGATTTTTGGAAAGGGTCTATGGCACACCAGCAATATGTGTGAGTATTAATGCATCACTGGTTTATATAACCCCAAACCACTGACAGTATAAAGCATGGGTGACGTCACCCACAGGTTTCTGAAGCTCAGAATATGCGGCTCACCATGTTGGTAGTCCTGCATTCTCGGCCTCCCGGCTAATCTAAAGATTGGCAAAGACGTGGATCATCGGCAGACCTGAGGCGGACTAAATGACTCCTGGTTCCTCAAACAAGCCATCTGTATGGTCACCCACCTGTTAATTAAAGCAGCCATGCTGTTAATTATGCATAACTTTAAGCCATAATATTATTTGAACGGGTGAGTTATATCAAAATCGGTACAGTTGCCATGAACGGGGAAATTAGCTATAGAGACTAAAACAGTTTTTTGTACCACACTGTAAACATGTTTATTTCTGCTGTGAAGTTGGACATTTTAACATGGGGGCTTGCTCTGTACATATTTAAATCCTATGCAAATGTTTAATTTAGCTACAAATGTTTAAATTTTCTGCAAATGTTTAATTTTGCTACAAATGTTTAAATTTTCTGCAAATGTTTAATTTAGCTACAAATGTTTAATTTTTCTGCAAATGTTTAATTTTGCTACAAATGTTTAATTTCTCTGTACATATTTAAATTTAGATCTATTTTTAACTTTTTTTTTTTAAACTCTATTCTAATTTTAACGTATGGTTACCGTGTTAGAAGTTAATTCTAATGTATGTTCAATGTATGTTCACATGCTGCTCGTGGATGCTTGATTTTCCTTCAGGATCAATGAAGTATCTATCTATCTATGGAGGTTGAAATGTTCAAGCAGCCGCTTGAGGAATTGCATTTTTTTTTTTTTTTGGCATTTCTGCGTTGGCTTCATTTAAGTCACGGAGGTTGCTGTTTGCCCCAGACATATCATTATCCTACAGTGAAACAAACCCACATGGATGACTGGTGACAAGATTGAATGACATATCGCAAGTTAATTAATCTTAGCAGGTGTGCCAGCTGGCAAGAAATTCTACACCTCCAATCTGTATTAAAAGCTTAACAATACTTGCCACAGGTCTGAGCAGGCATGCCTGTCCTGAGCTCAAACTGCTTTACATGCATGTTCCAGTGGTACTGTGAATTCAGCAGTCCAGTAAACAACCATCTATCCCAGATAGAACTATAATAACAACGCTATGCCCATCATTATCAATATTCTACGTTAACCACACCTTGTCTGTCTCTGCAGGGATTGGTTACGCTACCCAGGTTGTAATTGCATATGCTGCTGTGTCATACATCGTCATCCAGGCATGGGCCTTCTTCTACCTGTTCTCGTCCTTCAGCGCTGAGGTCCCATGGGCCAGCTGCAGAAACGACTGGAACACAGGTACGCATGCAGACAGATGCATAAATTAACTGTCCATGACAGATATCTGTGTTACTGATTCAATTATTTTGTCTGATATCTAGGAACAGCAGTAATACAGAAAGTTTGCATTGATAGATTAGCTCATATTAGCTAACTAAAACCTGTAAGTTATATTGTTTACTAGTGTTTTCACTATCATCAACCAACCACCAACCAACCTAAAATGGAGGATTATCTTGCATTTTATAAGTATATAGAAGTATATCTGTCTTTTTGTTTTCAAATATGTATCTACAGTTTGATCCATTTAAATACCACCTTGTTTTTTTTCTCAGCGACTTGTGTTGAATTTGATAAAAAAAATGCATCGTCAAATTGGACAGCAGCTGCGAACGCAACAACGCCTGCAACAGAATTCTGGGAGTGAGTATGATTCAATCCTTTATAGCTAATGTCACATTTTTAGGAGGCTAAAATGCTTAAAGTGCTTTGGAACGCTGTTGTTTTTCTGTGTTTTGCCTGTCATTCTGTAAAGAGAGTCTATGACAGCTGGTAGATCCAACTGATCACATATTAGGAACGCAGGTACGTAGAGAGAAGTTCAAGAACATATTTTTGGGTTAACAGTGAGATGCATTTCCATGTTGCTTAGTCCGTAATTGCTTGTCGTGTCTCAGGAGTCTCCACTGTAGGTTACCTGTTTGCGTGCGTGAGCCACCGCTCTGGAGCTACTGTCAGTCGACATGTTAACTGTAACTGCATGGCTCTAAGGATGACAATGTCAGTCTCTGAGTTGGTCCACCACTTTGATCCAAACCAAAATATCTAAACGTCTAATCAATGGACTGGCACCAACATTAATTGTTAGCAGACGATTAATATTAATAACTTTGCTACTCAGCTGCCACCATGAGGTTCACATTTGTGGTTTTGTGTTCCCAATTATTGGATGGATTGCAATAAAACTGGCATTGATGTCCACTCCTAAGCATTAACTTAGCTTTGGTCTCGTTTCAACTCATTCTCAATAGCCTTGGCTGTACTTTGTGTTTATTGCTAATTGGCATGCTAACACGCTAAATTATCATTGTGAACATGGCAACCATTTTACCTGCAAAACAGGTTACGAGTGTAGACGAACCCCAAAATTATAGTACTGCCAGATTCAGCAAATTATTTTTGGCTGTCATTTTCAGTTTTTCTTTAACAAAAACGAACAAGCTTCTTCTTGTACAAAGCTCCAAACCTCAATATTTTTTTAGCTATATATCTGTGACAGCCTTTCACCAGAAAATTACTTCTACAGTATTTGGCCATTTCGTAGAAAAAATATTTGGCAGCAAAGACAAAAAAAAAAGGGGTGTGAAAATTTCCACAGACTGCTGACTCATGTTCAACTTTTCTCAATAGATAAACATACAGAACATTCTGTGGAATATGAAGGCAGTCCAACCACAGAAAACAACTGCCATTTTGACTTAAAATAAATTTGTTCTGCTAAACTCCATTTTTATCCAAATACATTTTTAGTTTGTTAAAAATGAAAAAAAACAACAACAACACACCACTTCTTGTGGCTCTGCAGGAGGATTTTCTTTAACCCAAGCATGTAGTCAGTCAACCACAAATGACTTTAATGAAGTGATACTGTTTTGTTTTATATTTGTAACTCTGCGCTTGGTTACCAGCCACAAAAAAAATGAGTCATCCATTTTTGTTCCATGTCACATGCTGAGCTAAAAATGAAAAAAAAAAGGAACCAGCCAAATACAGTGATACAAAATAAAAATGTATTTATTTATTCGGTTGCATAGAACCGATATGAACGTCACTAATTTTGGGTAGTATAATTACTGAAGTTTTATTACTGTATTTAAATGTTACTCATTTCCAACTGAAACTGAAATATTACATCTGCATGTCTGCTTATTTTTAACATGAATGTGGTGCAATGCAGTGATAACATGTGTGATCAGTCATTCTTCACCATCATAATAACACACTTTATTATTTTATGATCAATATTAGCAGTCTTGAACAAAGTCCACATTGTTTTTGTCTCCAAACTGTTTTACTGATCCTGTTTTGGCAATATGACGTGTTTCTTTTTCAGGAGAAGAGTACTGGGAATATCTCAAGGAATTGAGGAGATTGGTAGCCTGAGGTGGGAGCTGGCCTTGTGTCTTTTACTGGCGTGGATCCTGTGCTACTTCTGTGTCTGGAAAGGAGTGAGATCTACTGGAAAGGTAGCAGTCTTTCTGCAGAGGATGAGATTCAATTGTGTGTATGTGGGTGTGTGTGTGTGGTTTGCAAAGATTTATGCATGTCTTCACACCTGTGTAAAAGTGTATAGTATATAGGTTTATGCACCTATGTATAAGTATAGAGTATAAAAGTGTATTTGTTTAAATATATAGTTTTAAGCTGATGAATTTCACCTATTCGTGTGGGAAAGTTTCACACACAAACATGTCATGCAAGAATGAAAAGGACTCTGCAGATGTCTTTTTAGGGGACACGGAACAATTCGAAAATATTAACACAGCTGCCTGTGAGAGCTTTAGGTCCTGCTGTCATAAATCAGCAGATGAAAACAAGTCATATTTAGCAGAGCCAGACGTCATGTTAGGGGGACATGAAACAGTTATAAAATATCAACACAGCTGCCTGTGACATGCCCTCGGAGGAGCGCTGTACTGTCACAGAAATAACAAGCTGATGGTTTAATACGAGTTAGATCCCTAAAAGAATAGTCTTCCCAACGCACAATGGTCCATAACATGATGGAAGGCAGTCAAGAGACAGGCATGAAGTGTGAAGTGTGTTGTTTAAGTTACTGGCTTAAGTTAAAGGCTTAACACATGCCAGAACACTGCATGACAGTTTGTGACACTGACAAACAGGATTTTATAACCAACTATGGAAAGTGGCACACCAAATTAAACTCTGCGACATGCACATATAAGTCATATTTACACACACCAAACACAACTCCAACACCAAGCAAATTAATTCTCAAATATTAATATCTGTATCGCATCATAAAGTCAACCCACTCACCACATTTCCATTGCTAGTGCTCTGACAAACGATGTGTCATGCGAAAGCTGAGACTGTGACGATTCCACCAGTCGCCATCAGTGTCGCTCTTTTACGAAAACGCAGTAAACAAGCAGCCAAAGAATATTTATTTATTTGTTTATTATGATACCAAAATTATTAAAATAGACCTTGTAGTTGCAGAGATATACTATATTCTTTTTGGGTATGCCATTTTCGAGCAGAGGCCTAAAAAAGAGGCTGGGGGTTAAAGGTTAATGTGATGCCTGCATGCATGTTCCGGAAAATCTGACAGGGCCACATTTACTACATCACTCAACAACACTCAGTAAGTGGGAAATATGGACACCAGTTGTTTTAAAAATGTTTTTAAGAGCCTGTGGCCACTTCATAAAGCACTATACGTTTTCAGTGAGGGACAGGAGAATGTGACCTCGTATAATCTCGCTGATATAAGTAAGGAGGAACATAGAGATGTAGATTGCATGTTGACGAACATCGTTATTGTCATAACTGTTCAACTATCAGCTCACACGGTTTTCAGTCTTTCATCCTTGAGCAAAAGAGGTGGAACGCATTTTCTGACATACAATCTAGCACATCGGCTATCATCTGACGAATACTTAGCAGTTTTTAATCTTTTTTAACAGTTATCTGCATTCATATACAGATATCTGTTTATAGAGGTTTATATTGGTATATTTGCAAAAGTTTATCAGTTTAAACAATAAGTATCTTGTCCTTGTGTTGTATTCAAGAAAATATAAATTGAACAAAGTCAACTTTTTTTTGGAATCGGGTTTGTACGTGACGGTCTAGATTTATTTAACACGTAAGAGAAAATCTTCTTTAATGTGCAATCTAAGAAAAAAAACTCAAAGCGTGTCCTTGCACGAGGCCCATTGAATTTTCTGTTGTCACAACACTGACTACCAATACAGAATGTATGCATTATTTGTCATCAGGCGGCGTTTTTTTATTCATTGTGTTCACTAGACTTTGAGAAATCCTGTTTAATTTCGCTCATTCACTTTGGAGAAGACAGCGTTAATCGCCGCAAATCAAAAGGCCTTGATCTGTTAATGCAAATTTGTCAAACATTAGTGAAAAAGAGCAGCTGTCTTTCATGCTGCCTTCACTATCCATGACTGTAACCTTACAAATGTGAATGGCTCCATACACGGCATGGGGACTGTGATGATATCTATTGATGATGTCTATTTTTTTGTTGTGTAGCTCTTCTGTTGCAGCTTCTTGTTAGATTCCTGTAGTCAACATGGTCAGAAACCTGCCTTTGTCTCGTGTTGACAGGTGGTTTACTTTACAGCCACATTCCCCTATTTGATGCTGGCGGTCCTGTTGGTTCGTGGACTCACTTTACCAGGAGCTATGGACGGCTTAGCTTTCTACCTCTATCCTGACCCGACAAGGTTGGTGGACCCTCAAGTAAGTAATAAAGTCAAACATTCAACATAAACACCAAGGCAAGCAGCCAGCTCAATAACCAGAGGCCCTGTAATACTGTAAAACAATTTTGTGCTTTTGTAAGTAAGACTCCACTCTTACAGTAATTTAAGAAAGTTCACTGATGTTTGTGTTTTGGCATCTGCCTAGGTTTGGATGGATGCAGGTGCACAAGTGCTTTTCTCTTTTGGGATTTGTCAGGGGAGTTTGACAGCTCTGGGCAGTTACAATCAGTATAACAATGATTGTTACAAGTAAGTGCTCGCAACATTTGCTTGATTTGTGTCCTGACAGTTCACTTGTATCGTTATCTCCATGGTGCTTTTTTTTTTCATATGTAAACTTTAATTACTTTCATTCTTTTGATTTGTTTATTTCCTCAGGGACACATTTGTGCTGTGTTTGGTGAATGGCGGGTCAAGCTTTGTGGCAGGGTTTGCAATCTTTTCAGTTCTGGGTTTTATGTCGTACGAACAAGGACTGCCAATATCTGAAGTGGCTGCTTCTGGTAAGACCACCATATAACTGAGCTATGGTGTTAGAGTGGTTTTACTATGTCCAGCCATGTTGAATTGGAAGCTCTGAGTATGATAATGTACTGATTTAATGAATTTAATTCATTGATTTACAGTATAAGGAGAACGCACATTAATCAACATTTCTGGAAACATGCGAGTGTTAGTGGGTGTCAGCTGCCTGGGGAGATATTTTGAAACTGATGAACTGGTTTCATCAAGATACCATTGAGTCACTGAACAGACAAGTCTGATCTTGAATTACAGATTTCACCACAAAGATTTGCTTTCATTCATTCATCTTTAATATCCAAAAACTCTGTAGTGCTTGGAAAACGTTCATGCTAATTTCCAAGATTAACGCACAGTATTATACTGAGCAATGGATTATCCTTTCCTCATCTAAAATACTGCTGATTAATTAGTTTCAGTTAGTACAATTACAAACCTTTAAACCTTCCTGTCCTCGAGCGAGTCAACAAAACTGCTGCTGCTGTTTTCAGAAACATAAACATCACTTTAGGTTACATTTGTGATATTTTCATCCCTTCAGTGTGTCTCTTTGTTCGGGGCAAAGTACAAGTTTACAGCTATTAATGAGCCACAAGAAATAAATAATGCCATTATGTCAATGTCAAGTCATTTGTGGTAGCTGGAATAAAATAATAAGTGTATTTTTATCATTATTACAAATTAAAATGAATATTGTTCCTTAAGAGTACCGTGTTTCTCAAACACAGGACCTGGCTTGGCATTTATCGCCTACCCACGTGCAGTAGCCATGATGCCTTTACCTCAGTTATGGTCTATTTGTTTCTTCATCATGGTCATCTTGTTGGGTGCAGATACACAGGTGAGATAAAAACATGTTTTTATCACATTAAGCAGTTATAAATGTTTTTATTATTATTATTATTATCATTATTTAACCTTTGTTAATTGCAGATAGTTGTTTCATGAAAGTATTTCTGATTGCGCCTCTGGCAGTTTGTGAGTCTGGAGTGCCTGATGACCTCGGTGACGGACATGTTCCCCACTGTGTTTCGGCGAGCTTATCGTCGAGAGCTGCTGCTGCTGTGTCTCTGCTCTGTTTGCTTCTTTCTCGGTCTCCTTCTTGTCACAGAGGTGCGAAGTCTCGTTGGTCTCTGCCACAACTTTTTATAATATTTGTAGTCTGTCCGCAGTGAACAAAAGCTAGCCTGTGCACTGTCCAAAATTAGACCCATACTGTTTGCTCCACCACCTTTTTATCTGTCCTGGACCTGAAAAATTGAATTTGTGTTGGAGTGTTGTTTTTGTGTTTGATGTGCAAGTAACAATCGACCCTCTATCTTCCTTCAGGGAGGCTTGTATTTCCTTCAGCTTTTTGACCATTACGTCTGCAGTGGCAACAATCTTCTCCTTCTTTCAGTGTGTCAGTCGATTGCAATTGGATGGATATATGGTGAGGCATTATGGTTATCCTAAATCTTCATTCTACCAAATTATTAAAAGTTTTAAAAGGTTTTTTATATCGGTCAAAATCTTTTTGATGAAAAGCAAAAAAGTCAACTTTATATTCCCTATTCCTTATATTCCTTGTGACATTATTTAAAGCCTTTATTCAGTGGTTAGTTGAGTTTTTGGGCTGAAGTGAAGTCAAACAATTTACCTAACTAGTGCATATCAAACCCACTGACTTATATTTCATCTCTTTGACATTATTTCTTTGAATGTGAGTGAATACAATACATTTACACTGCTCCCTTCTGAAGAGGGATTCATATAGTGGCCCAGAGGGGTCTGTTGACACAGTGAAGTGACCGCAACACTAGCACCAACTACACTTAGCTTTAAGTGGGATGTAAGCCCCTTTAAAGCTAATTTCTTCCTGTCTACCTTTTGGCCTACACATTTAGTTTTTATTTCACAATCTAAGTAAAATATGTAATATGTATTTTTATGCTACAAGTCTTTTGGAAAATTTGAACAATTATGCTTTATAAAGTGACTTGGCCCAAACATTAAAGTACGAGTGTAAACTTCTGAAGGGTAGTCTTATTCAATCATAGAGTCCAGTAAAGAAAGTTCATTTGGAGTAACAGATTATTGCTTTTAAAGGCTTAACAGATGCCAGAATACTGCACTGCACTTGACGTTTCGAGTTGAATACAGTACAAAGACGAGACATTTAATATTCAAACTGATAGACTAAATTTTTTTTTGTAAATATACACTCATTCTTAATTTGATGCCTGCAACACGTTCTGAAAAAAAGCTATCAGGGGCATGTTTACAACATCACTCAATAACACCCAGTAAGTGGGAACTAAGTTGTTTTTAAAGTGTTTTTAAGAGGCTGTGGCCTCTGTTTTTGTGTTTAGTGCATCATAAACCAGTATACATTTTCAGTAAGGGACAGGTCTGGAATGCTAGCATAGTATCTCCCGCACCCAACCTTCATATTGTTGTAACACGTGGAGAATGTGACTTTGTATAATCTCTAATTGTTATCGTCCCACGTGTATCAGCTCTCATGGGTTTTTCCACAAAGTGGTGAGTCTCGCCTCATCCTTAAGCAAAAGAGGCGGAACAACGTGTCAGTGAAGAGTAGTCTCATTCAATCATAGCAAATATTATAACCCAATCTATATATCGCTATCTAATCTATATGCTGTATAACTGACTTTAATTTTTAAAGATTTTCCTTTTGATCACCGCAGGTGCCGATCACCTCTATGACAACATTGAAGACATGATAGGTTATCGTCCATGGCCGGTTATGAAGTATTGCTGGCTTTACATTACCCCCATTGTGTGTCTGGTGAGTGAAAGAGTTTATTTCATTTTTGATTTGTTTTGTGTTTTTTTGCTCACAAATTAAAATTTGGATTCTTGATTTGGATTCTTCTGTCCTCAAATTTCACCGCTGTCTCTCACTCCTGCTTTAAATGGTAGGAGGTGAGCAATGAAGAAGAGACTGAGTGAATGAAGGGAAGATTTCAAAATTGTGAATTGAAAAGTTTCCTGATAATTTCATTTGAACAAACGAGCTACATCTGAGCGGATAGAGACACTTTTGTTTGTTACTAAGGTTGAAAAAAGAAGTGTGTTTTACAGAGATAGAGAGAAGGAAATGATCATACTACAATTTATCACAAGTTATTAGGAAATAAGCAATGATATTATTACTTTATACTGAGTCATAAAAAATCCTCAGTGGTTTTAGTTTCAAACAGTAGTGTTTAAAGTAGGGGCTGCACTCCAAACAGGAAATGGCAACAATGTTCTTGTCAACAAAAGCTGTTGGTTACAGTGTATGCACAAGATACCAAACATTACCTAACATACAATACTACATGGCCTCCACTCTTCTGAGACGTGGGCAGAGTGAGGGCGTTAGCGTGGTTAGGCTCTGATGTCGAGCGATAGGACTTGGCTCGTGTCCCAACTCTTCCCAAAGGTGTTTAGTGATTGGGTCGAGGGCAGAAACCAGTTTCAGAAAGATATTGGGCCTGTAGGGTTACACCCATATGATTTGAGTGACTTACTAAAAGTGGAACAGAGCAGCTAATCCTAATATATCTTACTTGGGTGGGGACAAGATGTAAACAGGACTTTGCTGTAGCTGTTGATTTTTAATTCCCTGGGGTGCGTTTGCTTTCAGTCGTGCACAGCAGTTGTTCTGCTGTGATAAACCATTTGCAGTGAGCAGATCTTACAGAGCACCACATGGTTGGGTGGCATTTTACTTGTGGGCGAGGGTTTTTTTCAAGTGACGCTTGATTTCTTGGTGACATGCTTTAATGCGATATATTTCTGTAATTGACGAGCAATAATAGGCTCATCAAAACATACTTATGAATATTATACTCCATTTCTTCCATGTTGTTCCAATAGAATATTTACACACTGGAGCTGAAGCTGACCAAATGTAATGTTACTTCAAGTTTTTGGTCCCTGACTGTGTCCATAATTATAAACAGACACGCTCAGGGACTCAAGAACATCTAATAGGTTGAACATTTTATTGTTACCTCCAGGAATTTTGGAGCGTGGCTCGTAAGACTTCTCATGTCAAACAACCATGTTGTTGTACACATTTCTTCACAAGCTTATGACACACAACCAGCTCATAGGTCACACCAGGTGACTGGTTACTGGTTTGCCAACATTATTGAGGAGCAAACAATGATAAATGACATGTCAACCTATTGCAAATACACAGAAACGGGGTAGTTGTTTTTGTTTGGACACATAGTGATTGCCACAACAAGCCAAGCCAAGCCAAGCCAAGCCAAACCCTGCCACAACAAGCCTCACACCATCTCAACTCTGCACTGAGATGCTACGATCCTACTGGAGGTTTAGTGTATTGTAAAGCTCCCAGTAAAAGAAGTCTGCTGAAGTGAAGAAGGCCAAGTGGTTTCATGTGGTAGCTTGCAGTGGTGGAAGAAGTGCTGAGGTCTTTTTATACCACAGCGTAGAAATACACACATAAAATACAACTAAATGCACTGAATTCAAAATGTAGCATTAGCATCAAATTATACTTAAAAGTGCTAAAAGTAAAAACACTCATTATGCAGAATGGCCCATTTCTTAATGAAATATCACTGGATCACTTTAAAGTAACACCTGCTAAAAGTGCAGCTAATTTTAACTACTTTATGTACTGTTGAGTTGCTTAATCTGTAATTTTGTGTTAAAAAGTGAAACCGAAAGCAAAAAGGTAGGTAGAACTAAAAACTTCATGACTTGGTCCAGCCAGTAAAGAAAAGTCCTATCAACAGCAGTCCAACAACAAAAAATACAAAGCCGAGTTACACGAGGAGCAGGAACCCAGGGAGAAGCACTAAGACAGAACAACGCCTCACTGGAACATAATACAGACAACCTGACAAGTGAAAGAGAGAAAACACGTGGGCTAAATACAAGAGAACTAATTAACAAATTAAAAACAGGTGACACAGGAAGACACAGGAAGGCGACAAAGACAGGAAGTTAAGTAACACAAGACCCCCAAGAGGTCTTTAAACATGTAATAGGAGATACTAAACCCAAATCTATGACATTATACTGTAACTAGTAACTAAAGCTGTCAAAAAATATACTGGGGTGAGAAGTTCAAAAGTAAAGTACTTATTAAGTCTGAAAAAAGTCTTAATTTACCCAGAATTCATTAAAAATGAACTTAAAATAGCCAAGAACCGCACAGCTTTGTGCAACAGATAGATGTGACTATTCGATATAAGACACAGTCATAGTCTATCTTTGTGAAAACCTGCTTCAAATGTGCAGCGGAGGCCAGTCGAGCTCTTTCATTCATGAATCAGAAAAACTATTTCATTAAGTTTCTTAACTTTTCTTTGAATGAAGATGACAGGATGCTTTGAACTGTCATGTTGCAAACAGGAAATGACTATAGACTCTACAGACTTTGAAAAAATGTTATTTTAAATGTGTTTCATCTAATTCATTAAAACTAAACAGCATGGCCCAAAAAGTGATAACCTGCTAAGACCTGCTAAGTGTTAATAATATTATATATTATTCATGATAAACTGGACAACACTAAAAAGTCAGTGTGTCAGTTAGAGGTTTTGTTGAAAGTGTTATTCAACACCTGATTTCATTGAAACTGATACTTGTTTTTCTTTTTTCCTGTCAGGGTACCTTCATCTTTTCAGTGGTGAAGTACAAGCCTCTCAAGTTCAACAAAACCTACATCTACCCGGCCTGGGCTTACGCTTTGGGCTGGTTCCTCGGACTGTTCTGCGTTCTCTTGGTTCCTCTGTGGATCATCTTCAAAATGACTCAAATGAAAGGGACAGTGTGGCAGGTATGTACAGAGTAAAGAAAAATAAATATTATGAACAAACGATTTAAGTCTTATGCTGAAACAATTTGTCAATTGACAGATAATTGGCTAAAAGATGAATGAAAATGTTGTTAGTTTCAGCCCTAATGTGATCATTCTAACATTATATCACTTTATATTAATATGAAATCTTTTTACACGTACATCTATTGTGACGTAGGACTTATTCTGCCTTAATAGGAGTTTGCTTCTTTTATTTTCTTGAATTAAACCAAACTTTTCAGTTGTGCTGGGAACAGTTCTTGGATGGTTTGCACTTTAAACTTTACGTGGCTCATCTGATAGATTGATTTGTTTATCATTGCAGTAATAATTTACAAATGTATTTCACAGACTCGTGGTTTTATAGCTTTAATTCTTGCTTATCGAAATTACTCAGACTTAAGAATGTGTACTTTGACCTGAAGAACAATGAGTCTCTCATGGCTAATACAATGGACCACATTCAAACAAGATTGTCACACTACTCCGACTAAGTTCCCAGGTTAGATTGACACTACTCTGCACAGTGCAGTCAAGACTCTTCAATAATGAGAACTATTTCAATTCTGCCACAATTACAAGTACTGTTGTACAACGAGAATCCGATTAGTCTCCAATAACGTACTTTAAGGTTGAAAAGTGTACAAAGGAACAGCAGTATATCAATGAGGTCCTCTAGCCAGACATGCTGGTCGAGGACACGCAGCTGCACATGCCACCATGGTCGACAAAAACACTCAACTTGACACTAATGATGCCTAAAAATGTGAGAGGCCAGGCTTTTGTGTGTGCGTTTGTGCCTGTATGTAGGAGTCCTGTTTTGCACTGGATGCCAATATCATATTATTTTTTCAGTTAATAGTTTTCAGTATTCAAAATTCATCTTATTTTGTCCAAATAATTGTCCAAAACCCAAAGAAATGTAATTTACTATCATACAAGACAAAGAAGTAAATCTTAATATTATTTAAACTATCAATCAGTTGTCACAATAGTTGCAGATTATCAGTCAACTATATTAAAACAATATAGAACAAATACTAGACAAAAACATAAACTTTGACACCATGAATTTAGACAATGCCATAGTTTTGTTGTAAGTACTTTTAAAAGATTCATCAACATTCATTTCATTCATTCATTTCAGTATGGCCGTACAGACGCTGTCACACATTAACACATTATGAACCGCTGTATCAGGATCAAAGATGAGACGGAAATTAGATAACTCACTAATTAGCTACTATCTATAGCTTGTATCGAAACTTTGGTGCAACTTTTGCTCAGTTATCTGAAAACTGTATACAGTATAGAGTGAATGGTCCCTGTATGTCTCACACACATTTAAAGATGTAACGTACATATCACCATCAAATACATGCAAATTATTTGGAGATTACAAGCCTCAATAAGGCAGAACAGTACGAAAAATCAGGGGATCAAGCACAAGATATTCCTCCCTATTACTACACTTAATTGTACACGTTTGTGCCGTGTGTTACAAATTAATTGCAATGTTATTTATTGTATCTCCACCCTGTTTCTACAGAAACTCAGGCAGCTTTGCCACCCTGAAATCAAGACGCACAACACAGCGAAGCGACCTGAGCAATACCCCCTGAACCCAGACAACTCTCTCACTCCTGCTGCCAATGAATACAAGGCAAGTGGTGGAGCTGAGGTAGAGATGCAAATGTGAGGAGCTGCAAATTTTTTGCTACTGTTTTAAATGTGGTGTTTTTATTTTATTTTAAACTTTTAACTTACTTTTTTTTTTTTTTTTTTTTTTTTTACAAGCTATGCATTTTTAAAAAATTATGGTAAGCAATAAATTCTTAAGACTATTTCTGTATAGGTCTGCAACCCGCACAATAAGCAGTGAGTTTTGTGTGACTGTAAGATGTCTCTGCTGTAAATCTACTTTGTAAACAGTATTGACAAGACTAAAAAAGGTTTTAAGCTATTTTCATTTAGAGCATACCTTTAGTGTGATGTTTTCATGTTTCAGTATGCCAACTACATAGAGGAGCAGAAGATGCCAATCTTGATTATCAATAAGATGCACTGTCAACACAGAATTTTAGTCTTAGAAATTACAAAATAAAACCAATAAAAAGCTCCAAAGGTAGTAGCAGCTGGTGTAGGATGTCCTTATAAGACGTTCTCAATATTTACCTTCTATTTTTTGATATATAAATAAATATATTTGAAATGGTTTGCTTTATACTATTTTAAGTATAAATACTGTCTGCTCTATCAGCTATCTACAGTATATTATATATTTTCATGGTGTTGCATTTAGTTCACAGTTGATCATAGGGAGAAATCCTTTGAGTGGATTAACTGTGTAGATGTACAGATATTCTGTGTAAAATAATAATTGTAGTTATACTGTTTAAATTTTTTGGCCACCTACATTCTGGTATGGCACTGAGGTTGTTGATAAATGCTCGCTCTGCTTAGTGCATGGTTGCTGCCAAGTTGAAATGTAAAGCAAAGCAAGACAAATTTCAGGAATCCAGGCCTCCTGGAATAAGAAAAGCACTGTTTGTTTCCTGCATAATAAATGTAAGATGACTGCCAGCTGAAGCACTTCCAAGGTTTGGACAGGCATTAAATTCTCCTGTTTTAATCACTACAAAAACAAGTTACAAAGTAAAGCACAACCACAAAATTCTGGCAGTCAGAAACTACAAATTACACCTTGCAGCACACTATCAATACAACCAGCACTTAAAATTCTGGATGCATTTTGAATAAATTCAACATCTACTGTGCATGGTTTCAATACTGTTTGCCAACAACAAAGTATCCTGAATGTGTTATAGGTCTGATTTAAGCCCTTCTCCATAGAAACAGCTGCTGAGGCTCATGGGAACTGTAGTAATTACTGGCCATAACAAATTCTCATCAGTTTAAAGTGGGGAAATGTTTCTGGAAACGCAAAGTCACTTGTGTTGCTGACATAAAATTTAAAACATAATTTTCCAAAAACAATAAAAGTTCTCAGTTTTAACATTTGACAAGTTGTCTTTGTGCTATTTTGAATTAATTATGGGGCTTGAATGTTTTGCACATCATCACATTTTGTGTCTATTTACATTTTACACAGCGTGGTAACTCTTTTGGAAACAGCGTTGTATATTCCATTGTCATACATAAACCACTTTTGGCAGTCGATTTTTATTTTTGGCAACGTCAAAGTTGTACTGACAGGAGAGTGACAGTGAATCCAATAATGGCTGGCTTCCATCGAGAGTTTGACATGCCTCCTGGCCATATCCAGCTACTCAAATAAATTCAAATAATTCAAATTAATAATGAATAATATTCAAATAAGTTCACATTATGACACAGAGTTACATATTGTTTATCTTCCAGCTGTAATTACTTGCTGACTTATTTTGGCATCTAAAAGGCTTATCCCACCACAAGGAAAAGCACAAAATTGCACTTTGTAAGGTTAATTAATGTGAACTTTGTATATGCAATGATTTTTGTTTTGTCAAATGATATTCATGCTACGATAAATCAATAAACTTTGTTTCATATTGTGCAGACTTTGAATTCATTTCACATTGTATGTATACACTATATTCAAATTCACAAAGCCTTCAAGAGGAGCCTGAACAAACCTAAACTGTATACTGTACTATACAAACTAAAAGTGACAGACATTTACTGAAGTGCTACTTAGAGGTACATTCACTTTACTGTGAGTGTTTTTACAGTGTGGTATTGGTAGTTTTACTTGGGTAAAAGATTTGAATCCTTGTTACACCACTGGTGTAATTAGTGATTTGACTGAAAAGAGTGAATGCTCTGTCACATTAGCAACAAACAAGCTACAGTAAGCTGCTTCAAGTGTCCCTCTGCACTCAGGAAGAGCCCCCTGCTGTCAGAAATAATCCTTGAGGTGCAGAAAAGCTGGACAGGCAAAGCAGTGCTTTTGCATGAGCTTTGCATGGCTATCTACCATTCACCCTGAAGTGTCTTTGCTCTCACTCTGATAGTTGTTACTTGGGTTGGTGCACTCTGGCAAACACTTCCATTACATGAAGATTTATGTATCTATCAGGTTGGATCCTAACAGGTTAACCTTGAACTGATAAAGTTACATACGAACACTCGTAACGTCATACAAGATGTTCAAAAGCTTAATATCGCATGCCAACACATAATATTTATTTAAATTAATTATTTAAATCTGTCTTCATTATAAAAAGTACTGTACTTAATGTAAAGGTAAATTAGTACTTAGACTTTTAGTGCAAGTTTAGAGAGGAAGCACATAAAAACCAACATGACAGCGCCCTTGGTCCCCTGACAAATACTCCTTTGAGCTCTTTAAAGGTCCAGCTTGGTGACTTTAGCGGTACTAGTGTTGAAGTTGCTGATTGCAATTAACTGAATACCCTTCACCTCTTCCTCTTATTTCAAGTATGAAGGAGAAACTACAGTGGCCGTGAAACTCGTGAAAAACACTAAAGGTAGAGGCAGTATTTGGTTCGTCCCTTCTGGGCTGCTGTAGAAACATGGTGATTCAACATGGTGGACTCTGTGAAGGAGGACCCACTCCCTCTGTAGATGTAAAAGGCTCATTCCAAGGTAACAAACATTACAGTTGTTATTTTCAGGTGATTATACGCTAATGAAAACACAATTATGAATATTATATTCAATTTCTGCCAACAAATCCCTAAAATGTTACACACCGGACCTTTAAGAGGTAGTTTTCTAAAATGTGTAATGTGTTTAATATACAAAACATAGTAATGTCTAAAGCTGACAATCTGTATTTGTGGCTGGAGTGTTTGCCTTGATTAAAGGTGCAGTGTGTAAGATTTGGGGACTTTATTTTCAGAATAAGGCAAACATGGAATATAATATTTATAACTATGTTTTCATGCACGTATAATCACCTTAAAATAAGAATCTTTTGGTTTTTGTTCCTTAAAAATTATCCCTCTATATCTACAGTGGGAGCGGGTCCTCTTCCATGGAGGCCGCCATATTGAAACATCGTGTTTCTACGGTAGCCCAGAGCAAGAAAAAAAAATTGTGACTCTAAACAGGGTCCTTAAAGTGTTGTTTCTCCTTTATACTAGGAAGGTGAGGGTGATGTGAGCCCTGTCAATCACAGAGCTCCACTTTCAATACCATGTCCAAAAAGAAATTAGTCACACAAAATCCATCACTCTCCTGTTTGACATTTATATGCTGGCAAACTACTTTTTGGTGTACATCTATTGGTCCCCCTTGTAGCTAAATTACCTTCCAGTCCATCAATTACGGAGCCTCTTACAAAGCTGCAGCAGGCAACACCCAACCAGTGAATACAAAAACTCGAGGATCTACGCCAGCCTTCCATTCGAGCATTTCTCCATGAATAGTATGGCAGGCTCTGTGCGCAGGCTGTGCTATCTCCATCCAAAAATCAAATCAAATCAAATCAATTTTATTTGTATAGTCACAAAGTACATTTGCCTCGGAGGGCTTTACAATCTGTACAGGGAGTGACACCCTCTGTCCTTAGACCCTCGGTTCGAGTGAGGAACAACTTGCCTACAAAAAACCCTTTTAACAGGGAAAAAAAGGTGGAAGAAACCTCAGGAAGAGCCACAGAGGAGGGATCCCTCTCCCAGGACGGACAGACGTGCAATAGATGTCACGTGTACAGAACAAATCAACACAAACATATTGTACAATTACAATGAATGACAAAATGACAATGAATCGCAATGAATGATAAAATGACCACAGTAGCAGATATGGTAGCAATAATGACAGTAATAATATATGTAGTGGACGTTGTGCAGGATCACAGCAGCAGCCACGATCCACGAGAACCTGCTGGATGACAGAGCACAAAAACTCTGGGGAAGTTTGGTTAGTAACATGCATTAATGAGACATGTATGTCTGATGGTGAGAGAGAGAGGGTGAGGGAGAGGGAGAGAGGGGGAGATGGGGGGAGTTTAGTTAATTGATTTGTTTCATCAGGCTTGATCGATAAATATAATTGGGTGTCGTCAGCATAACAATGAAAATTGATAGAGTGATTCCTAATAATGTTCCCTAAAGGAAGCATATATAAACTAAATAGATGTGGTCCTAGTACAGAACCTTGTGGGACTCCATGACAAACTTTGGTATGCATGGAGGATTCATCATTGATGTGAACAAACTGAAATCGATCTAAGAAATATGTCTTAAACCAGCTTAGGGCGGTTCCTTTGATGCCAATTTGATGTTCCAGTCTCTGTAAAAGAATTTGATGGTCAATGGTGTCAAATGCGGCACTAAGATCTAACAGGACAAGTACAGAGATGAGTCCTTTGTCTGATGCCATTAGGAGGTCATTTGTCACTTTGACTAATGCGGTCTCTGTGCTATGATGCACTCTAAATCCTGACTGAAAATCCTCAAATAGACTATTGTTAAGTCAAACAGCTGATGAAAGACTACTACTTCACAAACAGCCCAGGAGCGTGGCAAGTGGGGCAGCAAAAAGGAGTTCATCCTATCTGTGGCTGGTGCTATTATTGGACTTGGAAATGTGTGGAGATTTCCATATCTGTGCTACAAGAATGGTGGTGGTGAGTATTTCTGTTTATTATTCTGTCAGGTTTGTTTTCTTACTCCAACCTCCACTTAATAT
Organism: Miichthys miiuy; assembly: GCA_036365135.1. Classification (NCBI taxonomy): domain Eukaryota; kingdom Metazoa; phylum Chordata; class Actinopteri; family Sciaenidae; genus Miichthys; species Miichthys miiuy. The sequence continues at coordinate 22,689,443 of CM071604.1, forward strand.
AAGTGCAGCGTAGTGTCAGATGCAAACTTTTTTTAAATGCTCTCATTGTCGTCTAAGACACAAAGAAAATAATGGGAAAAAGTACTGTTTTATTATTCACCATCTATCTGCCTTCATCTGTTTATTACATTATTAAGTGTTTAACTCGTTTACATACAGTGTCATATGGTGATATTGTTTGCATTAAACCTGACAAGCATGCCTATATTTATAATCTGATCTGGTCTGTCTGTTATAATGATGAGTCAACATAACAGGCCATTTCTTTAATCGGTGAAGACAAAATACTAGTAAAAGAGATACAGGTACATCTGTGAGTCGCATCAGCTAAGAAACTAAAAATCCTCCTCCTCCTCCCGGTGATCCAAAACACCTGTCCTACAAACACCAACACACACTGAGCTAATGTTAACTAACAACAGCTATAGTTTACAGCAGCAAATTATTTTCAACTAATAGCAATAGCTAAGTAAATCTCAAACAGACCACTGACTGTCACTGGCACACTTTACCTGCTAACGTTAGCTGGCAACAGCTGCAGGAAAATGTGAATTAGTTATTTACATATGAAGTCCCAATTGTTGTTCCAGTCACAGACAGACAGTTGGCAGGAAGTCAGGCTTCAGAATGAACTTGTTGCAGAAGACATGTAAAATAAAAAAAAATAATCGTGTCTGTGTCAACGGCCAATTTAATTATACTGTGGGAAGAGTCCTCAACGCTTGTTTCCATCCTAAAACTGACTTTAGTTTCAAAACGGGGTTTCCACTCCATGCCTGAGTAAACTGCATTTTCTCACTTAAGATGGCTGCGATTGGTTTCTACTTTACTTCATAAATACTGCTCCAAATTTTTAACAGTACATAAATAACTTTATTTCTTTTAATTCAATGTGTATTTCATTTCCACATGCAAAATTTAGGTACACATGTCAGTACAATAGCAGTCCATACAGAGACCTTGTTTACAGTTCACATCTGAAAATGCATCTTTAAAAGTCTGATGTATGTGGTCTCACACATACTTACTGCAATGTAAATAATTAAAGGTATGTTTTTTTCCACTGCGTCATGATATTGCAGTTTATTCTGCAGGTTACATGTAGATGTGAACCAAATTTCTTGACAGTTTATCCAACAGTTGCCGAGACATTTCAGGCGAAATCACAAATGGACGGTCAGTTTCTGGGGAAAGTCAGTAGGATTCATCCTGTGGGGGCCATGAATTGTAAGGGCAAAGTTTCATGGCAATCAATGAATAAAAACTGAAGACGGGGAAAGAAGACTTATCAGTTATCGTATCGTATCAGTTTACATTATAGGTCAAATATCAATGTGTATGTGTGGTATACTACGCATGCTTAAAATTATTTATTCACATGTGCAGGCGCATTCTTCATCCCTTACATCCTCTTCCTTGTGACCTGTGGCATTGTTGCCTCTGTTCGTACTGGAGACAGCACTGGGCCAGTACACCAGTCAGGGAGGAATCATGTGCCGGAGGAAGGTCTGCCCCTTGTTTGAAGGTCAGGTTAACTGAGCAAGTTAAGAAAGAAATACAACATCAATGCAATGTTAACATTTTATGTTGTTTCCAGGCATGGGATACGCCAGTCAAGTGATCATTTTCTATGGATCTATCAGCTACATTGTGATTTTAGCGTGGGCTTTCCTCTACTTTTTCTCCTCCTTGTCTGGTGAGCTGCCATGGGCCACCTGTAATAACACATGGAATACAGGTGAATTAGTTATTTGTCTTCAAGCATTATCAGTATTAACTCATGCACCACTGACTATTACTGCATTTGTTTGAAGTGTGCACACATTTAGTTCAAATACTAATTAAAGCTTTAGCATTTACAATTATTTACAGAAAAATGTATGTAAAAAATGAAATATCATGTCTGATTATTGAATTTACCTAAACTGATTAGTTAACTAACTTAACTTATCATGTAGTACTGATCATTGAGCATGCATTTACAGTTTTGACTGTGTTGAACTATACTTTGATATGTTTCAGATTCTTGTGTCGTTTTGAACATCTATAATGCTGCTGCTAACTGGACCTCGCCTGTGAATGCATCATCGTCTGTACTAGAATTTTAGCAGTAAGTTTTTATCCAAATGAGACTGAACTTAATATAAATGTGGCGTCTGTTGTGGAGAATTGTATTCATGAATGGGCAGTTCAGTCAGTAGAGAGAAAGTTGACAGGAGTCCAAGATGTCTTATGCTGAAAGACTTATTGAAGATTGATCAAGCAGAAGGGAGGATTTATCAATACACTGACTCAATTCTGAAGAAACTCTCTGGCTTGTCTATAGGCCCCCAGGGCCATGGCACAACTACTCTAAGTCCATAAATCTTCGTTACTCAATGCCAGTTCATTTGTCAGACTTATAATTAAAGCCCTGACACACCCTGATAAACTGTTTTATCATGTACAGGTAGACGTACAGACTGTTAACTGACGTCACCATCACTCTTTTGGTATTTTCTGTTGCATCTGTTAGGGCTGGCACCTGACACAAACTCACATTGCGTAGCTCCACCTGCGTTCAGCTTTAAAATGGGTTCAATCAGCCAGAATAATTGAAGACACCTATGTACTGAAGGTGTGAAGGACCTTTGAATGCACCTTCAAGCATGAATGATCATGAATAGTTTGCTGCGCTGCTACACCATTAGTTAATAAATATATAGACAGTACAAAGTCCTTGTGTTGTTGAAGCTTTTGTAAGAACAAATATATAATCCAAACTAAATATGAGAGTAATAAATATGCTGATATGTATTGTATGTTTCCTCAAATAATTAGTCAGAAATACTTCGGTCCTTACAGACGACGGCTGCTAAATATATCCTCTGGCATAGAGGTTTTGGGAAACATACAGTGGGACCTTTCTTTGCCTTCTCCTGGCCTGGATCATCTGCTACTTCTGTGTGTGGAAGGGAGTGATATCCACAGGAAAGGTGAGACTGAAAAGACAAATCCTGACTCAGAAATGTTGACTTCCCATTTTTTTTTTTTTAATCTAGGCTACTTACATCACAGCCACATTCCCCTTCATCATGTTGGTGGTGCTATTTCTCAGAGGAATTACTCTTCCCGGACAGCCTTCCACGGTATCAAATACTATCTGTATCCCAACCCTGCACGGCTTGCTGACCCACAGGTGCCTATATTTGAATTTGCATTGAATTATTCCATGTAGCAAAAGGAGGACTGTATTTGGATCAGATAATGTGTTACCTGTCTGTAGGTTTGGATGGATGCTGGAACACAAATATTTTACTCGTATGCCATATGTTAGGATATTGTAACTACGCTTGGGAGCTACAACAAGTACAACAACAACTGTTACAGGTGACTACTTCATGATAAGACTGAAACAAAGTTCCTATTTCAGTGGCTGCAGTTGTATTAAGCTAAGAGCATCCATATTGTTTTGTCAGCACCAGAAAGCTCCATATGTTATTTTTATTTCAGCTTTTATTTAGCTGCATCCATCATTTGACTACAAGTTGTTTTAAGTATCTAAAAGCATGTTCTGTATGTTATTTTACTGTTATACAGTGTAATACGTTTAACAGCTCTGTGTTACTAAGAGAGACATAACAGCACCGCACATTGTTTCTGATTTACAGAGACTCCCTCTATCTTTGCCTGTTGAACAGTGGGACCAGCTTCATCTCCGGCTTTGCCATTTTTCTCAGTTCTGGGTTACATCATACGTCACAAAAACAGGGTGTGGACATTTCTTCAGTTGCTGAGTCAGGTAATTAAAGTGTCAAAACTAAATAAATACATTGTCCTGCTGAGTACTGCCTCAAGGATTTTAATCATACCCTGAAAACTAAAAGAATATACACAACTGTTTGATTCCATTAATAGAAAATCATTTCAAATTTTCAAAGTTTTATCTGTTATGATTATTTTGACTAAAATCTTCAAGTAAGAAACAAGAACAATAGATGTAACTTTGCACAAAAAAAAAATCCAAACTTTGTCACCCCAAAGTTGTCTTAAAAAAGACACTTCTGCAGACAGCTATACTCACTGCTGCTTTCACTCTGCAGGGCCCGGCCTTGTGTTTGTAGTCTACCCACAAGCTGTGACCCTCTTGCCGTGGCCTCAGGTCTGGTCTGTGTGCTTCTTCTCCATGATCATCTTGTTAGGAATAGACGGTCAGGTCAGCTGCCATCCTGATGTATCAGAAAAATTTCAATTTTTCTTCTTTTGTTGTCTCTACGCTAACTTTTCTTTCTGTCATTCTCCAGTTTGCCGGGCTTGAGAGCATCATGACCTCTCTGACGGATGTCTTCCCTTCCCAGATCCGAAAAGGATATCGTCGAGAGCTTCTCCTGCTGCTGATCTGTGCTGTTTGCTATGTGTTTGGCCTGTTATTGGTGTCAGAGGTAAACTTAGCTCAAAATAAAAGGCAGTTCATATATATATTCTAATTTATTTCCTGTTTTCATGTTAGGCTGGCGCATAATATTATATTCTGCAGATCTTTGATCACTATGTATGCAGTGATCCCACTCTTCTTCTGATGGCAATCTTGCAGTCAGTGATTATTGGATGGATTTATGGTAAGATGCAATTGTCAGTGGTACACATTGATGTCATACTCATTGGACAACTTTATAACCAAAAATACAGTAGGTATTTGTTCATGTATGTTCATGATTCTCAGGAAAGGTATTTACAGTACATTAAAAGATGTCAGAATATTTAGTTGGCTTGAATTTTGAGTTTGATTGTTGATAATGACACCAGTGACACAGATGACCTGAACACAAGCTATTTTCACAGAAGCTTCACTGCCATGTCCTGTATTAGAAAAGCACGCAGTTAAAACAACCAAACAAACACTGAATTTGTCAAAAAAAAAAAAAAAGAAACACAGTTTCACACAATACAGACAGAGGACTGTATAAAAAGTTCCTAAAAATATCAGGAAAACTAATCTCTGATGCAATATTTACAGGATAAATTCACTATTTGAGTTAATTGTACAGTTTATTGGTTGTTCTATACTGTTACTGTTATACACTGAACATGATATGAAGTAGCCATAAAATATAATAGAAAAAGGGGTCCCTTAAGGAAAGAAGATGGGAACCTTTGTACTAAAATATGTGTAATATGTTGCTGGGAAAGAGCTTATAAGAGTGTTTGTGTCGGTCCTAGGTGCTGAGCGCTTCAGTGACAACATTGAGGACATGATTGGGTACAAACCTTTATCACTGATGAAGTACTGCTGGATGTATGGCACCCCTCTGATCTGCAGTGTAAGGGTTTAAATTATATTTATAGAAATTAGATTTCCTTTAGAAACCCACACAGTGTTTAGATATTTATGATTTGTTTCTCTTTAAACACTTGTGTTTTTACTCCTGAGATACACCCCAATGAGGTTCAACAACTCCTATATGTATCCTTGGTGGGCATACTGGATTGGCAGGTTTCGGGCCATGTCCTCTCTTACGATGATTCCAGTGACCATGGTCTGCAAACTGGCCAAAGGAAAAGGGACTGTGGAAGGTCAATGGTGGTTTAAGAAGCATGCAAAGTTTCTAAACTATTTATTGTTGCCATCGTATACTGTTGTGCTGCAATCGATATCCTCTTGCAATATTAATCCCTTTACCTAGCGTCTCAAGTCAAGCTCTGAACCTGGCGATGACCTCCCAGTACCTGAGGACACTGTGTAGTTATTGTAGTTCATTCCTTTATGTAACATAATGTTGACTACTACTTAAAAGTTATTTAGAGATTATAATGTTTACTATTATACCTACAAGAAACTGGTTTCAAATCTAAGTTATTTTCATAAATACTTACTGAGCTATTACTTGAAAGAAACATTTAGAAACTACGCTAATCAGCTTCATCAGCTATCTCTGGGAGATCGACAGTATCATTATCAGCAAGCTTCAACAATGCTGACCTCTTCTGTACGTTGTTATGTATGTTTTCAATGCAGTGTTCAAGTCAGTCAATCATCAACACTATCAGTGGTGTTAACAGAGAGTTGATTTTCCTGCTGCTCTGATGTAACCTCAACCTAAAACCAACAAACACTAGCAAACACACTGTTTGTTCTTTTTATTTTCTCACTTTAACTATAATGATTTGATTAGATACATTTTCTTTGTGACCAGCTCTAACTTATTAAGAGAAATCATGGAGTAATATTGCTGTTACTTGTATAATGTTTTATATATTTCACAACATATAGAAGCATATTTTAAGTCAAATAAATATACCCCAAAATAGGTGTTAAGCTGTTTGCTATTTGGATTTATAATACAAATCCTATAGTGCCTTAAACATTACTTTGACTTCTTTTGGTACATATTTCCTGATTCCTGAGGGTTTTATTTTAGAAATGTATATATAACTTGTGTCTTCATACATGATTTATTTGTGTGACTAATTTGTATAATAAAATACTTTCTCAGACAATTTGGCTTGTTTGTTTTCATTATATATACATGTGACTTCAGAAATGAATCTGTTGTTAGACCCTTTATCGTGTCATGAATCAAATTTCAAACGGATTCAATTTCACTTTACTTTGATCACTCAGAGAGGTTTCTAGAAAAGAGTATAAAACTGTTTCTAAGGCTTGTTCCCAGAAGCACAGTGAGCCCCATTGTGATTGTGAAAAGCTGAGAAGACAAATGCAGCGAAACCAGCATGAAGGGCCTTAAACCCAATGACCACTATAACACTGGAAAGAAGAACAACATATTTGCTTCACATTGTGAGCTGTGAATTATTAAACCTATAAACACAATCAAGTCTGAAAACTTCCCAATCCACTACGTATATCTAATAGAGTTGTGCAACTGTTGCTTTCTTTCTTAAAATGTGAGTCAAAGTAATCAGCTATTCTTTGATATTAATCTCTTCATTCCACCATATTATTGATTGATGTGTTGATTGTTTATCAGTTAATCAATTCTTTGGTGTATAAAACAGAAAACTGTGGGAAATGACCATCACAATTTCAGTCTAATGTCACAATGTCTAATTTTTTTTTTTAGCATTGTTGCTTGAAAAATTTAGATAATCGATTATCAAAGTATCTGATATATCGAGTTAATTAATGGACAAACTGTTGCTGGTCTATTTAACATTGACGCCAAAGACAGTTAAGTAAAGTCATTTTCAGTATCTTTACGTGGGTTTAGCCCCTGCCGCTCCCCTTCGGGAAGCAGTAGGTCGAGTCTGTTGACTCTAATGGGAGAGGTGAACGTGAGCACAAATTATGAGTGACTCTTTACAGACCTTTTCACAGACTGATAAAATCAGGAGAAGATTAACATTTTACAGACCTGTCTCTGCAGCAAACACACACACACACACACACACACACACACACACACAATCTCACGAGATCTAACAACTTCTCTCTGTCACTGCTGAATCGTTGGTCAGGTTTGTCCAAAGAGGAATTATAACAACTAACTAACAACTTTAACCGGCCTCTGGTACAACGTGATCTGTTGGCAAGATGTGCTGAAATAGCTCAGTTGAGAGAGTGTTAGACTGAAGATCTTTTTTAAAAGGTCCCTGGTTCCATCCCAGGTTTTGGCAACAAATGTGAATCCTTTCTTGGATTACCTTACCTTGGGGATTAATACAATATCTGTTCAGAACACTTCCGAATGAGGTTTCTTAGTAAACGGGAAGTGTGTTCTGTGTCACAACACTTTTAGTTGGTCATATGTAGATGGGAAGGTTTTTTTTTTTTTACCTTTCAGTTGGTTATGGTGATACTTGCTTAAACGAATACTGTCCATATGCTGTTCTTTTATTTATTTGTACACAGACATGCAAGAAGTAAATAGACACCTTTAATTTGAAAGTGATGAAAATGAAGGTGTCTATTTACTTTATATTTATATATATATTTATTAAGAAACATGACCCTTCACATTTAAAAAAAACATTTATTTAAAAAAAAGAAATCAGAGTAAAAAAACAAAACAGCATTTGTTTAATTTGCTACATGAGTTCTGACAATTTTGATATCATCAACTGGCCGATCTTGAGGGTTTGTCTCTACCATCCCAATCCGGCTCAGGACTCCCATCCCCTTAGATACTCTTCCAAAAATACTGTGCTTTCCATCTAACCACTGAGTGGGTCCGAGGGTGAGGAAGAACTGACTTCCGTTTGTGTCCGGTCCTGTATTGGCCATCGCCAGAATACCAGCACCTAACACACACAGAAACACAGGCGCACAAATGATGTGAGATCATTACAATTTTGTGACTTTTTCACTGTTACAAATCCCTCAAGTATCAACATCCACAATATATTCAATGCTAGCTATCTGAAACACTAAGCAGGTCCATTTTATTTAGATTTCAAATCAAGAAATTCTTCAGGTGAAAACAATATATCTACATATCTAACATTTAGTAAACAGTAAATGTATTATATGTATTTGAATAGTCACTTAGTTACCACTTTATTATTAGGCACACCTAGTTAAAACTAATGTTCAATACAACAGCGCTGCAATAAATCGTACCATAATTTTTGTCAAAGTAATATTAAGGACTCAGTAGACACATTATAATTCATTGTAAAATGTGCAATAGCATTTTTGTTATTAACCAACCTACACATGTGTTGGTGTAAATGAGGAGCCAAGTGACGATTTGGAGAAAGGGTGGCCAAGTGAGATGATTTGTTCTTGTAGAACAATACACCAAGAAAACGATCACAGATATGTGGAAGCACCCTCACATTTATACTCAACAGAAGACAGGGTTTGGCAGCCTCCACCACTCAGATTCACGCCAACTAACCACGCAAATGACTTCAAGTTAGTTAGTTGGTTATTTTAACACTCTTTGACTTGTTTGAGCATGAATCTGACTTGTCCTGATCTGAACTGAATGTGTGTTTATTCTAATGAAAAACAAAAAAAATACAGCACCATTTCCCAGGAACAATTCGGGTCAAAGTTACCATAATCAAGATCATATTATTCTTTGGTATTTTCCAAAAGCCCAGAGATGTTGAAAACAAGTCTGGCGCTGTGAAGCCGAGCTGAAGAGTGCTGAAAGAACCAACTGACCAGTTGAACTTGTGTGGTGAGTTGTTAGTGGTGTGATTGGATGAGATTGTCAAACTCTGTTTTCTGCAGAGTATAATTTGTATGTGTGTATATATATATATATATATATCTGGATATCTGGATGTCCTTTCTACAGCTCATCTCTTGGCTCCTCATTTACACCTCCACACATACAGCCTCTACACTCTGCCACCTTGTATTCAGTGGGGATTTTTCCCTGTGTTTACCTGTGAATTTCAGTTCTGAGTTCAGCTCATCTTCAAACTGTTTACCAAATATGGAGGCACCACCGCGGCCTGTTAGGAGAACAAAGATCAGTAAGTACAGAAGTTACGAGAACTGAACAAGATAATATACAATTATGAATGTCATGTCTTTTTTTTTTGAAGAGGCTGGTGTTTTACCACTGACATGTGACCTTCAGACTTTGCTGTAAAGTTTAATATTGCTACAAAACACATTATTTTTACCTTGTCTGAAATGCAAGGCACTAGGTACACTACATTGCCAAAATATACACTTGAATGTTACACACGGTTCAGCGGTAAGGCCCGACTAACAGCTGGCATTCAAATTCAGCCCAGAGATGTTAGATGGGGTGCTGGGAAGTCTGGAAGAAGACAACTTGCCAGTCTATTTCTTTCACACCTAAGTCAGAATACAATTTCTTTATGCGTCACTTCAAAGCTAGAAAGGACCTTCCCCAAACTGTTGCTATGAAGCTGGAAACTGTGTTGCAGCACAAGATTCGTAATGTTATCTTAAACGTTTCTGAGTACCCTGTACATGCTATGGTAAAAAAAAAATGGAGACAATGTTACGAGACAGTTTTTGAGTTTAGGTAGTTGTGTTGAATTTATAAGCATTTATTGATTTCCTGATTTAAACCCAAACGCATACATTCATCCTTCATTCACTGTTTTTTATGGAACAGAATAAGCTTTACTGGCATGTAGGTTTTCACATACAAGACACATTTGTCTTGGTATTTTGGTGCATAACAAATAAAGTGAGAGAAAATACACAAGTATAAGGAAGTGAGTATTTAATATGTATAATATACAGTATACTATAAGCATTCTTCATATATAATGAATTGTAAATTGTATTTTAATTGTATTTTACCTAGAATTGAACACTATATGACATAATACATAATATTTATTTCCACAAAAGCATGTGGATCTATCCACGTGCGTGTATCTGGACATATATGTGGCGTATATGTTGGACCCACCTGTTCCTGTGGGGTCTCCTCCCTGCACCATGAAGTCTTTGATTATCCGGTGAAACTTTGTGTTGTTGTAGTAGCCTCTTCTGGACAGCTCTGCGAAGTTCTTGCAGGTTTTTGGTGCGTGTCTCCAGTACAGCTCCAACACAACCGTCCCCATCCTGTAAACACACGGTCGGTGTTAGTATGCAGTAAGCAGCACAGGCTCTCTTTATGTCTTTTAGGTAAAATATCCGAAGTGATCAGTGACTGAATGTCACAAACAAAGCCAGCATAACATCATCAAACCGAGCTAGCTTCACCCAGAGCTAACGTGAGCTAGCTGCGTTAGCTTTAATACAAACTTACGTCGTTTCCAAGGCAACTGTCGGCGGCTGCCATGTGTCTGGAGGTATGCCCGACATTATGAGCCCAAACAGCGCCCTTTAGTAGTCTTTAAATAAGTCAGTCTGGATAAAAGTGAGTTATCAGAGTTAGCACATTCATTCAACACATATGTGTGCTGGAGTTTCTTCTTCTGTGGTTCCCGCTCGTTTCCGCGTGTGAGAGGAAGTCAGCAGCAACAACTGAGCGCCTCCTGCTGGACAACACGAGCATTACATGATAGTCAAACAGGTTGTGTGTTGTACAAGGTTTAGGCACATAGTATTGTATTTCTGATACCAGCTGTTCACTTTACAGTCCTTATTTCACCAGCAATGAACAATATATAATTATTTTTACATTTATAAAATGAACTTCCATCCATCCATCCATCCATCTATCTTATGTATGTTACATTTAAACTGTCAGATCTAAGCAGTGCCTCAGTCCGTAGAGACTTGGCTTGGGAACCAGAGTTGGCAGGTTCAAGTCCAGTATGGAACAAAGTATCGTGGTGGACTGGACTAGTAGCTGAAGGGGTGCCAGGTCACCTCCTGTTGTCAGTTTTATACTGATGACCTGGACTTGTTTTCTTATAAATAAATGTTTCAAATGAATTTGACTGAACTTTTCATGTTGATTTTGGGACTTCACAGCCAAGGCTTGAGATTCTGTCCTACCTCTGCCAAGTGTTGATTTTTCTTCAGCTAAACTCTGTCTTGACTCCATGTGAAACTCTTGATAGATGTTTTATACTGTATAATGGACAGATATTCTTGTTTTGGACTGATCTGTTTTTATAATTTTTTTTTTAATCAATCACAGTCCAAGTCAACAAATTCAAATGTCTGTTTTTCCAAACCAAGAGTCCAAAAACATTTTATGATGGTACAATGTGGAGACATGGCAGGAATAATAAACATGTGCCTGGGAAAAGATAAACAAAAGAGGAAACTGTCATAGTTTGCATGTAAGGGCAGAAATGAAGATATTTATGACTATGGTTCATGTGGAGCATATAGCAGGAAGGTGTGAGAAAGTAGATAATGTGAGCTCCTGCGTTGAAGGCAAACATAATGTACGTTATGATTTACACAGATGTCATGGCTACAGAGTACAGTCTGCTCAGCTCCATCAATCAACAAAATGTAGTCATAAAAATATCTCCACGCTTGCCCCTGGCTATGAGACCCCAAGTCAAGTCCAGTCAAATCTCAAAGGTCCCAGAGTCTGCTGCCTTTTGTACACTTTCAGTGTGGAGTTTGCATGTTTTCCCCATGTCCGCTGTTACAGAAGATGGATAGTTTGTAATTGTTATACAGTATTTCTTTATTCCCAGTTTGCCAATATAAAATTATTAAACTGGGACAGTATATTACTGACAAACTGGGACGTGTACAGGCAACCTACAACCTTCCTCTAAAAATTGTGTGATAATAAAATGATGTTTATTATGATGGTTGTTATTGTTTATAATATTATTGTGTATTTTATTCGTTAGGCCTGCACTTTAATAACAATTAAACATGTTTTAAATGTCCCAGTTTTCCAATAAAGATGTCCTAGTTTGACAGTAGCGCCCTTAAAAATGTGGTTTTAGGTCAATGTGCGTTTAATGAAGGCTTTTTTTCTTCTGAGCTTGTAAGCTGTTTAGAGTAGTATCATATGAGGGTGTAAGACATTTGGATCATAACTATTAATGACTCAGAAGGTAAGTAAAGTGTCCCACTTTATGAGTATTCACTCAACCTGCACTATGTCTGCCTTCACCTCAGGAGATTTTCTTATACAGTAGCAGCATGCAAACATACATTGAACACATAGAATTAACCTATAACACAGTATCCACACATTAAAATTAACCTGAGATAGATTTAAATTTAAATGTGTACAGAGGAATTAAAAAATGTGCAGGGGAATTAAACATTTGCATGGAAAATAAATATATAACTGTGTTAAGAAGTTAACCCGTGCTACACATCTATACAAAGACTATTTATATTCAGATTACATCAACTGGTGTAGTTCACATTGGGAGCTGTGGGGGCAGCAACACGTAGCCGAGTGTGCCGGAAATGGATTAGAAGAAGAAGAAGAAGAAGAAGAAGAAACTCTGCTGTCTCTTTGAGTGTGCGTGCACGCCAGCACAACTTCCTCACTGACTTCTCTGAACTCTGTCAAAGGTAGAAACACATTAACACCGTCTGTCTGCACCGTTAACATGAAGCTTTCATGTGTTTGTGTGTCTTTTGGGCAGTAGTCTGTCACCAGGCTGCTGTTTCATATTTATTGTGTAACGTTTTAGTCTGTCTGAGGTCATGACCGGAAACGTCTCTGCGGTTTGCATGTTTCTACAAATTTATACTTAATAATTCAAGTTTTTACTGAATGATTCACTGTTTTGTTTTGTTACACGGTGGGATGACAGGTTGCGATTAATTCATGTGTTCATTTTATTTTCCAACCAACAGTAGTTTGCCAGAAACGTGTTCAGTTCTCTATGAGATGCAGTTAAAGTTCATTTTTTTTTGTGTGTCAATCTACTTTTATTCAAGATAAAATAATGTTTTCCTGATTCATATCGGCAGCTAACTGCTATGTAAAATTAATATTTAGTTAACGAGTTAATTAAAAAGTTAATAAAATGCACGTGTTCCAGAAATATGCAGACTTAATAATATATATATATATATATATATATATATATATATATATATATATATATATATATATATATATATTTTAAATTATCAAAGATTATTTTCATTTTACTCTCTCCTATAAAAAAGCTATAAAAAGGCTGAAGTTTAGCCAACATTTGATATGATTTTCCAACACTAATAACAACTGTTTTTTAGCAGATAATAATGACATATAATTAAATTTAATAAAATAAAATGATAACATTTCCTAATGCATTTGATTATTAAGAATGTACAGTTGTTGGTCTACTTGTTTGTGCTCCTGCAGGAGAGATGTGGCCCAAACACATGTGCATTTAGTTTTTTGGTGTTTAATTGTTCATTCGTTAACATCTAATATCAACTATGCTCCTGGTCTACCTGAACCTCGGGTTGTCAAAAGATGAGCTTAAAGTCAAAAACTAGCTTACTTTTTCAAGTTTAGCACGCCTGTGTGCATAATCCAAGAGTGAAGGAGTCATGAGTTGTCTCGTGGGTTTCAATTTGTCTTCATCTACATCTTTTGTTCCTGTCAAAATTCAAATGCCCCCACTGAGTTAGTTAGTCCCATAAACTGGCAGCATTTGTCTTTGTCAGTTATGTCTCCTGAGGATCGGATGACAATATTGGTTGATAATAAAGCTCTACATCGTAATGCTGTGATTTTAAATTTGAAAGTCTGAACAGGAATTGCAGGTTCCTCAGTGTTCTTGTCTCTGTCGTGCAACACAATCTACAGGAAGTGTCATTGTGTTGTTTAGTCGGCGTGCTTGTTTACCTGACAAGCAGAGTGAAGGGATTAGAGAGGATATTATGTCATGTGGTGAATTACTTTGTTATGACATAAATTCTGTTGTCATGAAAGTACTATCACGACTGTGCTGAAACATACATTCATATACCTTTTTTACTCACACAGGCTCGTACTAGTTTTAAGCTTCTGCCTGCTTTGACAGATGCAGCACTTTTTGCCAAGTGATTAATCAGATGAAGGTCTAATCCAATTAGCATGGTAGCATGCCTGTTAGCATGCCTAAGCTTGCAGCTAGGTCAGGATATTTTTGTGAGTAAGCCCCAAGAGGAGAGAGAGTAAAAGAGGTGCACCAATAGTAAGGAAAAAATAGGCTTTTAGATAGTGTTGACTTTTTTTTTTTCTTGCAATATTCTTCTGTCTTAGTCCAGAGTTGTTACAGGCTACAATGCATGTTTGTCCAGATAACAAGTTCAACCTCTGTGTTTCATCTCAAGGTCCTACAACATGTCTATTGTCAAGATCCACGCCCGAGAGATCTTTGATTCTCGTGGAAACCCCACCGTAGAGGTTGACCTTTACACTGGCAAAGGTAGGCAACAGTGACTTGACTTATTAGACCGTGTACAAACATACTGTGCCTTAATAACATAAATATATAATATAAAATGGATTTCATCATCTTTAGTGATTCTCATATTTTCCTCTTTCGGCTCCATGTACGTTTCACAGGCTTGTTTAGGGCAGCTGTGCCAAGCGGTGCATCTACTGGAATCTACGAAGCCTTGGAGCTCAGGGACAATGACAAATCTCGTTACCTTGGGAAAGGTTTGTGCACCGCTATTGTGTTTCCTTTTAATAGGAAAGAATTAGTTAAATGTCAGGTGTGGTTTTGATAGTTTCCATCAAATATAAAAAAAGGTTTTATTGCCTTTTGCAGTTTGAAGCAGAATTCAGTTTCAAGGAAAAATCTTTTATCCTCTGCTCATTTTCTCCATCTTTCTCTCTGTCATCTTTACTCTTCACTGTGTCTCGTCCTTTTTGCCAGATGTGAAAGGGTTAGTGATTTTTTCCCGTTGCCTGTCTCTCTTAATTAAAAACTAAGACTTGTGCATTTGACAGTGGAACGATTAATTACGCCGTCATTTAATTACACGGTCATAACAACTGATCACTGAATGCTTTTGGCAATCATCCAGATACGATGTGCATGGTGAATTGTCAGTGAAGAATGTGCTCACACCAGTACTGATGTTTAGCCTGTGGATTGATCGACTGTGAAATGAAACTGTGTTGAATAAGAGTAATTCTTTTTTTCTAATCAAAGTCAAAATATTTATACTATTGCATGCCTCTCTGTATTTCAAAACTTGCATGTGTGTCTTCATGATTTGCCCATAATATTGTGAAAGAATAATCACACTCATCTGTTTGGCACAGGAGTCTCACAGGCTGTGGAAAACATAAATTCAACTATTGCACCTGCACTTGTTGGCCAAGTAAGAAAATCATTGTGTGTCTTTGTGTGTTTTGAAGTTGCTGTAGTACCAGTATAAATATTTCACAACTTGCTCTTCCTTTCTGCTCAGAATGTGTCTGTGGTTGAGCAAGAGAAAATAGACCAGATGATGATCGACCTGGATGGCACAGAGAATAAATGTAAGTGACGATAGCCATTCTGCTGTGTCTTGTTAATCTATAACAATGACCCACATAATGTACACATTCAGGGCTCCAGACAAACATTTTACCTAACTTTCGTTTAGGTGCTTAAACTATACTATACTACTACTGCACCCAATAATACATTTTAAGTGTCTGCCATCTTATTTTATGACGCCACCACCCTCAGAATCCTCAGTTTGAATAAAAGGGTTCATCGGATTAAATGAATAAATTAGTCTTTCTTGTTAAGCGAAGGCAGAATAAGAATTGGTCAGTTGCTGTTTGTAAATGTGATTCAGAGTTGGACAAAGAACAAGAAACCTAGAGAGTGAATGCAGAGAGGGAGTGCCGCTTAGAGCAGTTAATCTGAGAAATAAAAAGCTTTTTTTTTTTCTGATTGTTTCATGACGGATACATCCTAAACCACAGATAAAAAGGCCACACCTTTCACAAAACCCTGCAGGAAGGAGGCATGTTACCAGATTTTGTGTGAATGATTGCAACTAAAGGCACACTTCAACCTGTCTGCTGTACTTGCTTGTGTGCCTAATTTAGTCCCGCCCTCGACCTGCAACTCCGAGAGCCAGTGACGTAACCTGGTCGATACTTTCCCCACAGGGTCCTGATCTCACACTTTTTTTGGTCTAATAAACTTAATAACGTATCAGGAGTACAGCAGATTTCTGGTGAAGCAGTCATTTTCACTTCTTTCATGCAACTTTTTGACCAGCTTGATCAGTCACAGACTATTTAGAGAAGGTTTTTATTCCTTTATTTCCACGTTTAAGTCATTGTCCTGCTGCATTATGACACATCTCCAGTGAAATTTGATGCATGCACTTAAATCTGACATGTCTGATATGTTTCAAGACGTTTCTGTCCTCCTCAGCGCTGATATTATTAATGAATCCTCAATAGATACTAAAGACAGAGTTCAAATTCAAACAAAATATTTTTATTTCCTCCAAACAGCCAAATTGGGTGCGAATGCTATCCTGGGTGTGTCCCTGGCTGTTTGCAAAGCTGGTGCAGCAGAGAAAGGTGTCCCCCTGTATCGTCATATTGCTGACCTTGCAGGAAACCCCAAAGTCATCTTGCCTGTGCCGGTGAGGATCTGTGTACCAAGTTACGTATTTCAATGTCCTGGTGTGTTTGATGTTTTCGTTGTGAAGTCACAGCTCTCTCCTCTGTCCCCTGCACCTCCACCAGGCCTTCAATGTGATCAATGGCGGCTCTCACGCAGGCAACAAGCTTGCCATGCAAGAGTTCATGATCCTGCCCGTTGGAGCGAGCACCTTCAAAGAGGCCATGCGCATCGGAGCTGAGGTCTACCACAATCTCAAAAACGTCATTAAGAAGAAATATGGTCAGGATGCCACCAATGTGGGCGATGAAGGTGGTTTTGCACCAAACATCCTGGAGAACAAGGAAGGTATGATTTCGTTTGAGCTACTGATAAGTGCCAAATTATTCAAGTTAATGGATTAATTCAAGCTTGTGATAAGTAAAACAGATTTGTTCACGCTGATTGTTTTAACTCTGCAGCTTTGGAGTTGGTGAAGGAGGCCATTGCAAAAGCAGGATACACAGACAAGGTCGTGATTGGCATGGACGTGGCAGCATCTGAATTCTACAGGGATGGAAAATACGACCTGGACTTCAAGTCTCCTGACGACCCGAGCCGTTACATCACTCCTGACGAGCTGGCTGATCTCTACAAGAGCTTTGTGAAGGATTATCCAGGTAACCTTGTCATACTCTTTTTTTACACATTTATTTATCAGGCGAAGAGCAGGAAACACAATATAGTTTTAATGTCAGCACTGACATAGCCTCATGAAGGACTGTGGAGTTCCTTTCCTTAGTTTTAATCTATCCATCCTCCAGACAAATTGATTGTGTGAACTCACGAAACATCTGTTTTATCTTTGGAAAGCTTCAAATACATAAAGCACATAACGTCTTGAGCTGCAGCTCGAGTTTTAAATGGATATGAAACAGAAAAGATAAGAGGAGGGGGGGGAAAAAGCAAAGCAGTTGCCCGGATGTAGATTACACAAACGTGTCCTCATGTGTGATTTACAATGACAAAAACAATTGAGTATTTATCACAATAATCTTTGTTTACACTAAAAACATGACGCCGTACAAAGATAAAGATTGGTGTCAGTTTTCACTGGTGAATTTCACTTTTTACAAGTATGTACTTGGAAGTACACCTAGACTATGATGATCCAGTGGCTCCATGATCATTTTGTGATGAAAGGATGTTTTGGGTCACATCTTAGGTCTTATTTTAGTTTAGTACTGGCCAAGACTCCTAACTGTAATACAATGTTATTCTATCATTCACATGATCTTACAGGTTTTAAACTCTGAGATTAGGCAAATTCATCTGGGACGCCTAAATTATGACCCAAACTGTCTGTGGTTTAGTTTATAGATCAATTTCCTGGTTCAATCAGTAGATTCACAATCAGATTGTGTTGGACTTTAATACAGTGATGTTGTTGTGTACCAGATCTCATTTACTGTGGTGAAGTAAAAGTTGTAATAAACCAGAAATATTAGATTAGAAGCCCTAATTAGTTCATTAAGGACCTTTTCCTGGAACAGCAGCTGAACACGATCACAGATATTTCTGTTTAAGCCACAATGATGATCTGTTTCACTATCCATTCACTCACAGTGGTTTCCATCGAGGATCCCTTTGACCAGGACGACTGGGCGGCCTGGACCAACTTCACTGAAACCACAGACATACAGGTTGTTGGAGACGATCTCACAGTGACTAACCCTAATCGCATCAGCAAGGCCGTGGAGGACAAGGCCTGCAACTGTCTGCTGCTTAAAGTCAATCAGATCGGCTCAGTCACCGAGTCTATGCGAGCGTAAGTCAATGAGTGTGGGATGTGTGTAGATCAATTTAATGTTAGAATATATACCATACAAAGATCTGCAGTGTCTAGAAGTGAATGTTCTGTCAGCAAAATGTCACTCCTCTTCCTCACAGGTGTAAGATGGCTCAGGAGAGCGGCTGGGGTGTGATGGTTAGCCATCGCTCCGGTGAAACTGAGGACACCTTTATAGCAGATTTGGTGGTTGGCTTGTGCACTGGACAGGTAAATCTAGATAATAAAAGTGTTTTATTGTATCAGTTTATCCTTTTTGATTACACAAAAAATGAGACATTTACGCCAAAAATTATAGATTCATCTTCACTCTCCATTTTATAAACACTTTCAGATCAAGACTGGAGCGCCCTGCCGCTCTGAGCGTTTGGCCAAATACAACCAGATTCTGAGGTAAGTCTCTTGTTCTGATACAAACTGAGACGTTTTATCACAACCATGTCATTTTCAAAAGAATAAAATACAACCTGGGAAGTGATATTCTTTAATTTGTCAAATAAAATGTATTAAAATACATTTCCTGCTAAACTACAACTACGGACTTGTGCTGTATTGATTAAAAGTAAATAAATTATATTGTTTCAGTTGTTTTGGTTTTGTGCATTCATGTAAAGAGAGGAAATTTAATTGACTAATTTTTTTGTTACTGTAGAATTGAAGAGGAGCTGGGAGACGGGGCTTGCTTCGCTGGAAAAAACTTCAGAAATCCACTGAAGTAAATGGATGGAGTGTTTACTTCACCTACAAATGTCTTTCATGCACACACATCGGATAATAATGAAATAACAATGAAAAACCCATCAAATCAATAACGGTTAATTTAGAACTGCTCACATACTAACAGTGGTAATTAATAGAGAGCACTTACTGTAGTCACCAGAGCTGTGACACCTGACTGTCAAGTCTAATTCTGTATTCTGTGCTGTTTGTTAATGTGGAGTAAAATAATAGATGTGATTATAACTTGAGTAATTTATGTACAACACAGCACTTAATAAAAGAGTTGTCTCAGTGACAGAATGTGTCGTGACTATTTGTTCCACGTTTTATTTCATTCTTTTTTTTTTTGAGGCTGTGGTGATTTTTAGTTTTTGTTGGCGTTGGAATGGTTTCCTTTGGTTATTTCAGCATTTTATTTTGAAATGTAATAACGTGAAACAGAAAGGCAATTCAGTCTGATTATCAAGATGGAGACGGACACCCAGAGCCATAAATCGTAATCTCTAATCCACCCAAAATAATAAATGTGCAAGTATCTCAATCTGTAAATGTGTAATCAGATAAGAGTTATTTAGAGATGTTATTAATGCTTTTTAAACTCTGAAAACATTTCTTTCTGCTTAGATCTTTTGATCTAAATTATTTTTCTCTGCCTTTGCAGTGTTATTCTGTTTTAAGATGATTTAACTGATAATCCTTCTTGAAACCTTGTTTTTATTTCATTCATAAACCTGCTTTATCTCCAACATCTTTAGTTTTTGAAACACACACTCGCACCTCCTCTGCATTTTGTGGGGAGAGTTTCAGAAGATTGAGGCTTAAAGTGAGTTTGTGTTTTTATTTATTGTAAGTTATTAAGAAGAAACATGATCGGGATGCCACCAATGTGGGAGATGAAAGTGGCTTTGCTTCAAACATCCTGGAGAACAAGGACAGTATGATGATCGAATGAAATTTCTTAGAAGTGCAGGTTTATTTAATTCAATGTATTATGAATATGAATCATAAAAGAACAGTTATAGTAAAATGTATTTCTGTGAGCTCTTACTATACATTCTTAATTAAACTAAATAGGTAATAATAGTATAGTAACAATGACAACAGCAATAATAACACTGATTTCAAGTGTGAGGTCAAACTGCCTAATATAATAATAATAAGCAGTGGAATCAGACAATACTAGAATATTCAGATCCTTTACTTCAGTAGTAAAAAAGAAAAGTATAATCATGAAAATCTACTTAGAGTATTAAATTTAAAGTACTTAATGCAGAAAAGGTGCCCCTGTGACTGTTATGCTATTATATATCATTAAATTATTATTACTCATTTTAGTAATTTTCATTGTGTGACAGTTAGATATTGGGATATTGGCATATAATAGATAACTTGCACCGAATCTATCTATCTATCTATCTATCTATCTATCTATCTATCTATCTATCTATCTATCTATCTATCTATCTATCTATCTATCTATCACTAATGATTATTTACATCATAAATAAAATAGAAAAATGTGATAAATGCTGTCGAAGTCCAAAGTCAAACGTCTTGTCAAAAATAAATTAAATCTATCAGCATTCATATTTATTGTAATTAGTATTAAACAGTAACCTCAAAAAACAATCTTGCTATAAATAGTACTGAACTGACAACGCATTATTACTCAGTGGTTTCCTCCATTAGTGTCGACCAGCCGAACATTTTGTGTCGGCGGTAGGTTAATGTTATGTCTTACATAATGTTTAATAACCACAGCAGTACACACAGTATGATATGTTGTTTAATTCATGGACGCCTGTGCAGCAGCAGGAGGAGCAGGAGGAGCAGGAGCAGGAGCAGCTGATGATGATGAGCGGCTCCAGTGGCTGCTTCTGCTGATCCGCGGCACATGCTCAGTTATGTACACCCAGACAACTTTGAAGGCTTAGCTGTGGCTGCTGAGGTCATTGCACTGGAAGAAGAAAAAAAAAAAAATACACCGACTCCCTCCACTACACCGCCTCCATTTTGAATAGCCATGTAATAGGGGATTCGCATAGTTTGTGTGTGTATCGCCCACTGCGCTGCGTAGTGTCAACAAGCCACATCCAAACATCCCTCGACATGGACGACCTGTTCAGTCCGCGGAGGTAACTTGATTTTTTTAACTTGACCGTTTGTCTTTATATCTCACTCGCTATTGATTAAATGTGTCGTTTGGCGTTTCGTGGCGCTACTTTGAGAGCCGTTTTGTATGAAATAGTCCGAGTGTCAGTGGTCACGAAGTTCGTGTCTGGCTAACAAGCTAGCCAAATAACGGCGTAATGTTACTGTCTCGTTAGCAGCTAGCACGCTTTATAGCTATTTCTGCAGCTATTATGTTAAATAGTGACATTAAAGCGGATGCATCGCTGGTTAATAAATCGACTGCTGTTCCCTTTGAGGTTGACGTGTATTGACACGGGTCGTTGTCGCTCTCTATATATGTATTTGTATGTCAGCGACATGTCGTGCATGCTAACGTTGATGTTTATTATTGATTGCACACTTTGGCTAACAGTTAGCCCGTGGCACGGAGCGCCACTGTCAACCTGTTAAGATCTCCAAAGTAGCACACACTGTTCTCGTAATGGTGACCGTAAAAAAAAAAAAAAATTAGCAGCTCGTGTTATGATTGATTGGCAGTCTTTTTGCGGTATCTAGCGTCGGATTTCATTCATGTAATATAAGGAAACGTCGCAGGTCACAGCTGAGATTGGTCCACAGTGATGGAGGGGCGGGATGTTATTTCTACTGCCTTAAATCAGTGTGCTGTGGGAGGGAAGCTGCTCTGACAACCAGCCAACTTATACACTTATTGATCACACGTCTGTGCACAGCGTTAATTACACCCTAATTAACAGTGTGTATGCCTCGCAGGCTGTCTTTGACTATGTCAACGCAATTTATCATCATAAACATTTGGAAATGTCAAGATTGTAGGAAGGAAAGTGTCAGAGCTGCTGAAATTTAATGCACATGATGAATATGTTTTTTTGTTTGTTTGTGTTTTTTGCATTTCAGGAGCCTGAACAGCACACAGGGCGAGATAAGAGTGGGACCAAGTCATCAGGTATAACTCAAATATTATTTATGTCTTAGTTACTGTATCATAAAAGGCGACTTTATTTCAGTTCCCAAACTGTTGTACGTGGTGGTGCTTGGAAGATAGATTAGCGTGCAAAGAAATTAAACCTGTGCTAAGAAATTAAACATGCAGAGAAATTAAAAACAGATTATACTTCTCTCCGGGTACTCCGGCTTTCTCCCGCAGTCCAAAGACATGAAGGACATGTAGGTTAACTGGTGACTCTAAATTGTCCGTAGGGGTGACTGTGAGTGTGAATGTTTGTCTCTATGCGCTGCTAACTGGTGACTTGTCCAGGGTGCACCCCACCTCTTGCCCAAAGTCAGCTAGGATAGGCTCCAGCCAGAAAACGGATGGATTATACTATCAAAATATTTTTCAAACATTTAAATGACAGTGAACGATGAGACCACAGGAATGTCATCTTAAATAAGTTTTGCATTTCTTGTAATATCAGCCTGATGATGTGTTCATGTTCACGATCGTAGCACATGAGCTGTGTGGATCAGGAGTACACATGTTCCATCGTATTAGCTCTGGTTCATGGACCGGTTCTGTTCAGGATTCTTATGAGGAGTAAACCTGCCTCCTGCGTGAAGTGTCCTGCACTGCTGCATCGAGCCGAATATTTTCTGAGGTGGTACACCGTGTGAAAAGCCTGAGAAACACTAGTATCAACAAACAAGTTTGAAATTTAAATTTAAAGGACTGGTTTGCCTTCAGTGTGTACTGTAGGTCCAAGAGGCCTGTTAAGCTCATTACCAAACTGATCAGACCTGTCTGTTCAGTGTGCTTCATTCACTGGAGTTGAATATACACCACAAAATACATTTGATTATAACTAAAACCTTTATTCATTAAATACATTAAATATAAACTGTAACATTTTTACAGTTAAATAAAATGTCAATCTGTGTTTTTAAACATTAATCCTAGCAGGACAATCATCAGTTGTTGTGATCTCATAAGTGTTTTTGTCCTTTCTTTGGTGTCACTGCAGGCCAAACTCCCTGAGTTGCAGCCGCGGCCTGCTCCTGGTCTACAGGCTCAGACAGAGAGTGAGGAGTTGATGTGGACGCCTGGTGTCAATGACTGCGACCTTCTTATGTACCTCAGAGCTGCCAGGTCAGTGTCTGCACTACATTATATAAAATAACTGGTACTTAGGAGAACTTTGTCAGTCTTGAGTCGTGCCTTTGCAGAGAACGTCATATCAGTATAATTTAACTTAACTTTACCTGCAGCCATGTCTTTACTGACCAACAAGAAGCAAGCACCTTTGAATGCTTGTCTAAATTGCTAAATGTAGCCTAACTGTGTTTGTTCATTGCAGTGCTGTGACTGTAAAGAAATATCATGTTGCTATAAACAAATACTTCTTCACTATCTGCCAAGCTAGTAGTAATAATAGATCAAGCGGGGCTCTGTTGTAAGAACAACATTAAAACACAAAGATAACCAGTATTACTTGCTCGCTTTTTGGCATCGTATTCAGAAAAGTCTCACGAACTGGGAAGTAGATGCAAAGCAAAACCAGTCTTGGTCCTGTGATGTGAATGCCTTTGTGGGTGAACTCCTTTTTTTAAAGCTTGTTTCAATACATTCAAATTCATTTAAAGATGATTAGTGTCACCACAATGGACAAGCGGATGTTTGATGTATTCACTCAGTGCTTCAAACACATTTTTCTATTGTCACCTTTTGTGTTAATTAAAAGAACTGCAGAATAAGTTGCTCCAGTGAGACAAGTGTTGCGTATACTTGTGCTTAAGCAACCCGGTTATTGTTTGGTTTCTATATTTACCTGATTTCTTAAATGTCAGGCAACCGAGAAATGTGATTTTAATTAGAGCAGCAATTAAGATAAACACGGATATCACTGTTCATTTTCTGCAGGAGTAACCAGGGCTTGTGTTATCAAGCATGTCAGAATTAGACTGAAAATTAAACTATAAAAGTGTAACCTTGATATTAATTTCACCTAATAACATAATTGTTTTTTGTTTTTCAAGGAGCATGGCAGCGTTTGCAGGGATGTGTGACGGTGGCTCCACAGAGGATGGATGTTTAGCAGCCTCCCGTGATGATACCACACTCAATGCACTCAACATGGTGAGAAGCACATCCTGAAATATGCTCATCAGTATCCGGTAAATTAAAGGAACAAAAATATTGCAGAGCAGATTTACAAACTTCTATTCTTGATTCCAGCTCCACGCGAGTCATTATGATGCGGCAAAAGCTCTGCAGCGTCTGGTGAAGAAGCCTCTGCCGAAGCTCATTGAGAAATGCTGGTCGGAGGATGATGTGGTGAGATGCCTTTAGCGCTTGTTAGTCCTTAGCAGTGTCTGTGCCTGTGTCTGTGCAGAGTAAATCCTCTGTGATGTCACATCTTGTTTTTATTTTAACTATATTTCACATGTTCAACTAGTGGAGCTGCTTTGTATCACAAGATTAACATTATCTGTACTGGAGACTTTGGGTTTCAAATGTATGTTATGTAATTTTATCCACCACCCTCCCTCCTTTCTCCTGACAGAAACGCTTCATCAAAGGCCTGAGACAGTATGGAAAGAATTTCTTCCGCATCCGCAAAGACTTTCTCCCCAGCAAAAAGACTGTAATTGAACACTATGTTTCTTGAGTACATAACACTTAGTAATGCATGCAGTGATTCACGGTTTCTATATATATATATTTTTATTAGAAAGATAACTTCCTAAAAGACCTGTGTTCTTATCATCAGGGCGAGTTGATCACTTTCTATTACCACTGGAAGAAAACTCCTGAGGCTGCAGGAACAAGAGCTTATCGACAACAGCGCAGGCAGCCGTCCTCTCGCAAAGCAAAGACTCGCTCTGCAGCAGCTCCCGTCAACACACCATCACGAAACTACTCAGGTGAGCTCAGAAATGTGCCAGTGGATTTTGTTAATAGCCGTGTTGTCATGAAGTGAGGCTTTTGTGTGAGCTGAACTGATCTCTCCTTTGCAGTGGATGCAAGTTCTGCCAGCGAGGATGATCTGGATAGTGAAGACAGTGAACAGGAAATCAAGAGCTGCAGCCACTGCGGTGCAACAAGTGAGTACACGCCATTTGTGATTGGGCAGAGTTCAGTTTTATGTAATACTAATGTTTTACAATGATCATAAATGCTTTTAAACACGAGATTCCTTTCTTAAACAGGCTCTAAGGATTGGCACCATGGGGGAAGAGACAACCTGTTGCTGTGCACGACTTGTCGCACATACGAAAACAAACATGGATGTCTGCCGCCGTCTCCAAAATCTGCAGGCGCTCCATTCATGTTTAAACCTGTTAAAGAGGAAGAAGAAGTGAACAGCAAGCATGGCATGAGGACACGGCGAAGCAGAGCACCTGTAAGCCTGAGGCTGACAGATCAGTCACACTTCTCTATTACTAGTAAAAAATCTGCGCAGTTATCAGATACAACAGGAACCATATTTGAAATCCCTGTTGAATCTGCCAGATGTTTAACAGTGGGAACATCTATCTACATTCGGGGAAACACATCTTTCTTGCTTGTATTCTAACAGTATTTTAATATGTTTTTAAAGCAGCTGTCATCTTTAAGAAGTGGCCACAGGAGGCTCACAGGCTCCCCGACCAGTGAGGATCAGCAGTCCAGTAACCAGCCGTCACCGAGTGGAGCAGCTTCTTTGAGATCGTCTTCGACAGATAATAAGAATGAATCCAGCAGGAAGACCAACAAGGTAAACATAATATAGTTCATGTTCATTTACATGCCGTACTTGTATGACGGTATCTTAACAGACTAGATTGATTATTTGCATATTATTGAGCGTGTGTACGTTGCTGGAGGGGTTGTTTGGTTACGGTTAGTTACACATTATGAATGCAGCTGTTAAAATTGATAAAATCGATTGACAGTGTGTTTCCTTTGACAGCCATGCTTGTTGAATATCACTCATTGCAGTATTTGTCAGTAATTAAGACCTGTGTAAATATCATGCTGTGTCCACAGAAGATAAAAGAGGAGGTAGCGTCACCAAAGACAACAAAACGAGTACGAGAGAGTCCTGCTCAGGAGCCTGACGAGCCCGATAAGGTTACACCTAAGAGGCCGAAGACACAGGTGAGGGGGAACACTCACACGGTTTGTTTAGCTGTGACTGTAAACTTGTTTGTGAACTATCAAAATCTGTAAAATTCTGCAAGGAGTTTCAAAATATAAGAAGCTAAAGACTTTAAAACGTTATCTGAGCTTAGAAAGTCATATAATAATAATAATAGTTATATATATTGCTGGGCATAATTTTGTTTGATTGCTCCTCCAGGATCCACAGGGCTCCCGGTCAGAGGGAGAGGCCGAGGTAGAGGAGGAGAGCTCTTCAGAAAGCCGCAGTGCTCAGGACGATGGCAGCAGCGACACCAAAGACATCGATCAGGACAACCGCAGCTCCTCTCCCAGCATTCCCAGCCCTCAACAGGGCAACGAGAGCGACTCCGACTCATCTGCTCAGCCGAACGGCGTCCCATCAGAGCCTGTTGCTCCTGCTGCTGTGTTGGCTGACACACCAGTCCCGGAGGCCCTCCCCTCTCAGGGCCCTCCCGTCACTCCTCAGCAAACACAAAGCATGCCCTCAGCTGATCCTGCTCAGAGCCCCCCTCCTCCTTCTCCAGACCCCCCTCAGCCTGCTGCTGGTCAGCCAGCTGCTGCAGCGAGCCTGGGTGGCCGACCACAGCCTGCCTCTCACTCTTTTCCTGGCCCACTGCCTCTTCCATCAGCACTGGGTCAGGACTTTCCTCTTTCTCCAGCATTTCAGGTCCCACCTGCTCTCAGCTCTGCACAGCCTCATGGCCCGTCTTCTCAGGCCTCCCAGCGACCCCCACCCTTTTTTAGGGAGTCTCAGCTCCCTCAGCCTCCTCTGTCTGGCCCACAAATCAAGCCTCCTCCCACCACTCCAATTCCACCTTCACACAAGCAGATGCCACACCAGTCAGCTACACCTTTCCCTCAGATGCCCTCCAATCTCCCCCCACCTCCAGCTCTAAAGCCCCTCAACTCTCTGCCCAACCAGCATCCTCCAGGTGCTCCCCCTCCTCCTCTTCAGCTCATGCCACAACCTTTGCCGATGCAGTCTCTTTCTACCCAACTTCCAGTGATCTCTCAGGTGCAGACCCACCCTGGAAAAACCATGACTTCCTCTCACTCACCTGCTGCAGCCTCACAGCCTCCCACCTCTGTAACATCTTCTTCTATTGGCCCTGGACCTGTCCCGACCCTGCAGCCGTCATTCCCGCCTCTTCCGCTGAGACCCTCGCCGGGCACCACATCAGGAGGATCACAAATTCAGATCAAAGAAGAGCCACTGGACGAGATGGAAGAGGCTGAGAGCCCACCGTCTCCACCTAGGAGCCCCTCGCCAGAGCCCACCATTATCAACATGGCAAGCCATGCCAGCCAGTCCGCACGGTATGGTTTTGACATTGCTGTGTGTTCTTGCTAAAGCAGGTAGTGTGTAGTCTTTGAACTAAACCAATGAGCCAACGCTGTTAAATTTTGTAGAGGTGACCCGTTTTATATACAAGTAATCACATGAACAATGGTTCAGCTTTAACCTGGTTAAGTTTGTGTGTTAAGAAGTGTCACTTGGTTTGTAAATCTGCTCGTGCGTTACTACATCAAGTATAGTTGGTCTAAGTTGAAGCTCTCACGGCTCTTTGCAGCAGCAGGTTTTTATAACATTACATTCAATTTCCAAATAAGTGTTTCACACAATACAGTTAAAACTGTGGACTGTGTTTAAAACACGTCTGATTGCTGTTGTGGTTGCCACATTGGCTTTCTTGTAAAGACGGGTCTCTGACTTAATTGATTTCCAGATCTCAGCCTGAAATGTCATTATAACTGCTGGAACTGTGACAAAACTGTAAATATAAGAACCAGATATAAACCGTTTCATATTTATCAACATGTAAATAAAAGTAAGGGACAAATAAACATTTCATGACATCTTCTTGGCAGTATTCACCACACGTACGTTTCATTGTAGTTCTGACAGCTTCTCAATCTTTGAATGAATCATGTTGCTGTTTTGTGTGAATTAAGTTTATTAGCCATACTCAGTAACGCACATGTGATCATTTCTTTCAGCTTTATCAAACACCTCGATCGCGGTTACAACTCCTGTGCGAGAACAGACCTGTTTTTCACTCCACTTTCATCCTCGAAGCTGGCCAAGAAAAGGGAGGAGGCGGTGGAAAAGTCGAGGAGGGAGGCTGAGCTCAGTGCTCGGCAGGAACGCGAGAGGGAGAAGGACAGAGAGAGAGAGCGAGAAAGGGAGGCAGACAGAAATGCAGTGAGTTTAACCTTTTATTCCTTTTTTAAAACATCTTGTCTGTCGTTAAAATGTGACTTTTCTCACACGCTGTCCTCACTTACAGAGAGCCTCCAGCTCATCACACGACAGTCGTATGAGTGAGGCTCAGATGGTGGTTCAGAGCCACGGACGCCCCTCCTTTGAGCAGCCGCCCACTACTGTAGCTGCTGTGCCCCCCTACATTGGCCCCGATACACCTGCCCTGCGCACACTGAGTGAATACGCCAGACCCCACGTCATGTCGCCCACCAACCGTAATCACCCGTTCTATGTGTCACTGGGCCCTGGCGACCCCTTGCTGGCCTACCATATGCCTGGCTTGTACAGCGCTGAACCCAGCCTCAGAGAGCGCGAGCTGAGGAACCTCCGAGAGAGGGAGCTCCGCGAGAGGATGAAGCCCGGCTTTGAGGTCAAGCCCCCAGACCTGGAAACTTTACACCCCTCAGCCAACCCCATGGAGCACTTTGCCAGACATGGGGCAATCGCTCTTCCACACATTCCCGGACCTCCCCACCACTTTGCACCCTTCCATCCTGGTCTGAACCATCTGGAGAGGGAGAGGATGGCGCTGGCGGCACCTCAGCTGCGCCCAGAGCTGAGTTACGCCGAGCGGCTCACTGCAGAGCGGCTTCACGCTGAGAGGATGGCATCTGTGGCGACTGACCCTGCTGCCAGGCTGCAGATGCTCAACGTGACGCCGCATCATCACCAGCACTCTCACATTCACTCGCACCTCCACCTGCACCAACAGGATCCGCTCGGTCAAGGTGAGGTTGGATTTAGTTACTCAATTAGTCAGCAGTAATACATCCGAGGTGTGTTTACCTTAATTTACTGTATGATTGATTTCATGCAGGTTCAAGCCCACATCCTTTAGTGGACCCCCTGGCAACGGGACCACGTTTGGCCCGGTTCCCCTTCCCTGGTGGCCCGATCCCTAACCCGTTACTCAACGACCTTCCTCATGAACATGAGATGCTGCGCCACCCACTCTTCGGTTTGTAATCTCAACCTCTTACTCACAGCCCACACCTCGAGTCTTCCCTGAGTCCAGCTCCTTTCGATCTGATCTTCTTACATCCGTGTTTTCAACAGGAGCTGCATATCCACGAGAGCTGCAGGGCACGATTCCTCAGATGTCTGCTGCTCACCAGCTCCAGGCCATGCATGCTCAGTCTGCAGAGCTGCAGAGGATGGCTATGGAGCAGCAGTGGCTGCATGGGCATCACCTGCATGGAGGCCCTCTACCGAGTCAGGAAGATTACTACAGGTGAGGTTTGTGAACTAATCTAATGACGGGGGAGGAAGTCATCTAATTCATGTTATCATGTCAATCATGTGTTATCCAGCAGAGCAACACTCAACAAGCTGAGCATAAATGATGAAATAGTTATGTTTTTATACAAATAAACCAGTCATTTTTATTTCAAAGAGACCGGACGTACTTTATGGTACGCTGTATAGATTTTCTTCTAGCACAGTAGCAATATAAAGTATTTTTATAGCTGGTTGTTTGTCTTTTTGTTTTGTGCAGCTGCACAAGAGTGCGCATACACAAATTATTCTTAATGGGAATGAACTGAACTCCCTGTGCACAGCCAGTAATTGCAGTCAGGTGCTGGTAGGTTGCATGTGCACAGAGTGAGGATCAAAATTAACCACTGCACATTTAATTGACTTCACTGTGGCTCAGTGCTGAGCGAACCTACAGAAGATACTAGCAGAACATGTTGTTTATTGCTAATAAAGTCACGGTGAAGTCATTCAAGTGTGCGGTGGTTAATTTTGATCATCTTTAATGGGAATTCATAATACATCCCTTCGTCCTTGCTCAGTGGTTGCTATAATCTCATGTTTTCTCCACTTTGGAGCCAGAATTATCAGCGTCATTCCACATTGCTTACTTAAACGTGCTCAAAGTTTTTACTTACCTTTTTTTCTTCTTCTTTCTTTTACAGCCGTCTGAAGAAAGAAGGCGACAAGCCATCTTGAGTCCCAGGTGGTGCATGAAACCCTACACTCATACCCAATAGAATACTGTGTACTTTTGAGACTGTAAGAGAATATTTGTGTGTCCCGTTTCTTTGTTTTAATATATTTTAGATTTAAAATCTTTGTGGATCTTTATGTGCATTCCTTCTTCAGCACTTAATGGGACTGTCAAAGTCCGTCTGAGATTTTCATATCACTTAAGACTTTATACTAGTTTTATTATCAAAATAATGAGCAATCTCACCCATTCACGTGAGATTTAAAGTGGCAGTTTTTCTCTAACAAACTGTAAAACGGTTTCATATGCAGTGATAATAATTTGCTAAAAAAAAAAAAAAAAACAGCTCTTATAGAGGATATGAAAACAGACTGACTTTGGTGTTAAGTTTAAATATCCCTATGGTTTCTAAATGATTTCCTTGTACAGAATGACATTTAAATCAGTGTTTGAATGATTGTAACGACCTAGCATGACTCAGTCTTCATCTTTCACCAAACTAGAGTAGCAAGTTGCATTGTGGTGTTTAGACTTTGAAAGCATAGTAGAGGTTGGTTTTACTCTTAAATCTGCTAAATATTTGTCTAAATCCTAAAGTTTTATATATCAAGATATCTTTTCACAGTATAACCGAAGCTTTTATTCGCTCATTTTTGAGATTGTAAATATTACATGTTCACAATATTCTATATGAATAAGTACTATTGATATAGCAGTAGATGTGAACACCTGACCCCTGATTCCGCACGATAGCAGTAAGTAATAAGCTAAAACAGTATATGGTATTATAAGGTGAGACAATTAACTAATTGGACCATGAAATGTCACTACAGACAGAAAGTTTGATTAATAATATAACCTATTTACATTGTTTTGAATATGAGAATAACTGAATTGGAGAGAAACTAAAGCATTTTAATGGACTTTTTAAAAGAACTGCCTCTAAATTCAATATTTATGTGACATAATATGAAAGTGTATCCATTGCATATTTATTTCAATAAATATTTCTGCAATGACACCTTATTCTCTTTGCACTTAGACTTTCTCTTTTTGAAACAGACATACATTTAGATTATTAGGTACACCTAATGCTGAAACTAACACAGTCTAATACAACAGTAAACCTGCCTTAATGAAGGTTATAATAAAGAGGTATTGATCGTATTATACAGAGTGGAGTCTCTGTTATTTAGGCTGATATAAATGGGATGGAGAAAATAACAGAAACACCTCAATCAGTTCAGTTAAATCGACAGCTTCTGAAACAGCTTCAACAAAAACTGTGAACATTATAACCTTCATGGAGGGAGGATTTATGGCAGGAGAGTTGTATTAGACTGCATTAGTTTTATTTAAACAGAGTATAGTTCCTGCTAGTGCTGCTGCTTTGTGCACCCATCAACTTGGACAGAAAGGAGTGTGGGATATCCATTTTATTGCACAAAATGTGTCATATATGTAAAATCATATGTATCCAGTCTTGTTCGACAAGAGATATGAAGTGTTCTGACAACAATCACTCGCTTATAAATCTTTACACAAAGTATTTTTAAACACTGGCAACAACAGATATGAACCATTTTATTTATCTATTCTTAAAGCTTACATGCAGTGTGTTTTTACATCACAGCAGATACACTGGCTTCAGTTTTAGGACCAGTGGTTCCCAACCTGGGGGTCCTGAGATGTATCAAAGGGATTGTTTTTAACAGCAGCAGCCAACAAGAACAAAAATCTTCAGGTTTGTCTCCAATCTTAACGACTGTGTAGTGTACTACCTCTTCAGGCTAGTAGAAATTTTTTGAATGAAGTGGAAAATCACTCTGAAACACTCCATAACTCATGCAGCCTGTGATGGAGAGCTCACAAGTAGACATGTTTTAAACCAGCGTGATTTGGGACTCACTGTTTTAGACAATGCTTTCCCATCACACAGCTCATGCAGTCACCTACTGAATCTTTTCTTACAGCATACATACAAACCAGACCAATATCTACAACACAAGGTTTTCATCCCTTTTTTTTAATCCTCTACATAAACTTTGCATCTTCTCAAGCTCTACAAGCTGCCATTATAACTTGATTGCAGCTGTATGACGTACAAAGCCACCTTTTAGGCAACAACAGGACATTCACAAACAGTTTGAGCTTCTGTACTGACAGAATGGTCCATATATCAGCATCTGTTTGACTAAAATGTCCAACTAGCTTCAGGCTGAATCATCAGCTTTCTAACTTCAACTTTACAAGCTGTATTGTTCGTTGGAAACCAATGCATACACTGAGACAGTAGACATGTGTGTGTATATATAGAGTAGACATACTGTATATTCATCAATGGACCCAAGTGGAAATGTTTGGAAATGACATCTCGTGTGTGTACGCATCAGGGATCATCTTGAAAGGGCTTCTTCTTCTTCTTCACATACTGCCGGAGGTACTGGATAGCCGATAGTGCACTCACGTTTGCTAGCAGAGCTGAACAGGAGTTCAATAAAGGTTAGTTTGTAGAAATAGATGTCAGTTCACCAAGTTATACAGTGCTCTTCATGTTCAATAGTAAAATATTCTTGATTCTATCACAGCTGAAATGATTTTTCATGTAATTTTAAAAAAAAGACAGTGATGAAGTAGTACAAAGGCAATATAGAGAATGATAAAAGTGCCAACTTAAACAAAAACATTTTTATTTATTAGTTATTAAAGGTTCAAAAACTCAGCCATCAGAATTTAGTATTGATGAACTCTGATTGGTGCACAGAAATTTACATCGACTTTTCAAAACAGAACCTCGCCCACGTCAAACCAGCAAGTAAAAGCAAAGACAGAAAAACTATATGTTATGTAAATTAACTGTTCTACCTTTAAAACATATTTTCTGCTCTTGTTCTGGCTAATAGGAGGAAGTCCATAGTAAATAAAAGACATTTTTATGGGCTTCTAAGGTTGTATTTGTGAGTTTCATACCTGCTTTCCAGGTATCAGCAGCCTCTGGATCGGAGGATCTTAATACCCAGGAGGCAAAAGCAATGCAGACCAAACACATATCTGACTGCTTCAGTGTGGAGAAGATGCCTTCTCGCCCTGTGAGAGACATAAACATGCACATTTCATTCAGTTGTAGTTTTGCTTCGGATGTATTTATTTAACATTCAGTGCAGTGCATACTTACTTGTTGTCTGTATGGTTTCCAAAATCCTCTGCTGCATGGCTAGCTCTCTACACAACTGAGAAGGAGTTGAAGAGACGGTCCCTTCAGTGACCACAGTTATTGGTGGATCGGCTGTCTTGATGGTAATCTTCTCAGCCTCAGCTGGAAACACCCAGGCACCGGACTCACTGCACCAGATGCTACCTTTGTCCTGGAAGCGAATCTTCCTTATGGACAACAAACCAAACAAGCTGCGAAATCCTGCCGCTGCAGACGTCCCATAACTGCTGTCCTGGATCAACGAGCAAGACACAATTTTGATTGGAGAGATTTCACCTTTCTCTTTGCGGCCTGCACTCAGGAAAACATAGTCCGGATTTGGGATTGTGAGTTCTCTGACGGTAGGATGACAACAAGAGAAAATGGGGATGGGTTTCTCTTCGCTGCACTGGGACTCACTGAGGGAAACAGTGTAGTCAAACATAGGAGCCACTGAGATGTCCTCTGGATCATAGACAGTGATGCACCGGGAGTCTGTCTTTACTTTATCTTCTGTGAAAAACACTTCAGGGAAGGTTATTTGAGTATGTTCATCCAGTATGTCTGTGTTGGATAGAAAATGTGCAGGTATTAGTGTCTCCAGGCTCTCACTTGATTTTAAAACCAAATTTTCCTCCAGGGATGGACAGCTGCTGACGAACAGACTGTTCTCATCATTACCAAGCGACAACTGCAAAGATAAATCCTCTGTGTTAAGATCTCGTATGTTGCGCACACTTTTGCTTTTTGTTATCCGTCTTGGCCATGCAAGGTCACTTGAAATCAAACCATTGGAGTCCTGATCCTCAAAACCTTCCCCTGCAAAGTCTTCTGAAGGTACAGGTGTCTCCTTTCCTTCAGAGCCCGTGGAGTCCTCTTCTTCACGTGCAAAGAAACAAGAGTCATTTGTCCTTTGTTGGTTTTTGCTTTGAGGGTCAGGACTGGAGTTCCTGCTGGTGCCAAGAAACTGCCAGTACTCCTCTTCAAAATCGGAGCTGGAAAAGTCACAGCTTGAGCGATCTGGTTTGGATTCGTCAGGCTGCGTGAAATAGTCTGAGTCAGTGGTGTCGGATGTATCCATTAGACCACCATCAGACGAATTATACTCCCCAGTGTCAACCAAAGAGCTCTCGTTTGTTGGGAAATCATCTACATTTGGTCTCGCTGTCTCTTGCATGTCTCTAGGTGGTGTGCTTCTACCCGCTCTGAGCTGCAAAATGTCTTTTATGGTCAATTTTTCCATTTCATCCCAAAAAGCAGAAATTGCGAACACAGGTCGAGTGTTGCCCACAGCTTCGGCATATGTTTCAGGGCTGTCAGCCACAGAACAAGGTGTTAGGGTGACATCGGGGACAGAGGGAAGACTAAACTGATCTCCTGAAGAGCAACCAGATGCTGAAAGATTAATGTCATATTTTTGAAGTCCAGGTGTATCTGAGGGCGTGTGGAGAGCCGTGCTGCGTGTGTCGTTATCACATGTGGAGCTGTCATCTGGCATTTTGTTCACACTTTGGGTAACAGATGGAAATGTGAAAGTAGGCTCAACATTGGTGCTTTCATAACCTTCACAGTTAGAAGTTACATTGCAAGAGACAGCGCTATGACAAGAATGCACTTCTCTTTCCTGTGTATCGTCAGCATCTGTATTCTCAGTCGGGCTGAACAGAAAGCTGTTTTTTGTCAGAGGTGATGAGCTCTGCAGTTGCTGACTTTCCATGGGAGGATGCTGAGGTTCCTCCACCGATTCAGTAGCTGACAGATAGCTTTCAGAATCATAGCTGTGAGTGGAGAAGAACTCAACACTGTCTCCAAGCTCGTCAGACTCCACGCTGTTCAACCGTGAAGGCTCTTTGTCTGTAAATGTGGCATGTGATGTGGATGCTGAGCTGTTTGGCTCGTGTTTGTTTCTGTGTATTGTCGGCTCAGAGATACGAGGTGCTACCAGTTGTTCTGACCAATTGTCTTCTTCACCAGATGTTAAACACATCTGCGATATATCTGAAATGACTCCCATCTGAGCGCTCTCAGGATTTTCTTCAACACTTGGATACCCTCCTGAGTTTTGGTTTGATTGTGTGACACACTCTCTCTCTCTGCCTCCTTCAGATTCATCATTATCTTTGGTTATTTTTAACTCCAAGCTATTTTCAAGTGATTTCTCCTGGCCGGGGGTTCTGCACACGTGATTGTTCTTACAAGTTTTTTTTTGTCTTCGTTTTTTTTTCACAGACGTGGCACGCACTCGCTGTCGTGCAGGAATGTCATTCAGTGTCACGAACCAGCGCTCTTTCTCTGCTCTTAAAGTGACGATGCTCACATCCTCGCTCGCAGCTCTGTCTGTAGTGTGTGACTCCTTCACTTTCTCTTCTGTCTGGTTGCAACAAAGTAGGTCAGGTCCATGTATAGATGTGTCACTCTCCCTTTGCACTCAGTTTGCAGTGTGGTTGTGACGCTTTCATTTGTCTCCTCTGCAGTCCTCAAGTACACCTCCTCTGCCTTTATGCTATTTCCTTCAGCATAATCAAGGCATACGTCAGGCTTCACCAGTGTATCTTCTTCAGCTTTTGTTGCAAGATCTTGTTCTCCCGCTGAGCCACTCTGATTAATCTGCACTTCTTCCATGCAGCATCCTGCTGCGTTGCTTTCAGCTTCCTCACTGTTTGCAGCAGGGCTCTGCTGCGGCTTCTGTTGGCCAGCTTTGAAGACTGAACTTGAGTTTTCTGAATCCTCTGAATCACTTAGGCCTGAGTTATCAGGCCAGGCGAGCGAAGGCTGCAGCAGACCACACTCCTCACTGTCCTCATAGAAGCTCGCCCAGTCATATTCTGCAATGTGCATGCTGTGATCTAAATCATCCATTTTGATACCTCACATGCTCCACAATCTGACAATAATAAGAGAAAACATAAAGATTAGTGTTGGAAGGTTGCATATTTGGCAGTGGTGCCTGGAGAAGTGGGTGTATTCTTAATTCATGCCCCCCTCCAAGGCCTGTCCAGCAAAGGATAAACACCTGGTGTTATAAATAATGATGTAAGACTACTCTTGCATATTAAATCACCCAATCATGTCCCAGTCATATTCGCACATTGTCGCTCATGTTGTGCTGCTTGACTTCAGGGCGTGAGGACCATTATCAAATCAACATTAGCTATAGAAGAGATGCAGATTCTCCAATAAATACCCTGAGGTTATAGGGTAAGACAACTATGTCATGCCTTTGCTATCCTAGGGGAAAAAATGATGATACCCAATGCTGACTGAAGAATAACAGGTATACCTGCGTAAATCTGGCACTACACCACTGAGATTTATATATTTTGCATGCAGAATAATGAAAATGGCTTTATGCGGTGTGCAGTAGTACATACTTAATATCTCTGCTGGGTTATAGTTAAACTTCCATCAACACATTTGAGTTAAATATAGAACATGCATTTGTCTGAAGCTTAACAGTGCTTGTAATCAGCTGTCATTAGGAAACAGTTGTGCAGAAAGCACAACAAACTACTGTATGTTAAAAGCTTTAGAGGTGAAGAAGTCAGAGAGCAGCAACAACAACACCAGAACACCGTGGTCACAGGCTCCATAACAGACCCAAAATACTCTGCTGCCCAGCTCTTAGTCATATGACCTGATATGAAAAATTCAGCTGTCCAATGTCAGAGTACAACATACTGTATCACTGAACAAACAAACTCAAGGGGGGGAGGGGTTAAGATGTGAGAAAATACACTGATTGACTGATATAAACATAAAATAATAGATATCACATCAAAATATAAGATGAACTTTAAGGGCAATTTTACCCTTAAAGTTCATCTTATATTTTGTATTTGATCAAAACATTTTTTTGTATATTGTTTTAGCTACAGAGAAGATTTATTTAGTTATTAAAAACACTTTCATCTTCACTATAATGGACATTGGTATTAGACTCCTTCATCTTTTTTCTATGTCAAAGTCATTAAAGGTCTTATTCACATTATTAAAACAGCCAACATGAAGCGCATAGCTCCAGCACATTCTTGTTAATGTTGTGTAAAGTTTATGTAGTAACATATAAGAACCTACCTGTAGCAGAAGGACGAAGAGTCCACTTTGAAGGTGTCACTACTTTCTCCCTGCGGTGACATTTCAGCTCTGATGTCCGTCTGTCCTTGCATATGTCACACCGGGTCCTTGCTCTTA
This sequence comes from Miichthys miiuy, assembly GCA_036365135.1. Lineage (NCBI taxonomy): Eukaryota > Metazoa > Chordata > Actinopteri > Sciaenidae > Miichthys > Miichthys miiuy. The sequence continues at coordinate 22,727,725 of CM071604.1, forward strand.
GATGTTATAAATAGAAGAGTATGTCCAGTCACATGTAGCTGCTCGTGCAAACGTCTGTCCCTCCATTACCAGAGGTGTGAGGTATGAGGTATGAAGCCCTCTTACATTTATTAGAGGTGAGATCAATAATCAATTAATTATTAATTTGATAGAAATGATAAGACAAGGATACATTTTGTTACCATAATGGATGTTGTATACATTTATTACACATTTATTTAAAATGCCATCTCTTTTATGAAGTTATGCATTCTTTTTCTTTTTATTACTGTAACAGAATATTTAAAATCAAGTTTTAATTATATATATTTCCACCCCAAATACTATCACTAAAACTTGAAGTGTAATAACAATCCCAGTATTTAATATATAGCCTCAGTCAGTCAGCCTTTAAAACCTTGACTAGATTCTGCACACTTTTATATGAAATATATGATTGTTTGGTAAATATTTATACTTTTATTAAAAGCGCCTGTCTTCCTTTAAATACTGAAAATATGGCCGCTTTTACTAACCTTTCTTCTGTCAGTTAGGATAGCATCAACATCAAAATGTTAATTTTAGTTTTAAGTAGAAATATTTTTTAAATCCACTCTGAAACAAAAACAACATTGTAATATTCAAAATGATTTTGGACTACATATATAAATAAATTTTAATGTCAAACTCACCTCACCTTGATCTACCAGGCGTGTGGGGAAACTATTGTGACCGTGAAACAAACGCATAGGGCCCCGTCTGGAGCCAGTGTTTTGTTTGTCTGTTCTGGGCTACTGTAGAAACATGACTTGGTAACATGGCAGACTCCGTGGAGAAGGACCTGCTCCCTCTTTATATATAAAAGGGTCATTTTAAAAGGTCACAACAACGCAATGATTCTTACTTTCAGGTGATTATACACTAATGGAAACATAGTTATGAATATTAAATTTCAGCTCTGCCACACTCTGCCAATAAATCTGCCTAAATCTTACACATTGCACCTTTACAAATCAAGATAAGTACTTTCATTTCTGTTTTTATTCAGTATTAAATCGTCAGAATAACTTGTCAGTCACGTAAAAAGATATTCTTGTCTGGCACATGGTGAGGAATTGTTTATTAATAGCAGCATGAAACACAAAATAAACATACAGTATCAAAATTAGTCAAATTTGTCTTTGGACAATATGAAGTTTAAGCTAACTAGTGACACAGAGGGAAACAATAGTTATGGAAAGGTGCTTTATTTCTCCAAACATTACATACATCTTCAGAACATTCTTCATGGCAAACTAGAAAGAACATCATTACAAAAACAATACGTCATTTGTATAAAACAATATGTACATGTATTCAGCTTATGGTTGTCTGTACAACAGCAAACAAATGAAGCAAAAAAGAGGAATATTCATGGAATGGTTGCTGCCTTTTATCTGGTTCACTTCATATGGCTTCACCTATACTGAAGACAGGATTAACTCTTTACAGCCTTATTGTTGTCAAGATATAAAACTATAAGAAATAAAATACCATGTAGCAAATAAAACGTGGATAACTAGCCTTGTTTTAGAGTTGTGTACAGTAAAGGCCACTGGATATAATTCAAATACCCAATTATTCTTCATGTCATGACTGAACGTTTCCCGGCTCGTTTAAAGCTAATAATGGCACAATAATCACAGTAATGGCACACAGTAGAAGCCATTTTCTTCAGACAACATTTGGCAAAAGTTAATAGTAGTCAAGTAATGTTCACAGTGCAACAATAATGTTGCCATCTATACAAACAACAAAAAAAAGAAAAAAAAAAGTTTAGAGTGTTTCTTTTAAAAAATTAGCTGATGATCTCAGACAAATAAAGTGCACAGGGGTTCAGTAATTAAAATATATTGGAATTTAAATTGACTTCATGAAATAAGAAGTTTTTGCAGGATCAAAAAACTGATTTTGTTTAATGGCTTTCAATCTGTCCTGATTGACTGGGTCTGTTGTGGAATGCATGATGCACGATTTGTTGTACACGTGTGTAATACATTCAGCTTGGTTAAGTTTGCAAAAATAATGCATACAAATGCAACAATAATAAAAACACAAAAAGCAATGGAAAATCTTCTGTACAGGGTCTCCAGTGATCGTCCCAATCCACCAAAAGTGCCATTAATCAAATCCATATTCTGCTCGTCGGATTAAAATCAGTAAAACTCAGTGCACAGGTACAAAATTCAAATAAATATCACAAAAAACAACTTGATTAGCTAACTTAAAAAATATATATATATATATTACTGGGCTGTCACTTTCTCTTGGCTCGATTCATCTTTGCTTTAAAGGAACAGTTTGACGATCTCATGTCTGTATCTTGTATCTGCAGCTGCTTAGCTTAGCACAAATACAGGGGGAAACAGCTAGCCTGGCACTGCAACAGCACCTCAACAGCTCACCCATCAACACGTTATATCTTGTGTTGGGTTGGGTTGTTTCCACTTCAGTTTTTATAGACTATAAAAAAAAAAGATATAAATTAAGATGAGCAATAAGTATACTTCCTTAAATGTCAAACTATTCCTTTAACAGAGAGCTCCACATGTTCATGAGACCCGTCACTTTTAGTGTTTTCAGCAGATAAAAAAACTATTTAATAACAGTGTTCAGACTAAAAAACAAAGCAGTGATCCTGGAGTGCTGCATGAGGAGAATACAATACATTTTCATTGGATATTTAAGTTGGGCATATTTACGTTAATTACTGGCTGCTGATACTTAAAACAGAAAAGATACTCTTGGTGACAAGAATGCAGCAGAAGCAGCTACAGTTAAATTTGGCCACTTGTGTACGAGTCAACTGGTCTTTCCTCATGCCGGTGAACCTTAACATGATCAGAAAATCTAACATCGTTCCTGAGCATTCTCTCCTACCTGCACCATCCCCCCCCTTTACACGTTGTAGTCTTGAGTGGAGGATGTGGTGGGTACGGTGGCACTATTCAGTGTTGACGTTGCAGAGGGCCGCTCCCGTCTGACATATCTTGGCTTCCTCACTTCAAGAGAAAGACAAAAGAAAAGAGAGAGAACATGTTGTTGTGCTATAGGTTGTGTGCCATGTGTTTGGGTGAATATTGACCACATCGGAAGGTGGTCGCAGTAGTCACGTAGCCTACATCGAGGAACAGCTGGAGGGAATTAGGAACTGTGAGCTGTGCTGGTCTTTTATCTGATGATGATGGTTTGATTTTATATTTACAAGCTTGTTTTCACGTCATTCATTCAGTGCACTCAGTGCATTCAGCTTTTCTTACTTAATTTTTTTGCACCACTACACGTTGGAAATGTCTTCCAAGTTCCCTCAGGTGGCTTTTTTTGTTGTTGGATTGCCACTACACATTCAGTCATGTGAAGAAAATACAAGAGCCTCGCCTGCATTGCCAAATCCTAGCTAATGTTTTGACTGCTGTGCATTACTCAATAGCTTCACATAATACTACAACCTGTTCAGCAAGGTCAGAGTCTCAGAGCGAGTAGTTTAAAACAGTGCAGTCGTCTCACCTGATGTGGAGGGGATCATGACAGCCTGGGGGGAAAAAAACAAACAGAAGTTTTAGCAAATTTACACATTTACATGTACAAATAATGTGTGATGTGTGAATGAGCAAACAATACAATAGACTTACTGTCTCACTTGGTTGGAATATGAAGGCTGTAAAAAAAAAAAAGTGCACAAGATATTGTTACATTTGAGTTTAAGCAGCTGAAAATCCGATAAATTACCTTGGATTTAACAGGTGTGGTGGGTCAACGGGAGCTGCGGAGCTTTATAGGTCAGGTATGACAAAAAAAACTACTTGTGTAATTACAGAGATGTGCAGTGTTTACCCTTGTTGCGGCGGTAGAAGATGCTCGGGAGTCGGTTGGAGCGTTTGAGGTAGAAAAAGGAGGCAACGGAGAGGATCAGGAACAGGCTGATCAACAGTGTTCCCAGAAGGAGAGAAGCTGCCACACCTGGGCCTCCTGTTCAACAACAGAGCATGAAACAGGAAGCAGTTAGTGAGAAACATGGAAAACCGGCTGCTGCTTGCTTGAAACTGAGCAATTAGCTATCAGCCCATAATGATGGTAGATGTGAGAGCTTACCAATTTTAGGAATGACAGTAGTTACAGTTGTGTGGTTTTTCTTCTCCACTGTGTAATCTAAGAACAAACAGCAAGGTCGAATTTAAAAAAAAAAAAACACGATACAATGCAGCATTCAGGTTTTTATGCATTTAAACGCAGTCAGTCGACAGTTTCCAGTCCTTACTGTAGGTGCAGACTGTTATGTTCTCCATATCCACAGCTGCTGAGTCACAGAATATGCAAACAGTGTTGCTGTTCTCAAGGACACGCAAGAAGCATCCTGAACAATTCAAAAGAAGAATACATTTCACCACATTTGCCACTTTTTGATACTTCTGTGCGAACAAGTGATCGTGTTGCTTGTGTTGTGTCTATTTGCATGTGTTTTCTTAAGCCGCAGTGCGCTGAGCTCTCAGGGTCACCGAATGTTTTTCTTTTATACATATTGCCGAGGATAAGGATGGACGGGATGGAACAGATGGCTTCATGTGAAACTCATTTTATCAATCCTTTCACTGTGTCCTTGAAACATGCAGCAGCAAACTGCTTCGCTCGAGAATTTCAATAACACAGTCATACTTTCTCTTTCTTTACAAAGTACAGAAATGAAACTTAACACAAATGTAATATTTGTACAGGTGTCACTCATCTGCATCATCTCCACATGAATCCATGTATAAATCTAATAAATGCATTTAAAAGTAAACAGCCTCCGTCTTAAATTAAATAAATACTTGGTAAGATTCTGGATTTGTACATTACCTGGTTCACAGTGAGTGTCATTCGAACATGAATTGTTTACTTTCTGTTTGTCGCCACAGCACTCAAGTGAGTTCTGATGTAGGGCCTACAGACAGAGCAACGTTCACAGATTAACACATCAGTGTAACCTGGACAAAGCACAGGTGGAAATATATATATATATATACATACATATATATATATATATATTATTACCTTAGTTACAGGTGTCTCGGGTCTGATAAGAATCACAGTTGCAGCCAAGACCAAAAGGAATGACAGAGCCATATTCGAACCCTTGAAGATAAAACAGACTTGAATTAAATAAGCAACAGTTACTTTCACAAAGCACATTGTTGCTTTACATCCATTTAGCCCTACAAGGAAAGAAAGGTGATCAAATAAAATGCTGTTTGACTGGTTGAGTATTTATCTCACAAATGTGTGTTTAAGGTAATTTCCTGTCCTGAGGAATGAGCTGTTTACAAAATAAAATAACAAGGGCTGGGTATCGTGCTGTGGTGCTGTGGTGCAGTCGCCTCACAGCAAGAAGGGTTACTGGTTCGAACCTCGGCTGGGGCCTTTCTGTGTGGAGTTTGCATGTTCTCCCCGTGTCTGCGTGGATCCTCTCTGGGTACTTGATCCAAACACCTGTTAATTGGTGACTCTAAATTACCGATAGGTGTGAATGTGAGTGTGAATGGTTGTTTGTCTCTGTGTGCCCTGTGATGAGCTGGCGACTTGCCCAGGATGCACCCCGCCTCTCGCCCTAAGTCAGGAGGGACAGGCTCCAGTCCCCTTGTGGTTACAGAAAATTAATGGATGGATGGTATCGTGCTTCCATCCTGTAACGCCTGGTCGCATTTGTAGTCATTCTTTAATCAAATACTTATTAATCTAGACCGTATTTCATTTGGCCAAAGCTTGGCACCATTATAAACAGAACAATATCTAGCTGTTTTAATATCTCTTGAGGTTCCTTGCAAAGGGTGCTGTCACTTGTGAATTATTTCCCCCCAATTTAGAGTTTATTTACAAGTTTAGCTCCCCTCCTTATGTTTATACAATATCCAGATTTTCAGGTGAGTGTAAAAATCACCTTTTGGCTGAGGATAAACACGACCACACAAACAGGTAGTACTTATCTTGATACTGCTCCCAAACTATAAAAATGAGTCACCCATAACAACATGAGTAAACAGTCTATGCAAAGCAATGTTACACACACTTTCTTTGCGTTCAAACTTTTAACTTTTACACCAAGACATAATTATTTTTTAAGGGTGAGGCGTCACAAGTCAGTGTCGGTTTGAGTTACACAGGACACCAAAAGGTGTTCAGCTAGCTAGCACCTGTCACTGTGATGAAGTTATGTCGTGTGCTAGCAGCCCGAGCTAACATACCGATGTCAGCGTTAGACAACACAGATTAGCTCATCTGTTAAACGCTCAAACGTTTTTTTTTTTTTAATGATCGACTATGTTTACAATCACAGACCGAGCAGCAGCTGCACGTTGCTGAATGTGGAAACACAAAAAGTTAACTCACCAGCTAAACGCCAGGCTTCGGCCTGACCTAACTCCGAGTTGTGGTGTTTAACCAAAGTTAGGTCTCGTCCGCCGCAGAGGTATGAACAGACAGTTTATAATATTTGGCAGCTTTGTCATCGACACACACCCTCTGCAGCTCAACCATAGATGATCCCCTACAGTACGTAGCTCATACAACTACCTGCTTTCGTTTAACAGACACTTCCGGCTACGCTTTTCAAAATAAAACACTGAGCTGATTTTTTTTTTTAATTGTAATGTTTATTTAAGTTGTTGTTTTTTTTTCCATATACACAAGAGACAACAAAGAAAAAGCAATAAACATAAATAAAACAGCATCAACAGTCATGGCTTCAGGTATCCATATTGATATTTTAGATTTATATCTTTTAGATTTGCCAGATTTTGCTTAGATATCTTTTTAACTTGTATATATATTTTTATATTTTATATTTCATGTATATTGAAATATAATATATATCTCTGTATGTCCTGTATATATAGCTGCATTGACAAT